>OY728146.1:190574598-191199598 GCA_963277665.1 Viscum album | reverse complement strand
GGTTGTTGTATTTATTTTCTACTATCACGTTGATATTGTAGTTTTATTAGTTTTATTTTTATTTTTATTTTTAATTATTCTTATGCATCATATAAATACTTTGGATGGCTATATTTTTGTTCATAAATTGTTTTATTTAATTATGGTAGGTCAACCCCAATGTTCTATCAGTATCTTGGAATTTATTTCTAGAATTTGGTGCCATAGTGATGGACCCAATGTATAGTGACCCTATGTATCTTCTCAAGGAAATGAGTTAAGTATTGATGTTACAACCAACATTATTCATGGATAGTTATTATAATACAATTACTTTTTATTTATGATTTTTTATGAAATTAGTCTAGAAATATTAATTAATATATACCATTATTTTCTTACATACATTTGAAAAATTAATCATCACTCATGTCTACGTAAAGAATACCGTCTCCATGTAGTGATGCAATTTTTTTATCAGTAATTTATATTAGTGGCTATAAATATGTTTATAATGAATATATATGTTATGTAAATCATTATTATAATTATATATATGAATTAATAATGATGAATGTGTATGTCCATAATAGTTGAACCAAAACATATAGGTAAAGCAGACTAATTAACATGAAAAGCCATTATGATAAAGAAATATTTTTTATTAACAGGTTAGAAGATCATATAAGAAAATAAAGTATAATATTATATATATTATTATGGTTCTTATGTATATTAAATATATATTTATTATACATGAGGATAGAGAACTTATGAAGAATAACAAACATGAGGATGCGGTTTTATTAACAACCTCATTTTTAAATGATAATAAAACCCGACATTTGTTAACAAATTACATGTATTTTGATGTGAAAATGTAAATATTAATTAATTTTGATTATTATTGATTAAAAAAAGTGTAAAATACTTCTTTAACAATATGAAATATCATATAAATTATTTTTATAGATAAACACTGATTCAGGACAAGATTCGAAATCCTGTAGATCATTTTAGTTTAAAAAATAAAATTATTTAATATATTTGATTCACAGTTGTATGTGATTGTTTACAAAAAAACTGAAATAACTCCCAAAAGGTGCATCATATGATACATTTGAGATAATATTTGTGTCCTTAACAATAGATTTACACTAGTATGGTAGAAGTTTAATTTGTGTTGGGTTGTTGGAAACATCGCACATGATAATAACCTCATTAATTTAAATAAATTTATTATTATTTTTTATATAATAAATAATTAATTTCTCTCAAATGGTGATTCTTTTAATAAATATGAGACCATCTTTTATTCATGAATGTTGGTTTTAACCTTGATGAGGTATAACATTTGTATGCTTCAACCGTTTGGTCAGATTACACTCAAGGATAAGATATTTAGTATTGAAATATTTTTGGGGGATGTTAGAAATAATAATAATATTATTATTATTATTATTATTTTATGGATGAAAAAAATAAACTATATAAAACCAGTTATTATTTGTTTTATTTTTTATGAAATTATCATTGTTGAGTCCAAATAAATAAATATGATATTATTAATTTGGACAATTAAATGAAATCATGTAGTTAATATTAATTTATTATTTGTTATTATTATTAAAATGTTTTTTCTAACATTCTAACAAGGATAATGGTTGGTAATATTTAATGTTAATAATTTTTTTTAGTTATTTATAATAATAAATTTCAGATAAAATTTATTATAGGTGTGTATATATATATAAATATATATGAGATAAATATCTATATGTATATATACGCAGCTGCATGTGTGTGTGTGTGTGTGTGTATTTGTATATATAATCTAAATAAATATATGTATATATATATATATATATTCTGGTGTGTGTATATATATATAAATGTATTTTGATAGTTTAATTTAATGAAAGGAAAATTGATTTAAGATGAATAAATAAATAAGTAAATATTGAAAATATATAATTTTTGGCATCGGTGGGGTTGTATAAGGAATAATAAAACTCAAAAACATCCTATAAACATAAATATAATTAGAATAAATTGATTTTATATGAAATAAAAAAAACAACAATATAAAGTGTATATGTGGGGTACGTACCATCCCTCACACCACCCCTTTCCATCCCTATCTCTCATGAATTTTTATTTATTTTTTTCAATATTTTTTCATCTTTAATCAATGTTATATCATAAAATATTTAACATATTGATTCTCTTTTGGTGTCGTTGTGTTTGTCTTGATAAGTACACTTTTTAAAAATATTTTAGTTTATGAAAACAAATTCACTAGTGAAGTTCAACTCAGATGTCAACCCTCATCATCCATCATCCTTTAACATGATTTTGGTAGTACTAAATTTCTTTCACATGTAATATATGAGTTAGTGACAAGATTATTGGTATTTTTGTTTAGCTATAAGATTAATCACCATATTCTATATAAATTTAAGAATTCATTAAGTGTTTCCTAGTAAATATTAATATGAATTATTAAAAGAAATGTTTAATATGCTAAATGATTTGTAAAATAAACAATTCTTACATTTTATAATAAAACCCATCAGATATAGTGAATAATATTATAAAACAAAAGATATTAATTAGTTATTTAAATAAAAATTTGGACAAAATTTTTTGATGGTTATCTCTTTACTTCTGCCCTGTTTTGATAAATGGAATTTTTAGGACCTTGACATTCATTATTTTATAAATATGGGTTTTCCATGCATTTGGTAGATATTTAATGAACCAACCACCTTCTATGTTTGTGGCCCATTTTATAAATTGAATAAATTGACTAATTAACAGGATTCACCATGTAGGTAAATTCTTATTTGTTAATGACACCTTCTAAGTGTTTCTTGAATCTTGATAAATGAATTGTCACATATTATTTAATTTAATAGAATGAATTTAAATTATGACTTATATTCCTTAAATAACTTAAAATAATTAATTTAAATTTATTTATTTATTGTGGTGAAACTATGCCTCTTTTTTTGATGAAATATAAATGGTTTATGTTAAGTGTTTCAATGATAAGACTAAAATATATTCAATGACATTATGCATGTAGGTTATATGTCGTGAAAGGAATTGATAATTGTGGATTAAACTAAATCAAATTTATATAATAAAAATATTTATTGTAATTATGATATGTTTGATCATGCCATCATACTATGGGAATAACAAGACAAATTGGATAATACCAATTAAACTATAATATTTTATAATTAAACTATCATTCAATCCCTTTGGGTCTATAAGAAAGGAGACTGAGACCTTCATCCACCCAAGCATTGTTCCATAAATGGATTTATATTACAACTTAGTATATTTTAGTTTTGATCCCTCTAATAATTTGGATTATTTTATTTATTTGTTATTTAGACATTTCAATTAACATAAAAATAAAATAGAGTGGTTAATTGTGGAAGAATCACCATGGAAAATATTGGTTTATTTATATATTAATAAACATATGGTCCAACGATTAATTAAAATGTTTTGATATAATTAAGATGATAATTAGATACCAATATTAACGAATTGATTTAGTTTGATAGATGATATTTTTCATAAGTTTACTATTGTGTCTTATGATGATAATTCCTGTATGTTTGATATGTGACTTGGGATTTTTCTTTTTATTCTACTGAGATTATTCAATTCATACATGACAGTTTGATGATGATATCATATTGAGTTTTTTATGGATATGAATCATGATTGGTGTTTATTCTTGAGGGCTTGGTCAATTTCATACCACCTAGGGGCATGTAGGAGTGGTAATGAATTCCTGATAGAAGAGTATATGATAATGTTATATACATGAGGGATAAATGAAATGTCACACGAGGCCTGAGTGAATGATTCTAGTTACACCTAAGGGTAGTATTTTGGTATGCCTAAGGGTAAAGGCCATATTATTATGGAATATTCTGAGTGATTAATCATTGATAGGATAATCTTCCACTGATATGGGTGATCCATCCTGATGCAAGAGTATCTACCCATATACATAGATAATTGGATGGGAATCAAAGAATAAACAGTTTTTAGGTGTCCCATAGGGACCTGGATGGGTGGTTATTTATTTAATTTGTTTGTTATTTATTCTATATACCTTCAAATGACATGATTGATATTTAACTATTTAGATCATCTTAGAAACTGATGGTTCCTCCCTACTCTAATTTATTTCTCACACCCTATTCATGATTCCATTAAACTGTGGTACCTAAGAAGGCCAACATATTAGCAGGACCTAGATTGATTTCTTGTGCTCTTTTATACAATATGGAATTAGGGAGAACATGAATGAGTTGGACCTCGTGATTCTTGTTGAATTCGCTTTGGATCTTTTATTTTATAATATTTCGTCATCTATGAATTGTACTGTATTTATGAATACTACATGTATTATTCATTTGATTATGTATAATAATCAATAAATGCATGAGTGATTTCAACAGATTGTCATAAGGCATTATTATTTACATATTATATTATTCGTCTATTCCTTTCCATTCATTCATTACTACATATGCATTTATCAGTTATTTATTATCTAGTAAACTGATATGATACTCTAATATAGTGGGTATATTCTACACATAATACATTCAATAAAATATTTCTACTAGTCCGAAGCCTACATAATATGGGGAGTCATTCTTGAGGAAATGTGGGGACTAATCTTCCCACCGTCTTAGTGGTGAGCCTGATCATGATGTTACTGGGTTTATGTTACAGTATCATTTTTAATGGGTCTCTTTACAATTAAATTTGTGATGATATAATTATATGATATATCTCTCAAAAATATTATGTATTTAATTTTCCTATAGTATAATATCAATATTATGTGTTTTCATTTCATTTTACTATATTTATGTTCTAAAAATACTAATAGGATGCTTTTAAAGAAACCCAACCTTATATCTCTCTTTGGTTAAGAATATTTTTTTCTATATCCATAATTTCTTTAAAATTATTTTAATAAATTTTTATAATTCTTTAAATATGGTTTAAATATAATTTTTACAATATTTTACTTTTTTTAAAGAGATTAAAAAGGGGGTTTTTATCATTATCAAATTGTTATAATTATGATATTTTACAAAATATGTGAAAATATTTTTGGAAAATACTTATAGAATAAATATTATCATTACGAGGTTTTTTTTTAATTTCATAGAATCTGTTTTCATTAATTATTTTGGAAATATTTAGTGAATTAAAATGTGATTCCAAAATAAAAGGGCATTTTCATCAGGAAAAGTTTAAGTGAACATTTTCTTATTTTTATATACAATAACATCACTTGAGGTTTCTTTTGATTAAACATGTTTTTTATCAAATGATAAAATCTATATTATTTGTCTAGATGATTTATTTTTATGATGAATAAATTTATAAGAAAATCATATCCTTTTAATGGGTTATGATTTGATGATAGGATGAATAATTTATTATCTTGTGCCACATATGTGTATAGTTTTCATGATGTGATATATGGCATAAAAATAATATATCTCTTAAATAAATTGGGTCATTATGGATATATCATGATATAATAATGAATGTAATGTACAGAGAACCATATTCAGTATGGGATTTAGTCCGATAATATAGTTTTTGGACTGAATCTTGAATATGGACTGATTAAATAGGGAGTGAACCCAACCCACTATGCTAGTCAAGGAAACACACCTTGACTAAGGAAATTATTTTCAATACTTATGTGTATTCCACATGAATATATCTTATGATTATGATATGTTTTCATAGAACATGATTTATTATTAATAATTTCACACTCATATATGTTATGTTATTTGTTTGAAGGGATCATACACCATGATTCCTTGATAGAAAAATATTAAATATTTGGTTAAATAATTATATGTACTAACCTTGATCTTAGAAATTTTTTCTTATCTAATATTCACTTATGATATCTTATTGAAATATATGTTTTGCACCCTTACTGGTCATATAGGATCACAATTTTCTAAATTTCACCTCCCCATTTTATGTAGAATGTTTTTATGTATGAAATTTTTTGTAAGGGTGGTATATGTGATAAACATAATTAGAGATTATTTATGTATTTGATTTATTATTTTTTTACATATAAAAGTTTACAAAGAAACTAAATCTCTATGGTCATAGTCATGTATTATTGGGAAATGTTCTTAAAATTCAAGTAAAGGAATGTAATATTTATATATGAAATGTATTGGATTCTATAATACATCTCTTTTTAAATACATTAATTTTATTTTAATGTTCTTATTTATGGGGGGTTTCAAGTATTTGTACCATTATCCACTCTTTGGTTCTCATAATGATTGAGAAAATATTTTAATTTAAATTTGACATTATTTTGTCTTTGGCTAATGAGCATCTTTCCATATGTCCATGTTCATTAAAATGATTTATAGAATGTTCTTTTCTTGGATAAAATGGTTATTTAATGTAGTATGAATCCATATTTAATTTTATTTTCAAAGGAATATAAATTATATTTTTAATGTTTTAAATATAGGTTAGTTATAAATTTTAACAAAATGTGTGAAAAGAAGATTTGTTTTAAATTTTATCCCCTGGAACCATTTTTCAATTATATAAATAATTATTTTAATTGAAGCATTATTTATATTTTTCTAGGTTTATATAGAAATGAAATCATTTTTTAAATATTCTGGTATTTTTATTTTAAATATTTTCAACAGAAAATAATATTTTCTCATGTTTTCAAAGAATGGTCTAAATGATATTATAAATATATATTCCATATATTTCTACACAAATAAATGTTTTCTATAATCTAATATGTATTTTTTAGAATGGTAACATCATTTTTTTCTCAGGATAGATTATGATTATTTGAGCAATAAATATTTATAAAACATGATACTTTTACATGGGTTATGATATTATGGAATGATAAATGACATTATGATGACATTTCAAACTCAAGTAAGTTTTTTATTTTGTGATGGATATCCATGGATTTATATATTCCTACAATTAATTTGGTAATAGGTGATAATATATTGAGATAATATGGATAGTAATGGGATTCTAACCATGTTTAGTAGGGGAATTTATCTATTATTACAGTCTTATTAATGACATATTACTACAGAAGATAATGAATGGGAAGTAAAAATAGCCCACTATGGGAATATGTCCTCACTGATAGTCTTGTAGATTCTAATTTAATAAATAATTTATTTTCTAGGATTACATCTATACCATTTTTTTTCTTCTTATAGTTATGATATTATCTCATAGATTACGAGTCATTGTTAAGGATTCAAAACTCTTATAACTCAAGTCTCTTATAAATAAAGGTTTTATTCCATGTGAAATAATTTATCTTCAATGACTGACTAGGAATCAATTTCTTATGTTATGACCACACTATCTTAGCCTTATTTTAATATTAATCATACACATGATCCTCAAGAGATACATCCAATACTTATCTTTATTGAGCATCTGAGATCACATATTCTAATGATTCAATCTCACTTAGGTTATGAAGAATGATACATTGTAAAATATATATATATGGGTATCAGGTGCGGAGAATGTTTTTAAAGATATTGATGTCTTTAATAGTGAATCAAAATAATGATATAGTGGGAAAATACCATTTTAAGGTAATGAAATAGGGTTTGTTACATATATGGGGGTTTTTATAATTTTCTAAATCTTTACCCCAAAATGGCCTCACATTTTCATAAGAATAAATATCTTCTTATGATATATTAATTAAAAATGGTTAACATTGGGTCCCTTTATTTAGTATCAAATTTACTTTGTAATGAATATTTTTTAGCACTATATATAGTTTTTTGGCAACATGCTATATTACACAAAAACTTTAAAAGTGTCTTTCTTTTACATGAATAAAAATACAATTTTGAAGGAATGAATTATTTACAATGGTAGAGTAAATAATTTTAGAAATAATCCATTTAAATATGATTTACTTATTAGGTGTGTGGATCTTATTATTGTGGTGGATGTAATTATAGAAATCTTTAAATGGTAAAAGATATGAAGTCATCATATATACTATTCTAAACGTAATTCTGAGTATTTATGAATGAATTATCTATATATATGTTCTATTAATAGTATTTATATGATCCATAAGTCTAGGGGAAAATCAAGTGGTATTAACGGATAATAGAAGTTTAATTTTCAATTTATATCATGAAAATAGAGATATGGTCTGAGATTGATGTAATTCACTTTTTATGGACAACATTTCATTATTATTCAAAATTATTTTTTTCATACACAATCTTCACACTTATAGTATAATAATTACATAGTAATTATTTAATTTTTATGTGTGATTATTTTAAAATTGATCTTTGTCACTTGGTTTTCAATAAAATCAATAGGGGTAGATTGTTGGAACTATGAGATATATTGAGAGATGTTGATACATTAGTGAGATTGGTTACAACCTTCTAAAAATATCTATAATCATGATTTGTAGATGCTACATAAAATAATTTTATATCTTCCAAGGGGAAATGTTTTATAAATTATTATGTACATCATTTTATGGTGTTGTATTTTATTCAAAACATACATAATATTCAATCTCACATAAAATAAATACAATTATTTGAGGGGATTATTTTTTAAAATTTTAGAGATTTTTAAAATGCATTAAATGATTTTACAATTGTAATTGATTTATTATAGTTGAAAATATTCAGATCATATAATGAATAACATTCCGAATCATAATATTCTTCACAATATATTTGTAAGGGTCTATTTGAGATGGATTACGGAGAAACAGATATGGCCTGTAACCATAAGTGACATTTGTGAATTTTTCATAAGACTAAATTAAAATATATAAAAAAATCAAAATATTGATTTTATTAATTTCCGATGATTGAATAAAAAAAAAATATTATTTATCTATGAATAAAATTTCATATAATAAGAGTGATTTTTTATTACAAAGATCCATTGAAGGTTTTTATATCAACCATTTTGGGAAGACTATAGAAAATTAGCTAAGTATACTTTCATAAGATTCATTTATAAAGTATTTATGAATAATTATATCATTTTATATGAGTAGATTTATAATTACTTATGAGTTTCTCTATGAAATTGTAAGAGTCATTTTTATAGTATTCAGTGGGATTTAGAGATATAAAAAATTTATTAAAAATATTGAATAATTTGATTATATTATTATGAAACTATTCTAACATAATTTTAAGATAACGAATGATGTTAATGATGTTATCAATAGGGTGAATAAGTTTTAAACCATTAAGATGTTCATGTTCCATGAAATACAGAATTAGTTATGTAAAAAATAATTGGTTACACTGTAACTAATACAGTTATGCTATGATAACATTGAACATTTTTGAAATAAATGTACAATAATAATAGATTATAGGAGAATGTGAAAAAAGAATTTTGGATAATATATTGTTTTATGTTTTAATTTTAAATACACATTTTAATTTTTTTTCTTTATACCTACTCATTATAATCATATTATTACATGATCTTTTATGTAAATATTCTATATATAAAATCCCAAAATGCAGTTCCCTGATGTTTTTTTAAGACTATGTTAATAAAATACCTTCATCAAACTAAAATAAAAAATATTAATTTTAATAACATTAATGTTCTCCTAGATTTAATTAATCTTATTAAACATCATAATATAACTGAGGGAATATATGAACAAAAGAGAAGTTATATGAATATTATTTTGAGAGTGATCACGATAATAAAGCATATTCATGGAGTAAATGACATAGTATGGTATCATGAAATAAAATATTCATTAATTATTATTTAGAATTATGAAAGAAGATGATGAAATCATATGAAAATGGAATTAGAGTATTCTAGGATACATCATAACAAAATTTATCATAAGAATATGTAAAATATCACTAAAAATAAAACAAAACATGGTAGATAAATTCACATATAGTTTAGGTTTACTCCCTAATACCACACATATCATCATTTAAGACATATGAAATAACTAAGGAATTGGATTACCATTTTGGAACACACACCATAACATGTACATGAATATGTATTCCACATAATGGAATCAAACATAAATATTAAGCATAAGAAATACCAATGGAATGTAATGAGTGAGATAATCATTTCTCAAATTATAATCAATAGATATATCATAGCCATTCCCTATAGAATTTTTAATTAGATATTTTTACCATTTATATTTTAATTAATAATAATAGGTCTTCATAATGGAGTTTATTTTAATAGAATTAATGGTATAGTGTAGACAATTGGGTATAGAGATGAAAATTTAAAATACTATTTTAGGGAATTTTTTAAAAAAATTTAATGTAAAAATAATATAAACTTTTATTTGAAATAATCACTAAATTATAATGGTTTACCAAAAATAATTATCATTTTATTAAATCATGAATGCATTTTTAAAATTAAAAGAGCGCCTCATAAATGGATGAAGTAAAAAAAGATCATTTTAATATGGTTCAATATTTAAGAAAGTATTGATAAACAAAACCAAGGAATGAATAACCCATGAAAAGGAAGGAATAATATGCTTGGAACATTTGTAATATATATATACATAATTTAAGAAAAATATATAACATTAAATAGAAAAAATTGTGGTAGATGGAAAATGGAACAAACTAAAGAAAATATAGTGGTTTGCAGAGTTCTCTTGCCGTATTTTCATATTTTTCTTGAACTATCACCATAACATTATTAATAATTAAATTAAATTTATAAAAAAACATGATATATATCCTTATTAAAATATATTTTATTTTTTATTATTCTATTATGTAATATTAGAGTTATTTAGTTGAGATATTTTTTATATATTAACTGTCACATGGTTGTTTATTTCATAGTTCCATAGTTGGATAAAATTTGTTGAAAATTATTATATTTTTTATAGAAATATTAAATAACATAAAAATTGTGACAGGTTCAATTTAATATGTGACCAAAAATTTAAATGATTCCCAATATCAAATAATATTAATAAAAAATCATGATTTAGAGAATATATGCATTATTCTCATAACAATAGTTCATTTAAGAAGACTTTATTACCATAGTGAACAAACTTGTTTTTTTATATTATGATTATTTATCCAGTAGAGAATAATTAAAATAATTTAATAATTAATTTACGTTCAAATAATTATTATCTAATTTGAACCAACTATGGTGGTGGTGGTGGAAATGTGTTATTATTAATTTATGGGGGCCTTGGACTGACCATATTTTAAACAATGTATTCATTTTAGAATCAATTGAGTGGATAATAGAAAATATGAATTACAATATAAAAATAACATTACTTATATTTAGGATGATGTTGTTACTATCATAATGTTTTTGGAATTTATATGCAGGAGAAAGAAGATAAAAGAATCAAAAGTGAATCAGTGGAAAATTTCCTCATTTCCTTTAGGAGTCGCCTAATAACTACCCATTAAGGATCCGTGGGGTGTGCCTTTTAAGACTAGAAGACTTTAGAAGTGGGCATGTTTTTTGGGAAGGGAACTGTGTGGTTTTTGGGCTAGATCAAAGGATTATAATGTGTGAGTAGAATGGGTCTTGAGGGTGTTATTTATAAGGGGAGGGGTTATAGTTTTTAAATATAAAATTCATTTGTCTCTTATTTTGGATTTAGAATAACAATATTGATGAATATTTTGATTATTTACAGAGTTTTATTCATGTTATTTCCATATAATGGCTACATAAATTAACCATAACATGGTTAATCATGTATATAACTTATAATGTAAAATACATAATTTTTCATAAGTTAGAAATCCTATATAACTCATTATTTTAAAGAAAAATACAAAAAGAGTCTAACAATATGAAATTTTCGAAAATTAAAATTAGAAAATAAATATTTTTTTTATAATAATTTTCCAAATTTGTGAAATTATAATTATATAATAATACTTTTTTTGAAAAATAAAATTTTTTATATTATGATTAAATTTTCGACACTTTGATAAATTACATATGTTATAAAAAAATTATATTATTATTATAATATAAAATAATAAAATATTATAAACCAATTTTTTTAAAATATGACTTCTTTAAAATTTATATAATCATGATAAAAATTAAAAAAAACATACATGGGTTTCATACAAAATATATTTTTTTTTATTGAAATATTTATTTAATTTTACAATGTTTTAAATATCATATATATTTTCATTTTTTACGATAAAAAAATAAAATTTAAAAAAATCACCTGAAATGTTATTATTTTAATCACCGGTTTATGATTCATAATGATTATTTAACTATATTCAATTCATATTACACTATTGATATTATATTTCATTTTTAAAATGTTGTATGTGAGTATGTTCATTCCTGGGGATTCAACTGTTTCAAATTTCCATATAATTGTTATATTATTTTTATTTTTCATCGCATTATAATGTTGGAAATCTTGACTATATTTGAAATGTAAATATAGTGTACAGGGGAATAAATCATAATATATTCGGTTTTATAATATGGATAATTAATAATATATACTACTTAATTAATAAATATGACATTTTTATATAATGAAAAGGGATATTCTATTGATAAAATTTTAGATCATTAAATTCTTCCCACTTTATGAAACATTATCCACAAAATCTCATTTCACCAACTATAATAAAAATAGGCATGATACATCAATTTCATTGAATCATCTAGTTCATATTTTACTTCCTCATACTTATGGTTCCACTGAATATCATTTAAAAGGTTGTTTGTATATCTATGTAAAACTTTTAATCCAGGGTCAAAGATATTCATCAGCTACACATCTTAAGACATACAATTATGTAACTATATCACCTATGGATTTAGTACATTTTATGGATTTGGTATCCACTTCCCCTGGAAGGATACATGTAACCCATTATGTACTTATGATAGGGTTGGTATGAGTACAAGTCAATAGGAAATTTCCCTCATGCGATCATGTATGTCAAAGGGATGATATATCATGGTATTATCTTTTCTATCCCCAAAATCTTATCAATATATCCTAGAATGATATATATAGGCACACATTATCACCAAACTCAAACACTATGTCTCATTTACTTTTAATATAGAAAATTTTCTATATACCTATCTCTACTATGACGTGTAATGAATAATATTTAAATTCTTAAAAATTTCTACCTCCAGTTCCAGTCCAAATAGATTTCATGCTCCAACATCATATCAATAACTTTTCATGTTAAATTTCATTAAATAGAAGACTTTATAAGGATCCATCATAAATCATGAGTCAATGATATTATTAAATGATAAATTGACCTAATTAATATGTTGATCCCATAATCCTTTTATGCACATTTAGTATTCTCTCTCAATATCCCCAAGATTCTATATTGTCTGATCTAGTTGGCCTTTAATATAAGGCTGTTCAGCTGTGCTATAGTTAATATCTATATAAATAGAATTTTTAATAATTATTTATAATTTTGATGTAAATATAATATCATAATTAGATATAACTGATATTGGTGGTCCATGTCTCCTAAAACATACTCTAAGTTATGGCCTTGTATGTTTATCAATTGAAAATTCCTCCCAAATCCTAATGAAATGAGCATCCTTTTTTTGTCTCTCTACCAAAACCAATATGTAATTTTTTACTTTGGTCATCTTTAGAAGGATCGTGATAATATCTTTAGTGATTTTTCCTATTTTCATGTAGTAATGAGTAATGATTTCATCACCCCATCGTATTTTTCTTTTCTACATTCATTTTTAGACATTCTTGGAACTTGAATGTATATTCCAATATCATTTTATTTATATTTTATCATTAGTAGTGAATTCATAGATTATTATACATATTTATTCTCTCTTGGGGGATAGAGAATGATGATATATGTAAATCATTCAATAAATATTTTCCCATTTTCGTGAATCAAATATTACAACTCCTTACTCAACAATATTTAATTCATGGGATTTCCCTATTATTACTTTAACCTAAATCTTATTTATTTCTTCATCATATCTTTGATAATACTTTATCCACTATAATATGGATGTTTAAATAACATGTTTTGTTACATAAGATTTATTCAATAATTTTTTTACTTCTATTTTGATCCTTTTCATGTCTTGGAAAATTTCATCATTATGAATTCTCATAGTTGTTATGGTTGTAGGATCTATCTACTTAGAGAATCTATTACATTATTCACCTTCCATTTGTGGTAATGTATCATGTCATCATAGTCGTTGATTTGATCTAACCACAATATCTAGAGCATATTAAGCTTTTTTTTTTTGTGAATATATATATATATATATACATTTTTATTTTATGATCTTTATATATTTCAATTTTCTCTCCATAGATATAATGGTTCCAAATATTCAATAAAAAACACTATGTCTATATTCCGATGAAACATTAAGATCCTCTTCACAAGGATCATAAACTACATTCATGCCTAGGCTATCAGAACCGAACCCAATTACATCACTGAACCATCAATGTAAAAAAACAAAAAATCCCCCACTTGTGGATATTATAGGTATATGTGTAACGAATAACATATTTTATATTTATTTGAATCTCTCTTGAAGTTCATTTGTCCAAAACAACTTCATTACCTTCATATTTATCATAATCAATGGTAATCAAAATTGTGATAATTTTTTCATAGATATCTAATAGTATCCATATTGTACAAGGAAAATGTATACCTATTTTATAGATATTGGTCTCGCCCAATCTTCAATCAAAAATTTCAATAAAGGATCCACATATATCACATTGTAGGGGATAACATGTCCCATTTATGATATATACTCTATCCAAAAATAACATTGTCTACACATTTCAAATATCATATCATTTCACAATTTCATCATCATAGTACTCAAAAGCTACTCATAGTCCTCCTTTCATTTAGGGTGTATCAAAATATCATCTACAAATACCACCACTTATTTTCATGTAAATATTTAACGACTCTATTCATAGAGTACACAAATATTATTGGGGAATTAGTCAGTTCTAAAGATATTACTATGAAATCATTGTGACTATAGTTTATTTGAATGGTAGTCTTGTGAATATTTTATTTATTTACCATACATTTTAGATATCCTAAAGGCATGTCAACCTTAGAGAATTATTGGGGACCATGTAACTGATTGAACAAGCCATCAATCTATCACATGGGCTACTTTTACATAATCCTTATTGCTTGAGTTAATGATTATAAATATATGTGGAGATATGTATATCCTTCTTCTTATTGAAGTAGACCAGGACACCCCATGGGCAAGAACATAGACATATGTAACCCTTTCCCAAATTCACATGTAAATTATTCTTAGATTATTTCAATATGACTATGGATATTATTTATGGAGCATTAAATATGATCATCGATCAAGATATAATTCTAAATGAGAACTAAAATTCTTAGTAAAGAGGAAGTAAAATAAAATATTTTGGGGATGAAATAATTTTGACCATTATAATGGGAATGTATTGAATAATGATTCAGTCCTATGTCTAATTAATTTGAGATAGATATACTTTCTCATAAATAAATAATACACATTCTTTAAAAAATGATTCCAATATAGATTCATCCACCATAATATATATATTTAGAATAGGATGTTAATTTGAGATATTTAGTGTGATTTCACTCTCCTAGAAGATGATGATGTATATATTGAATGAAAATAAATAAATTTATAGTATAGAATAAAAGTTTACCTATGGATGTACGAATTTATTTTGGAAGATTTAATCCATAAAAATTTATAGTGGAAGATAAATATACATGTGATGAAAAATATTCTCAATTCACATTTCCCAATGATAAGTAAATATATATGTTTTTATGTGTTGTTTTAATAGTTCTACTAAACATGAAGGATGATAAATAATTTTTAGATGTAAAAAATAGTATTTTATATATTCTTGAATAAGTATCCAATATACCTGTTACCACTTCATCATCAAATTTCATCTCAATAGTAGTTGTAACATATAATGTTCCCTGATCAATAGAACATAGAGTTTGTATTAATTAATATATCTAACAAACCATGGATTAGGTAATTATCTTCAATAATGACCATGTTCAAGGTAGTTCATAAAATAAACTATTGGATGAGGGATAATAAGAAAAATTATTTTCTTCTGTCTCATTAGATAGATTATTCATCCTTCCTTGACATTTATTATCTTGATTCCCCTATTTCCCACACATGAATCATCCCCATGTTATCTTGATATAATTTCATCGATGATTCTTAAAACAAATTAATCATAAGAAAATTTATCTTTTATTTTTTATTGTATTTATCGACCGATCCCAATGAATTAAAATCTATTTTACACATAGTATCTCAATACCACTGAGACAATTAATAATTAAAAACCTTTGTATCTATCATAAGGGAAAAATAGACAATATATTCCTAGATATCATGTCCTAAAATCTCAAAATATTTTCATAGAATCGACTTAAATCAACTAAATTAACGGTTTTCTGTACTTTTTGTGGTGATAAAAAATATAGTGATTTACCATGAATGCCTTGGGATGTTTTCCTCATAAGAAAAAATATACTCATCTTCATTTTTATTTATTCCATGGAAATATATATACATTATAATAATGATATTTATGGGAAAATATTTATTAAAAAATATTTTCATAATCCATTCTTTTATAACAATTCGGTTTTCAATTTAGGCTTTCTCTTTATAATTAGTTCCCACCCTTGGTAATATTTTTACCTTTAGAAAAAGGACACACCATATGAAATTCACTTATTTAGAGAATTTGAGAAATGAGAATAAAATCTCAATGAAGTTAATCCATTATTATATGATGAGGTTATTAGATGATGTACCTAATTTATAATGCCTCTGTTGTATAAATGAAAATACTGAAACATTATCATGAATTGGATAAGTGTTTATTCCACTGGATTCATGTTGTTTCTCATAAATTGAGACCATTGATCTGGTACATACATAAAGTTCTCATCTCATTCTCAAATTTGTTTTTGAATATATTAAGGGATATCATCACATTTCCTATTAAAATGGTTGTTTGTATGGATCTTTATATATCCCACCATTAACTAAAATAAAGGATAATTTGGGAATATAATCCCTAAACTAATAAAAATTTTAATTTTTAATTAAAAACATATATATAATAAGTCATAAATTACAAAAATACACTAACTTATGAATCTCTACATATTAATTTAGTTTATATAGGATAATTTTCCTTTTAGGTTTTATAACAATTAAATCCATTAAGTCATTCATAATAGTTCGTGATGTTTTTATAAATTTTCCCTTGAATATACCAAGGGAGTGCTTAAGAAGGTCTTTAGGGAAACCAATTTATCAGAAACTATGTGTATGTGGATATAATTCCATTAGTCCATTTTAGGGTTATTTCCCACGGTATAAACATTTTAGAGACATATCCACTTGCAGTATCCAGATAGGGATCTCTTTTATTGTAAACAAATCACTATATGATTTTCCAAATTTTCGGTGCATTTTCTGAAATGTTGACTTATCCATAAGATTTCTAATAATGTACAATTTTTATTATACCTATAAATAATAAGAACATTCTCTAATAGAATCTATAGAGTCCAATTTCTATTAAAATTATTATTACAATACTTTTACAAATAGATATTTAATAAAAATTATCCTAGTTCTTATATTATTAGGGTATTTAGAAGTTTAGGTTCATAATACATCGACATGAAACATAAATATAGAATCATTGTTATAATCTCCATAATTTTTTCTTATAACCCGTTGAGGTTATAAAAATACATAGGAGAACATAGGGAATAAATAACAAAATTGAGTGATCTATAATCCCTAATAATGGAATAAACATGATACTAAATCCAAACATATGAGTAAAATATCATATCATGATATCATGTAATTGATGAATGATGAATATTTATTTGGAATTACTACATAAATGTGATGACCTCATTAGATAATGGAATTATAGGAATATAGAAAAATACGATTAAAAAATAATATCCATACGTTAAGGATCACTACTGAGACATCATGAAATTGTGTACAGACTCCTTTAATGGAGTAGGTTTTCTCCCGAATTTAATAGAGATCATATCATGAGTTATACACATTACCCAATATATTAGAGTGTTATCTTTGGGAACCCAACATAACATGTACATGTATAATTGTTCCACATAGTTAATTAAATAAAAATTACAACAATATAAAATACTCATGGAAGGTAATGGGTTTTATAAAACTACCATAGAGAATAATTAATGTATATTTCATATGTTATCAAAAAATTAAAAACTAATTAAATATTTTTGACATTCATATTTTTATCAAAAAGAATTGGTCTACTATATAAAAGTACTTATAATCTCGATAACATGTCTCTGTAATTTTAGATTTCTATTAATATCAAATGTAATTCATAAATAAGAATTATTTATGTAATAGAGTATTTATTGTAATTCGATTAGTTAATTTAGGTTGGTAACATGACCATAATGAACTTATTTTTAAAAAAATTAAGATAATTTTACCATTCTAAAATAATATTGAAATAAATAGATAAAATAAAAAATCATAGTAATTAATATAATATTTGAAAATAAACCATCCATGATAGTGGTGGTTCAAAAGTGAAATTTACCATTCTATGGGGTGTTGAATTGACCATAATTATTGAGTAAAATGTATTATTTATAGTTTTATATTATTTTTTGTTTTGGAAGTCAAAAACATGATTTTTAAAATAAATTCATATTTTGTTTTATTATACGTTATTTAAGGATTATGTTTCACTGTTCTTAAATATGATTTATATAAGAATATGAAAACAAAATTTACTCATGAATATTATATAATGGATTCATTCGAGGATAATAAAAATCATATTGGATACAATATTTATCATACTCACCAAATAAATCTTAGATTAATAAAACCATATACAAATTTTATAATACACACTATCCAATGTTTTTACAGAAAATATTATTCATAATGATAAACAACATACTTAATATTGTAACAAGAATTATCAGAACCATTTAATCACATAGTAACTATAATTCTATATCATAATGAATTGAAACCCTTTTAATCCAAAATGATGTCATGTGTTCTGTTTTGACATGATTTATAAAAATATGTAATTGTTTTAGTTATAATATGAATGTTGGAGTGACAAGTGTCCATGTTCCTCTATATTTTTAGGAGAAAATATGATGGTTGGAATCCAAGATGACTGTTAATATGTTGGGCTTTAAATGACATTTCTTTTTAATGATCTTACAACTTTTACTGAGTTGGAGACACTCAATTAATGGTGTGTCGAATTGATTTTTTGTGCGAAAGATATTGAAGATATCATGTTGGGATATTCTCGATAAACATACTTTTTACTTATAAGAGAATTTATTTTACAACTGTGACATTGATCAGTGGTGATTACTATTGATGGCCTCTGTGAATATGAATACAGTTGTGTTGGTCATTTACAGAACAAGTTCTCTTGAAGATGAGAAAATAGAGGTGTCAATCACATTCTTGATCATGGTATTGTAGGTGCAGATAGATAGAATGTGATCAAACTATTGAAGGATTACCCTAGCATGGGTAATGAAGACTTTATTGAATGTATAAATAAGGGGACCATTTTCGAAATATATTGGATTCCTTTCACTTTGTGTTAATATAATTGTATTCCTTAAATCCATTATATTTTGAAATCTTTGTAATAGAAATTGAATTTTTTTTATATATTCATCTTTATATTCTCTATTTACTGATTATGTTTTCTATGATTATGATCATTTCATTTAACAAATATGATTCTATATGATTTATAATAAAATCATTAATTATTTCACATTATTTTTGATAACTATTAGGATTACGATCTACATTATAATACTCTGATTAAATCATTTATTTATTTGTGAATACGATTAATATTAAACACAAAAAGTAGAATACTTTTTATAGCCTACTAATTTCAATAATCTGTCCATCCAAACGAAGGTCATTTACAATTACAGTTCTAATACTTTAAGAGGTTTTTTAATTGAATTTTTTTAAATCGTAATATACAGTGTTTTTTATGTATAAAAATGATTTTTTAAACATACAATTCAACCTATCTTTTATTATTCCATATCAATATACATTTCAACAAAACAATTAGTATTAGAGTATCCTTTGACAAATCATATATTTTATTCAATAAATTTTCAATCTAGCCATATTTTTTAATTAAAATTTTTATTATAAATCTCTATTACACTAACTTGTACTTTGGGAAAATATTATATTTTGTTTTACAGATAGTATGACTTTTTACTGGTTCAATTGACAATATCAATCCAACATGACCACCAATATTTGATGGAAATTATTATGAATATTAGAGAGATATCATGTAGTCTTTTTTATCAACAATGGAGTTAAAAACTTTTTTCATGCTAACTAAAGAATATAAAATTACTGACAAAGAAGTTAGAATCATTACCAATCAAGAAAAAAAGAATATAAATTAAATTACAAGGTATGAAATAAAATGAATTATTATATGAAGTGAATTTATATATCTAGATTACATATTTTGAATAATCCTATAATATTTTGAAGAATCTATAAATTAATCATTTAATAACATCTAATGTTATTGAAACAAGATAAGTCATGATATGTGTAAAATATCATGATTTTGAATTTCCTTAAAAAGACCTTGATGTTAAGGACCAAATATTATTATTGAAGATAGTAAAAAATTTGAAAGACATAAGAGAGAAAGGGTTAGAAAATGATATCATTGTTGAAGATATCATAGATATCTTCCCTAATGAATGGGAATAAAAAATTATATATGTTGATGAATTAATAAAAGTCACAAAATTTAACTCTAGATGTGTTATCTGGACTTCATTTGAAATATGAGAATTGATTGAAAATTGATATAGAAAAAGTAAAAAAGAATAATGGTGGAGTATATTTTAATTAAAATTCAAATCAAAAAAAGGAAAGACTCTTGAAAATTTAGTCAAATAAAATAAAAAGAACATTATAGTTTAATCAGACTCAACAGCCATAATACTTTTCTTAATTTTATTTAAAATATAATTTAAGGGTATATGAAGAACCATACATCCACCATCGAGAAAAAACCTCCTAAAATACATATTACAGAGACAACATTCAAAATAAAAAATAACCATTTACCGTGCTTGACCATCGTATGCAAGCTGTTACAAAATTCAAAAATACCAAAATGAAAACACACATAGATTCACCAATAACACCACCGAAAGAACCATTTAAAAATTTGAAATTCAAAATGAAATAAACTGTCGTCAAGCTGCAGTCTCAGTCGCCTCAAGATGTACACACTGACTCTGAATCCAGATTAATGTACCACTACATACCGCCTTCATCGCCATTAGAAGAAACCATCAGAGACCATTATCATTGAGGAGTAGTGGCCATCGTCACTATTGAGAAGAAAATGACGTCAAGGTCGATACCAAACCCTAACCAAAATAGACATGATTTTCCAAAGTTGAAAAGAAATGATAGAAAATAAATACATTATTAGAATAATCATAAAATGTACTATAAGTCAAAAATTAACAAATGTATTAAAGTAAAATGACTGAAGGTGTTCAATTTGTGGAGCCTATTTAGATGAATATTTTGACAATTAAAACACTATAAAATATATTATTGGTCTTATTTCTAGAAGAACTTTTGAAAATCAATGTTTCCTAGAAAAGGATCACCCTTCAAAATCATGGACTAACATTTATTTAAATGAAAATGATCCTGATGAGAATAATTCCACATCTTCATATGAAGAATCATCCTAAATTAGTGGTAATAATCTAGAACATTCATATAATGTGGTTTATATATTTTTAAAATTACTTGTGAATGATAATTGAAAAGTTAGTAAGAAATTTGTAGAAGAAAATATTAGAAAAAATGTTTTGACAAAATAAAAATCAGATTTTTCTAAGGATCGGAAAAATAATTTTTTCAAAATTCAATCTATTTTTAAAAACAAGAGGATGTTAATTCAATAAAAAAATAATATTTCTAATGATTTTGAAAAATAATTTCTGAAAATATACATAGATTCAAAAAACACTTCTAAATCTAATATTAATTTGGATAAAAATTTAGTTATAAGACTAATGTCAGAAATATATTATTTAATGTATTTCTTATTAAATTTTACCACTACGAATGGAATATTTGATAAAATGTATAAATAACATTATATATAAGGTAATATTTTATTAATGAGATATACTCATTCAATACCTATTTTTAACAATAATAATATTTTTCCTAAAAATTCCCCTTTATGAAAAAAATGTCAAGGTGGTGGTCATTGGAAAATAAAATTCTTCATTAGATAATAATCAATCCCTAGGATTCTAAAAACACCATTTTTTAAAAAATGGGGGTTTCAATTTTTTTCACAGTAATACATCTAGCTCAATGATAGTTTGGATTCAAAAAGGCTAACTGTTGTATTTTTAGGAAAATATTAGAAGTATAAAAAATAAAAATATATGGTAAATGAATTATGTTTGTTCCCAACACATGACTACAAAAATGATTTATTTGAAAAAATTAATAAAATGAATGGTGTAAGAGTTACCTTTAGAGATAAACCTCAATGAAATATTATTAATATAGGTAATACATTTCATCACAAAAAAGCTTTGATTTCAAATGATTTATTTGTAAAAGAACTTAAGAATAACCTTATAAGCCAATGTTAGTTATTTGATAAAGGATACCTTGTGAATATTAATAATTATAAATATATATTACAAAATTTCCAGGATGAATTCATTATTTCATCCCATCAGTATGACAATGTTTACACACTAATCATAGAAGATATTATTTGCAAATAAATACCATTCCTTAGTGAAATTTATGATCATTACTGGTTATGGAATTGAAGGTTATGACACTATAATATTGAAAACTCATATAGATTGTCTAAGAAAGGACTTGTAAAGGATCTACTAGAACTGAGATGTGATTCTTCAAATGTTTCTAACCCTTTTCAATAAGTAAAGAAACATACGTAATGATTTAAATCAATTATTTAAGTTTCAACTTCAGATGCTTTATTATTTAGGCATATTCATCATTTTTTTACTAATTAAACTAGAATTATTATAAGGAAATATGTTTCATATTTGATAAATACAATAGATATACATGGGACGGTTTTATAATAATGATATCTGAATCCAATTTTTATTTGAAAATATTTTGTAACCCAATTCAAAAATTAGAAAAACTATACATTGATAACTATTTGAAGTGATCAGGGTAGATAAGATATAAATTCTGATTTCTAAACCTTTTTTAGTATGAAAATAATTACACATAACTTTTCATCTCCTAGAAATCCTCAAATAAATGTTGGTGTCAAAAGATGAAATCATATTTTTCAAGAGATAACAAGAACCACGTTGAGTGAATATTATATTGAAATTTTTTTTGTCTGAAGCTATGAGTAATACTAGTTATACTATAAATTGTGTTGTCATTATACCAGTTTTTAATAAAACTCTGTATGAGTTATTAACTGGATGAAAACCAAAAGTTTCATAATACAATGTATTTAGAGAAAAAGTGTTCATTTAAAATACATAAGATAATATACATAAATTCTCACAAAATACTGATGAAGGTATATTATTAAGTTATTTCACTACAGCTAAGGGTTATAGAGTTTTCAATAAAAAAAATTTACTATTTAGGAAACAATAGATGTTAAATTTGATTAAACCGATCCAAATTTTTTTAAACAATCCCTAACTACTTATTATGATGTTTTTTCCAAAACTAATTATCCACCTTTATTGGGTGATTCTTCTAATAAGAAAATAATCATGAAAGTGCTTATAAATTATTTAATAAAAAATTATTTCTATATAATTTTGATGAAAAAGATTAACAAAACCCAAAAAAATTGTTTCATAAGAAAAATCATAGTGATATTATCATTGGTGATGTAATTCCACCTATAAGGACCAAAAGTTCAGTGAGAAAAGATGTATAACATCTAGAATTTATTATTCATTTTGAGCCTAAATGTATGGATGGTGATTTATGTTATGAATATTGGATTAAATCAATGAAAAATGAACTAAATGAATTTGAAACAAATAAATACTACACCATGATTGAAATACCTAAAGAAACCTCTATAATTGGAGTAAAATTTGGGTTTGAATAAAATGTAGTGAAAATCGAATAATTATCAGAAATAAATAATGACCAGTTTCTAAAAGTTATAATCAAGAAGAGGGAATAGATTATGAACATACAAATGCTCTGGTATCTAGACTTGAATTTATTTGAATATTTTTAGCCTTTGAAACATTGACTAATTTCAATGTTTTTAAAATGGATGTGAAGTGATATTTTATTAATGGATATTTAGACAAAGATGGTTTTGATAAAAAAAATCATAGTTTTCGTGATAAAAAACTTCCTAGATATGTTTTCAAACTTACCAAAGCATTATTTGGACTTAAACTAGCCCCTATATAGTGGTATGATAGATTAATTTTATTTATGTTACAAATTATTTAAGGGAAAAACTAGTCCAAAATTTTCCATAATTAAAGAAAAAAAAATTGTTATTAAAAATTATATTGATGATATTATACTCAGATCAAATCTATAATCTTTAACAGATTAATTTTCAAATCTTACTAAATCTAAGTTTGAGAAAAGTATTATGGGTGAGTAATTATTTTTGTTAGTTTTCAAATTTCTAAAACACCAGAAGTTACATATATATGGAAACATATTTATATTAAATATATTTTTAAAAATATTGGATATGACTATACTAAAAGTATTAATATCCCAATCAGTACCTCAAATACTCTTGAAATCGTTGAAGCTAGATAACTAGTAAATCAAACAAATTTTATAGGGACGAAAGGAACCCAACTACACATAACATCTAGTCTTACAAACATAAATTTTTAAGAATGTTTGTGTGAAAGGAATCAATAAAATACAAAGTTATCCCATTTAAAATATTTTAAATGAATTTTTTCATTATTTAAATGGAACTATGAAATTGGTAATTTTTTGTTCTTCTGGAAATGATTTGGAATTGAAATGTTTTTCCCATGATGACATTGATGGTTTTTGAATGGATAGAAAAAGTAAATCCAATTATTGATATTTATTAGGTGATTAATTCATTTCATTGTCTTTTAAGAATCAATCCTCAGCAGTACTTTCCACCACTAAAGCTGAATATGTGGTTTCTGGAAGTTGTTGTGCTCAAGTGGTGTGGATGCAGCACACGCTCAATCATTACGGAAAGAGTTTTATTAAATCTCAAATAATATGTTATGACAAAAGTTTTGTAGCATTAGTAAAAAACCCTTCACATCAGTCATGTGAAATCATATAGATATTAGGCATCAAATGCTTTAGTATCACACAATTAAATGAGATATCGTTTTAAAATTTTTCGAAATTGAAAATCAAATTACTAATATATTTACAAAACCATTACCATCAGTAAAATGTTAACAAAATAATAATAATATATGAATTATCACTATAAATAAATCATTCATGTGTACTTTTTTTAATCTATATCATTATTTTAAGATACTTCATTTCAAATAGTGAGTGCATATGATTGATAAACAAAAAGTTTGCGTATGAAAAATATATTTTTCGAACCTTCTTTCTGTAAATATTTTTTTTACCCAAAAATATTCATGTACCCCTATGTTATCAGAAACAATATTTTAAAAACTCATATTTAATGTTCACATAAAATTTTTATTTTATTGTAAAAATTATATGTATACCCAACTTTTTTCTCCGACTCATAATTTTTTTACTCAAATTTTACATACTAATATTTACATTTAACATAAAATTATTATCATACAAGTAAAATTATTCTCATATAGAATTTTTTTCGTAGTCAAAAGTTTTTCATCTTTATATTTTTCATACTCATAATTTTATCACCGTAATTTGTTTAATTTTATTTTCATTTGATGAAAAATCTACTTAAACCATAAAATCTATATTGATATTCTGAAATATATTGTATCTTATAATACACTATTTCAATTCATTTTTTTGTGGTATTTATTTTTATTTTAAAACCATTATCATAATCATCTGCAAAACGATCCATTTATTTTAATTTTAAAACCTCAGGAGTTCAATTATTTCAATCGGTAGATCCCCTCGATCAAATTTAACCTATAGAATCTCAATGGTCATACTTCATTTTCCTATATAAATAGACCCCCTCCCTATCAATCATTTTTCATATTCTTATAAATATAAAATCCCTTTTGCTCCACAAATAGCTGAGATCAATTGTTTTTGTACCCCATGGTTCTCATTTTATTTATGTCTGAATCATCATCATCTTATCTAAAGAAAAATCCTACAAAAGATTTCAACAACATATTGTTCTTCCGCAAAAGGTTAGTAAAAAGTTATTTTGATAATAACTATGATTCTTCTTTCAAAAAAATAATTCAATTATAAGGATTGGGGTGAGTCTATTTTGAAAAATCAAATACTTTTCACGATTTGATTATTATTGATAATTTAATGTAGTTTTATAATATAATGAATGTTGATGGTGAAAATATGATAGTAACTTTTTCAATGTACGATAGAGAAATAAGTTTGTTTGAAAAAAAATTAGGTATTTTTCTAACTGCTTTGTATGATTTTTATGACTTTTTTCCCACCCATATATTTATATAATAAAATGTTTTTTCATTAAGATTATATATGAACAATTCCTTTTCAAAGTCATGAGCCCAAAAGAAATGAGACTCATCTTTTTGATGATAACAGTCTTAAAAAACTCTATATTAAAGGTGTCTAATTAATAGGAGTATAGATAGATAAATTCATACGGTCTCCTATGTGTTCATTATTGATTATTTTTTGAACATGAGGATGTTATATCTAACGGGTTCCATCTTTGTAAGCATCATTAATTTGAATAATGGTGCAATTAAATATTATCTTATAATGTTTATTGTAATCAATAGAATTTTCACTGTAGAAGCCTTGAATATATGTAATATCTATCTCATGTTAGTGTCGATAAATTTGAAAGTCATATAGACAAGTGATGATTAAATTAATAGATTTAAATTTAATTTTGATAATAAATCAATGATGTTTATTGATGGTCCTAATGTCAATGTCTAAAAATAAGTAATTGGATGAAGTAACATAATCTCAAAACAATCAGTGACAATTGATTTCGAAAAAACTAGAAATACATGAATTAATATAGATTAAAGATGAAAAATTGAAGGAATTAAATAGATTAGAATGTATCTAAATAGAAAAAAGATGATGAAGAAAAGAAAGAATGAGATCCACAATTTGGTCTCAACCCAGTAGAAACATTATCTAAAAAGATCTAAAATGATGAATGTATTAATTTTGATAAAAATAAAAATAATATGATTAAGATAAATGATGATATTGATGAAATTTATATGTATTTAAAATTATTTGAATAGCGGGTGTTGGAATTTTCATCAATGAAACAATTTATAAAAAATCATACAATCTCTCTGTCCAAGATAAGGGAATGATGAACAAAAAGTGTTTGAAGAATCGGAACCACCAGAAGTATCTAAAGAAAATGTTTTAGGTGATCAATAAAATAATGAATTGCATTATATAGATGAATATATTGATTAGGAATAATATATATGTAAAGTGAAAAAATAATAAAAAATAAGAAAATTGAGAAGGAGAAAATGATAAAGGAGAAAAAGAAACTGTCGAATATCCAAAGTCACAATCGGATACCATTATTTTAATATATTCCCATGAAACATCAATAAAATGTCCAACCCCTAATGTAAAATCTTTATTGAATGCTGATCATAAATTCAATGATCATAAGTTCATTCATTTTCCAATAAAATGAATATGAAATTAGATCTGTTGACAATAAAAATTTGAATTATGATAATGAGGATAATTTTACTAAATGTTATTCAACAGAGATTCCTAATTATGATGAAGAAACTGATTCATAGAATACTATATCATTGACAATAGATCAGTATGGTGTTTATGAACATAGAATAATTGAAAAGGAAATTCAATATTTAATAATAATCAACAGTATCATTGATTTGGATACAGAAAATAAAAACAAAATATCATAATTTATAGAGATTCAAATAAATAGAATGATGAAATTCGAGGCCGACATCAACAAATTAGAATGTAGAACCAAGGATGACATAGATTATTTTAATATGGTGGTGAAATGTTTGTATAAGTATGATGAATATACTATGCTTCATGAAGAATAAATAAAATATATCAAAATTCTTGTGAATGAATTATCAACTACATTAAATAATTATAGAAGTGATACTACTCTTAAATTTAATGTGTTCAGAATCCCAGATGAAATAAAATCCTAAGATTTAAAGTGAATGAATAGAAGAAGAATGAAATTAGTTCTGAGGTTGTAAATATGATGTTTTATATGAAAGATATTATTAGGCTAAAAATTAATTTTTTTTTGTTGACTGATAAAATTGAAGATCCAGAACCAGTCCACTAGTCCCAAGAATAAAAAATATATACTCTGTAAGAGAAGATAAAATCCCAAGAAGAAGTGATTTGTACCTACGACCAACTAATTGATGATCAATAATAGAAATTACAATCTCAACAATAATATCCTGATAAGCCGATGGCGGACTAGAAAGATTTCAGGAAAATAAAGACTATTTTCAAAGACCTCATGAAGAAATACAACAAAAATACATTAAAAATAGATTAATTTCTATAAATATTATTGTATCATTGTTTTTTAAACATTAATTAATGTATTTTACATCTACATATCATTTGATTCAATGTTTTCCATATTTTGGATGAATATTATTTCAATTATTCTAAAAATATCAAATTCTTTACTACAAAAGATTGCTTGTTTACCTAACCCTTATTTTAGGTATTATAAGACACCCCTATTTCTTATAGAAAATCACAAAGGGGTAAAATGTTTCATATATAGGGATAATATATTCAATAGGTGATAAATTATCCTAAAAAGGATAATAGAAGCATAATAATTACAAAAGGAGAATATTTTTAGTAAGAGTGATAATTGTTTATACAATTAAATCTATATAGATTTTGTTATCCTAATGGGGATGTTAGTCATATTCAAATCATATCCAGAAGAGATTTAAAACTCAAAGGGACATACGTATAAGTGTTCACTTTGGAATATGAATTTGTTTTCATTTTTAATCCATTATTTGTTTCAAATTAGGGTTTCTACAGTACAGAATGGGGAATATGATTGAGTAAAACGTAATCTTTTGAATTTTCTATTTATTTTATTTTTTGATATCAAAAACTATCTCTTTAAATAAATTCATATTTTGTATTTTTTGTAATATATTTAAGGATTTTGTTTAATTATTCATCTTTACTATTTACCATATGAATATGATAATAAAATGTACTCATGAATACTGTAGAAATTATTCATTCCATGATTATCGTAATGGGGATGGATATGATATTTATCATACTCATCGAATACGATTTATATCAAACACAATAAATATTAATTTTATCATACACCTTATCTAGTCTTCGTACTGTTAATATTTTTCATAACTATAAATATCCTACTAGCCCTTGTAACAAAAATTATCATACTGATTCCATCTCATTAAAACCAAAATATTATATCATAATGAAGTTAAAAACATTTGAACAAAAATTATGAGTTTATTATATTTTGATATGGATTATAAAATGATGTTTTTGTTTTATTTATAATATGACTATTGGAAGGTCTGGGTTTCTAGGTTCTTCTAAATTTTCAAAACATAATCCAACTATTGGAATCCGAGATGACCATTGGGGAATTTTCTGAACAATACATGGTCATTTGAATGACCTCAAAACATTTGAATAGTTGGGGAAAATCAGCGAGATATCTATCAAATTGATGATTCATGATAAAGAATCTATGAAGAAATAAATTTGGTAACTTATCATTCTGCATAGTAGTTACTTAAAATAGTTTTTCTTTATCAAGTGTGGCATAGACCATTGGTGAATAAGATCTTGCGATTCTTTGTATTGGAAGACAATTGTGCTGATCATTTGAATATTGAAGTATTCTGAGGCAATGAGGAAAGAGGTGTTGATCACCTTCTTGATCGAGGTCTTACCAGGATAACAAAAAGGTAGTCAATCATCATATCAAGGGCTTACCCTGGTGAGGGTAAGACAGAGTTTCATGAAAGTATAAACTAGGGACCTTTATCCAAGGTTATTGGATACCCTCCAATTTTATTAATTTTTTTTATTTTTTACTTTTACACTGATATGTAATAGAATTTAAATTTTTTAATATATTCATCTTTTTAATTACCTATTTAGTGATTTCATGTTTTGTAATTATGATTTCAGTGATTACGATTAGTTAATTTACACAATTTGATTCTATATACTTGGTTATATAATCATTAATTTTTTTACTCTATTTATCATAACCATTTGGATTACTATCTACACCAAGATAATCTTATTAAATAATTTCCCTCTTTGTGAATTCAATTAATTTCAAACACAACCTCTCGAATACTTATCAGAACAAACTTTTTATGATACTCTATCCATCAGACCCAAGGCCCTGTCCAATTACAATTTTAATACATTAAGTGGTTTTTTTAATTAAATGAGTTTAAATCTTATTAATCTATGTTTTATTAAAGCATAAAAACGAATGTTTTTAATAATTAAATTCATCCCCTCTTATATCATTCTATCTGTATATACATTTTGATCTGACAAGTATATGAACAAATTTTTCATTATAGAACTGACATAGAGGAGGGTAAAAAATATGAATTACACCATAATAAAAACATAGTAATATAAATTGGATATTTTCATTACTATGTAAAGGTGGATGGAATTTATATGTGACACTTAGAAGAAGAAAAGAATCAAAAGAGGAATTGTTGATAAATTTACCTATTCCTTTAAAAATATCCTCTTGGATACCCCTTAATGCTCCATAGAATGGTCTTATAATAAGAAAAGATATATTTATATGTAATAAGAGGGTATATAAAGTTATGTTTCTATATAATTTCCTAGATCCTATGTATTGAAGGTTTGAGGACAATGAGTTGTGAGGGTTGGTATTTTCAAGGGGAAGAGATAATATTTTTTAAATTTACTATTCATTAATGTTTTATTAGAATACAAATACTAATGATTCCTATGACCATATAGAGAAAAGTATACATGTGATTTAAATAAAATGGTTTCTTATTTCATCTATGAATCGGTTATTCATGCATTAAACTTATATTTTAATCTATTTTATTTTTTCATATAATAATATTCATATAAAATTCATCATTTTCCAAAACAAAATACCAAAATATTACCCATTCAATTTTCAAATTCATATATTCAAAAAAATAAAATCTATTTAATGTAAATTGTTTTCCATTTAATAAACTATTATTTTATAAATAAATTCCTTATTTGTATAATGAATAAATAATTTTATATTACAATCATTTTTCATTCCCATTGAAAAATTATTTATGGGGTCATAAAATTATATGATAATTATAATTAAATATAATATTATTATATAAACCCATTTTAGGAAAATAATATTATATTAAAATTTTTATATTTTTTATAAAAATAAAAAATAATGATATATGTTTTATAAAAAATAAAATAAATTATTATTTAAAATAATAATTTATTTTTATGACGATATAAAATTTCAAAGTTAGTATTTTATTTAGATATTATGATATTATTTTATAATTTTATAATTACATAGACTATTCTAACGGTGTTGTTATTATTTTGAATTTTAAAGTACCTATTCTAAGGAACAGAATTGTAATAAAAATTTGAGTTCCCTTCGTTTTATAAATTCACAATATTTCACTCATTCTACATTCACATATATTTCTTATCAAAATCATATGTATTTTCTATTTGAAAATGAATATTCCATTATCAAGTTTACCATTAATATATATTGTGTTTGTTCATGAGTGAAATAATTATTAAGAACCAAAAAATTCAATATTTTCATATTATAGTTATCATAGTGTCTATATTTCTATCACTTGGTATTGTTTGAAAAAATTTTAAGTATATTTATTCTCTAATTGTAATCATCAATTAAATATAATTTTTTTCACATTATCCTATTGAAAATATTCTTTTTTATGTACTAAAATATTAAATATTAGACATTTTATATAAAAAGATTGAAGAATAAGTAGATTAAATTATGTGTCCAGACAATGTCATTGTTGTGTGTGAGAAAAAATATTGGGTATTTTGATTCATGTTATACATATATAACAAGGACAGAGTAAAAAAGATGTAATTTTGAAATATATGTGTACTAGATAGAATAATCTCAATGAATATTTAAAAGGTATAATGATATAAGAATTTAGAAGTTTTAAATAACAATGATATGTAATTTTATACAATTGAAATTTTTAGAAATTAAAATAGTAGAACATCATTAACCATTATCACCATTGACAAGAAATTTAAAATTTCTAAATAAATAAATTATTTTAAAAATAGAAATAACTGTATGTAATTATTTATTATTTAATTAATAAATAGATTTTATATATATCCAAATGAATAAATTGAACGAAGTCATTTTTATATAACAACAACCACACAATGGAGTCATGGATGGAAGAAAGGGACTCAAATTACAATTCCCCATTTCCTAATCATTCTATTTATTTTTATTTTAACTCTCTCTATAATTCTATCACAGAGTATTATTAATCATATTTTTTTGGCACACTACATTTACTAGTTATTATAATATGTTTCAATTCTATTTTTTACTTTATGAGAATTTTATTAAGTTTTTTTTCTCTAATAATAGTCAGCAGATAATTTCATTGAAAATATCTTATAAAAATGATTTAATTTTAAATGATTTTATAAAATTATATATGATGATGAATGGGATTCATAGTATATATACCATTGAATGCACTGGTAAATTATTTTATTCTCTAAGTAATTTATATAAGGATTAACAAGGTAAAATTTAATTTTACATGATTTTATATTGGGTTTGACTAGGTCGGCCGTGCAGTTATGATATATGATAGTAATAAATTGTGGAAGATGCATTTTCTATATTAATATGATATGTAAATCTTTTTCCAATGTGATTATATTGATTCCATATTATTTGTAATTTTTATGTAATATATTTTAAAATATCTATATCCCTTCTTAAAATAAATATATTAAATATTTAATTTTACTTATTTAATAGACCGTTATAATAATTTGAGCTCATTAAATAATGTTTTATTTCCATGGGAAAATGAAAAAATATCCAGAAATGTTTTATTATATATTATGGGATTATTTCATTATAATTTACATGTTAGTTGATTATATTTATTCAATTAATATGGAGGATAAATTTTGGTTTTATGAAGTTTGGGATATATTTAAGGTGGATAAAATAATGGTCATATGGGGAATTATATAATTTTGAGAGATATTTAATTATGTGACTTGCTGAAATACACAAAGGAAATTCAATACATAATAATAAATTTATTTTCATAACCCCCTTTCAAAAGGTACCCCACCTTGGTCGGTAATGAAGGGAGAGGGATGAAGATGCAAAGAGCCTTAACCTAATAGTCCATAGTTTAGTGATTACACCAAGGGTATAGAATACATAAAAAATTGGTGGCATTTAACTCTAATAAGAATTTTAGGATTGATAGATATGATGAGACCAAAAAATCAAATCCTCATCACATCTATTAAAATATCTTAATACATTCCTAAAGCATCTTAAAACTCGAATAACAAAAAAAATAAAAAATAAGTACCAAAATAAAAAATTGGCAGTGACCTCAATGCACAAATAGATCATGAACAACTCAATGAGCTAGTAATTTCTACCAAGATCACCAACCATCTCATGGGGACCTAAAAATAGTATATATTGATATGGATAAGAATCACTAGAATAGTGAATAGGATCATCCCTGAAACATCACATTAAAATGTGATTAAGGAATAATAAATCCTGGTGAATAATCATTGAAACTAAATCATCTCCCAATTAGCTACACTATTTTTTAACCCCACCATGGATATCTCACCATGTGTCACATAGAAGTAATTATATAATATAAAATATAAGTATAAAAGTGCAAGTACACCAAAACCACATACACATTAATTTACAATCTTTCCCCAAATACTCATGTCCTGTTACATTTCCCTCTAATAATCAAAATACAGAAATGAAAACTATAAAATGACCCATACCCTGTGTATAAAATATTCATTATCCCCACCACAAGATTTAAAAATTTTAATTTACTATAATTTATCATATCTCATATGTCATGTACTACACACTAATCCATCACTTCTCATATAAAAAATCCTATAAGAATTAAAAAGGTACTTTATCTATAGATAAATGTGTGAAAAATAACCCAAAGCCATTACATCCATCAATACATATATACATGAAGGTAATATTTATGTACAGTAGCACATAATAATACACGGGGAAGAGGGAGGAGGATAGGGGTTGGTCATCCATCCATACTCACAAACCAAGATATTTGAGAAAACACCCCCCAAACTCAACATAGTATCAGTTACCCTACAAATGTGTCTAGGGTAGAATATGATATCACATAACATAAGGAATATATATATATATATATATATAAACTATAAAAGAAACTATATAGACAAAGGAACAACTACATCCATCGTCTAATAGATTCCCAATAGCCAATACTAACGACTCCATATCCTTTAAAAACACACGTGAAATAATTAAGTATTTCTATTGAAAATATCAAATTTAAATAATTATGAACCAATTATCTAGACTCATCTATCATAATCCCAACCCCATATGTTTTACCATTTAATCATCATCAACATTCAATAATTTTAGGTAATGAAGGACTCATTCATTGATACCAAAATAGATGCATAAACCAAGAACAACTACCTACATTATACAGTAGAGAAATGAATGAAAAAAATAATGCAACACTACTATCAAAAATCTATGTAGTGATTTGATAAATATTATTGTAATCTAATATTCAATTAATAATAAAATGAGGATAACAAACTTCAACCCACTCCATCTACCATAGTGCCATATATGACATAATAATGAATATCATCATCCTTACCTCTATAACTATCATCATTTATAACCATAACTTCAATAAACCCACCAATTTCTTGATATTCCACCATCCATCCAAGACTAACATAATGTCACATAGAAAGGATATGTATATAGATAAGTCTCATAAGGGAAAAAAACGAAAAACAATTATCGGGGTATCTAGGCCCGTGAATCAAGTGTCTAGTCTTCCTATGAAAATAATATTTCTATACCCACAAGAATTATCATCAGAAATCATTTAATTTTTTACCATAATTAATTAAATAATTAATTTAATACTATCTAGATTAATAATAAACATATGTGACTATATATCACCATATGATACATTATTCAATCAGACATCAAGAATAGAATCAATGTCCATCAATTATAAAGAAGAAAGATGATAATTTTACATTATTATTTACTATTTAGTCATCATTATATAATTTCCATTAATAAAAAACATGATAAACAACAACATCAATAAGATATATCAAATTTCTATACAAAATAACTAAATTATAGATACACGAAAGAAACACAAGAGATCACAACAACCAGAAACCTAAATTCATTATTTATTTCTAGTTTAATATTCATTGTGGTTAGTTACATCATTAATATATGAGATTAATCAACAAATATCATAATTTTACTTAAAAAAGAGAATCAATGAATCCTCTAACTCGATGGTTTATTTAAAGAGAACCAAAATAACAATGTATAAATCAATAGACTAAATTACACCCTGATCAATGGTAAGAAACATTAATCTAAACAAAATAATCCAAACCCATTCATGTATGGAACTCAACAAAAAAATAGAGGGTTGATCCAAAACAAACATCTAAAAAATGGAATAATTAAAGAGGGAAATATGATTATAATGTTCCTTATATCAAGAAAAATTTATTATCCATGATCCAAGAGGTTAAAATACATAATAGAAACAATAATAGGTTTTCATATGATTATATAGTATTTATAATATTGGAGAATAATAAAGGTAACTGAGATATTTTTCATTTATCACTATATTATTATACGAATCTAGAATGGCCTTGATATGGAATAGATAAAACCCACTGTAATGTTTTATACCTGAGTTAAATGATATTTGAATATCCCATGGTTATTTAACCCTTTCCCACATTTTTAAAAAAGTCATATTTTACCATCACCATGGCCTTGGATGTGGTGTGTTTTAATATGTATTAGATCCTCCAACACACTCCTGAGAAAACAACAATGGTATATCACAAAAATATTTTCCATTTTCCGTTCACCGCACATAGGACCACCTCTTGGTGATCTATATATACATGTTTTATGTAAGTGAACACCAAAAACCATATTCCACGAGGTAATTACCAAAATGGGATCCACTAAGAATACCATTTCATATAGGGTGACCACCTATGTGCCATGAGAAACACCATATCCAACAAGGATATTTCACAGAACATGGACCATCCTATATTCACATGAACAACTTCTAAAACCCCAATGGTAAAATGACTTGAACCATGAGCTCTTACATAATGTGGTGGACCTATTAATTCCTATATTACAACCCTATAATTAAGAATACCACTAAAATATTCATCAGTATCACGGATCCTTGAAAAACTTAAAGGGGGGAACTTTTAGAGAACTCGGACCATTCTATGGATAACTCTCTAAAAATTCTTATTATTATGAATGAAACATATCATAAAAATTGGCGATGGAAATTTTTAACCCAAAAATCACCAATTTAAATGACTTTAGAGAACCTAATTATCATAAAAAATAACCATATCCCTTATATGGACATAGTGAAAAACTACACAACACTATAAACTAGATCCCAAAAATTCTTAGGGACTGATACCTATGAAATAGTATAAATCAAATAACTAAGGAATCATGTAAAATATAATTATCTATTAATCTTGATAATGGTTAAAAAAATAATAATATTATTATTATATTCATGTATCAAAATACTCTGGACATTGAGCCAAATATGTGACTCCCATTTTTGTGTGATTACCTCCAAAATGTCATGTATTCATAGGATATGATCTAAGATAATACAATTTCCATAAAAAACAATCTTCAAATTCTCCTAGATCTCCATAGGATTCGCTATAAATTTTTTAATCATCATTAATATCAATCCCACCATAATTGATTAAATGACATTCAACATGAAGATATCTTCAATTATACACAACATGAATGTCATCAAGAATTTTTCTCAACTATGGGGGAACATAAATATAGTATGTAAATGATGTACCATAATTCAAGAAGTCATATATCCCAAAAACCAGGTAAAAATATTAATCCGATTATAAATTTCCACACCCATATTTTCAATTCCATCATTTGATTCAATTATAATTTTGGTTCTTCGTTTTTCTCTGGGATTTTTGATGTTCCGAGTTGAAAATTTTCATCTCAGGTGTTCTGGATTTAAATTTTCAATCATGGATGTTTTGGATGGTATTTGGACTAATCTATATTTATAGTTATGGTATGAGGAACAAGAATTGTGGAAATTTATTTTGTAATAAACCTAGGGCACATTTATATGGGGTATGTTTGTTGGATTGTCAAACACCCTGAGTTACATAAGTTTTGAGATGAAAAGAGTAATTTTGGGGATATTTTCTAGGTTGTGTGGTTAATACGCATAGTTAGATTAACCATTATGTAAGTCTGCAAGGGGTCCCATCGTTTACACATAGTTTAACTAACCAAGTAGCCAAAGTGTGCAGCCCATCCAGAACAAGATATTGGAAAATTGCACAGGTTATACATGGGTTTGTAAACTGTGTGAGCTAACTATTCCACCCACTCAGGTAAGACAATATGAGAATTTTCCCCTTTTTATGTGGGGTTTAATACCTTGGACACCCCATTCAAAAACTCCCCAACTTGGATACCTCCTATGGATCATATTGGTTTTTACAGGCTCCTATAATGTGATTTTTATTGGGTTTCTTAGTGATTCTTCACTCAAATCCAATGGTTAGGCTCCTCAATCTTTATCCTTTGATATTATTCCATTTTTTCTTTTCTCCTATAAATATTTTGGCCATTTATGGATGACATTATCATCTATTTTTGTAATAAATTGGGGGTTTGGTTCATCTAGTATTCCACATGATATATCTTGTCTCATTGGAACCTTAGTGTTGTGTTTTCAGGTGTGTTCTCTCAATGAGACATGGATTAGAGGTAGGTTTACCATAAACTATCAAATATTCATTTAACATTAATTGGTTACATGTCTTTTTCACCTATATTGATTACTAATTAGTGATATGTGATCCTGTAAATATTTATTTGGTGTCCAAAATTGAGATTTATTCATTTTTAAATGTTAAATCGAATTATTTTGTTATTTGTTGACTATTTGTTTGATTAATTTATTATTTAGATTTTTCATGTGATTTTTGACATCTAATAATGTCTAAGACTTTTGAATAAATTTTAGATATTAAAAATGATTATTTTTTGTTCCTTGAATAGTATTTCAATGTAGCTTTGGATTTTAAAATAATACATATTTGTTTTAAAATGTGGTTTAATATGTGTTGTCGATTAGTGGCCAATTTGAAATTTTGAGTAAATTGGTTTCATATTGATATTAAAATTTGATAACATTGATATATTTTTTTTCAAAATGGTTTTGAAATAGTAAAAGGATGTTTTCCCCCCATTATGAAATGTACTTCATTCTTTTGAATTTTTGGTTTTTGAAAAATGTTTAACGACCATCTTGGAATTATTATAAAAATCATAAATGTATTTATTATGAAAACCTCCATATAATGATTCTCATACCTTATCAATATTTAATGAATGGGATTCCATCACATTGTAATCCATGGGACCCATTATTTGGGATCCTTGGTTGGGACTCCTTGTGTTCTATTTCTTCTATGGTATGATATAATTCCTTAGACCGACTCAAGGTGAGGCCTACTGTTGGATTACTATTACTATATTCTTGTGATTGGATACTCATATAGAATCGGTTTTCGCTCCCCATTTATACATGAGACAATGGAATCAGGAATAGTAAGAGAATTTTATGTAAATGATTATTTCACTAGCTAGATTATGCACTTGATAGTGGCCCATAGTAGGTAGATATATTGGGTTTATTGCTATGGAATTTTCCCCATAGTATTTTTGGAGTTAGGGTGAATGATGGTATTTAGGGAGCTTTGATATTCATTATGTGAGGCATGCTTCTGTGGATGGGTCTCATTTCATCCTTGTTTAACACACATTGATTAGCAGTTATGTTCATGCAGTGATGGTTGAGAAATTTTAAGGTTTATTTATATTTTTATTATTATGTATGATTTTGGTGTTCTCCTGTGTGGATTTTTCCATGGAAAGTGATAATATTTCTTTAGAATCTATCATATTATTTTTTCAAAACTATTAATTTTATACTCTCCTGCGCTATTTTTAAAATAAACAAATCACTTTCCCCTTGAATATGTTATGGTATCAAAATTGTAATCAAATCATTGTTTTGGAAATGAAATAGGGAAATGGGCGTACATTATTTTATGTAAAATTCATTGAGAAGGATACTTTTATATATTGTATTTTAAAAATAATGTTTATATATATTTTATTTTAAATAAATTTCATTGTGAATATATTATCATGCTTGCCTATTGTTTTTTAGTTCTCATACCTACAGTTCTTTTCTATTTTTTTCCATGGTGCATGTTTCAACTTGAGTTTTATCACTATGGGTGAAAAGTAATATTTATATTAGAGACTGACCCATTGGGTCACATAGAGATTTTGTGGTCTTCTGGTTCAGTTGGTCTTCTTGTTTAGTTTTTTATTATTTTCTAAATCATGTAAAAAAAATATGTTTAGTTCAGTTTTAGTTTTATATTGGGATGCTGCATTTTTTGTTCCATTATTTAGTTTTCTTATTATTATTTTTAGTGATATCATTCCCTTTGAATTTTATATTGATTTATTATACTATTTTCCAACATGAGATGATGGGGAATTCTCTTCTGGATATTCCAATAATCAGATCGAGTGACCTATTCAGGGTGGACCAATGTTAGATCGTGAGAAAATGGTGTCATGGAAAGTCATATCTTTATAGGACATTGATTTTTAGAGAATTCATTTTCTACATGGGTATGTAAAGGAAGATAGAGTGGGATATATAGTACACGGGATGTCATAATAGAAATGAAGTCCTGAACCCTTTCCCATTTCAATCCTCCATATTCCATGGTAATTCTGGTTTTGTTAGTTTCTTTGGTCTTTTTTGATTGTATAGTGTATTTGATATGAAAAGGGAGTTCAAATAGTGGTACATGTGAGCTCTAAGGGCTTGCGAATCTATGTGGATATGGGGATATGGTCCTAAAATTATCTATGTTATGGTTGTGGGTTTTGCATATGGTCTCCAACCATATGGCCAAGTCACCAACCAACATTAGTTTCTCTTGTGAGTTTCATTGAGTCTTCATTGTTTAAAAAACAAATTCATTGTAATTTCTTAGTTTTAATGGATGGATTTTGGAAAATGGGAAAATTTATTTTCATAATTATCCTTGTGTAAGAATTTTGAAAAATGATTATTTATAAAATGACCCTTCGGGTCAAATGAGAGGAATTTAATGATATTTAACATTTAGAATCAAATCCTGTGATTTATAAAAAATGGTTTTTCGAAATATGATATTTTATTTGTATTTTTTAATTGAAAAGTTGTGGGTTTTTAGTAAAATTATTTTGATGAAATTCGAAATGTGATATGGTAAAAAATATAATATTAATTAAAAAGCTAATTTTGAAAATAATTCCAGGGATTTATTTTAATGAAATAAAGAGATGGATTGATATGTGACGTTTGAAAAAAGTTTTTACTTGATGATTGGTGGGATCCGAAAATGTTTTATGAATTGTGAAATGTGAATGTTCTTTTTGACCTTTGGTGTTTCCATGGATTTTCACATTCATATATATATGTGCAATCTGGTTCGAATGTTCTCAGTTTGGCAAGGGTTGCTAGATTCCTGGTGTGGCATGGAATATGTACATGTGAGGCTCCAAGGAATAACATTGTTGGGGGTGAAAAACACCATGTTGTTTTCATTGAAAATGTCTATAATAAAAAGTGTGATGTTTTGAAAAAATGGTAGTTGGATGGGTTTTCCCATTACATTGGGTGTGTTAATTATGAGGTGTTTTGATTTTGAATTCTTGAAGGTCTAATGGTTTTAAATTTATGTTATTGGGGGTTTATAGAACACATTTTTGGGTTGTTTTGTATTTTTTCTCATGTAGGGATTGATTTATAATAGAGGTGAGTTTTGTTTTATGAGATGGTTTTTATAAAGATATTTCTTTTATTATTTCATTATATTCATACCCATAGTGATTTTATGAGTGTTATTGGTGTGGATATGGGTGGTTCCCTGTATGAAATATTTCTAGTTGATAACTTAAAGATTTTGCGACCAATTTTCCAAAGTTAAATCAACCTACTTAAAGAATACCCCAGTCCATTTTCTAGAATAGAGAACTGTTTGGGCCCAACATGAAGTGCCTTTACATTGTAGTGTTTCTATGGATTTTATATGTTTAAATCAACTATGTTTTTTTGTATTTCATCTAGTTCTTAATTAATTTTTTTCTTATTTTATTTGATAATGAATGGTGTGTGCATATTACAAGTATCTGTTTGGGTAAATGTGTATTGTTTGAGAAAGTGAGTTTCATGGAGTGTCTTGACCTCCTGTTATTCTTAGAGAGCTGTGTGGGTACATGTGGATCAAAAATAAGCCATTATGATTAGGTATTTTCATCATTAGACTACGATGTAGTGGAAGCATTAATCATCGGGTCTCTAGAAAAAGTCCTTAGAGAAAAGATGTCATGTAGTTAGGAATCTTGAGAATGTGGGTAGTTTTTCTAAACATTTGTTTCCACCATTGAGGTGAAGCAGATCGTATGTTCTTATTTTTGTCTCTATATTGTAACAAATTCCCTATTTTTGATAAGATATTTATCAAATAATCACTCATTAAATGTCTATGATTGTTTGTTATTGGATGCAAGTTTCTAATCAGTTTCTTTGAATGGACCACCCGTGTGAATCAGTCGCAGTTTTGGTTTATGGACATCCTAAGGTGATGAGTCATGGGTAGTTGTTATTAATTTTAATATTTTAGTCATTGGGCCCCTTCCCTCCCCACCCCTTATGGTGGAGTTATTTGGTATGTGCGGAGAATTTTTAAGGATTTGATTAATGATGTTAGTTTATAATGGTTGGGAGACCCACCATGGGTCTCGTTGATAATTCTTCGATGAGAAATTATTACTAGGTTGGTTCAAATGGTGGGGAGTCTATTTAGTCCTCCACTATTGGTGATCTGTTTTCGTTTGGTTTTGGTGTTAGTCTTTTTGAAGTGTTCTTCAATTAAATATTCATGATTTATGATTTTCATTATTGGTTTTGGAAAATGATGGGATTTTTGGAGTGCGCCTGACAATTATGTTTGATGTATGTTTGTAAAGGTTGTGGACTTATTTAATCATTTATTATGGGGAATTGGATCTAGTTTTTTTAGCTTATTGCATGAATTAATAATAAGTTCTGTTTGAATGTATTTGGCTGTTTTTAGATTGATGTGTTGGATCTTGTAGTTTTCAGAATCCTTAGGCATTCATCGGTCAATTGGAAAATGTATAGGCTTTCCAGGGATGGAAAGCATTATGGTGGGGTGAATTATCACACCTGAATTTTCAATGTTATCATTTGTTTCTTATTTTATATTGTTTCCTAGTTTTTATCTTTGGTTGTATGTGTTCTGGGATTAAATTTGGTTTCATGGGTGTTCTAGTTATAAATTTTATGTATTGGATGTTTAGGGTGGTATATTGGCTTTTATATTTTACTAGGGAGGGTATGAGGAGGAGGTGTCTTGGAAATTGAGTTTGTAACAAACATAGTGGAGTATTTTTAGTGGGTATGTTTGTTGGATGGTTTATCCCCTTATGTTCGATGAGTTTTGTAGTGAAAATGGTGATTTTTGGTGACATTTTCTATGTCGCATCATTAAGGTGCAGTGTTAGTTTAACCATGCAGTAAGTGTGCAGGGGATCGCATGATTAGTGAACAGTTTATATGACCATGAAGGCAAAGTGTGCTGCCCATCCAACACAAGATATTGGCTAATTGTACAGTTAGTTCATAGTTTGTTAAACAATTCAAGCTAACCGTGAAACTCACATGAGAAAAGGGTATTTTGGGGATTTGTCCATCTTTTTAAATGGGGTTTCTTCCCATAGACTCCCCACTCGATGTTCCCAGGACTTAGATGTCTACCATGTTTCATTTTGGCTCCTCCCAGCTCATCAAAAGTTATATTTATGTGGTTTATTGGAATTTCTTCACCCATATCGAATGGTTAGGGATCCACACTCTTTCTCTTTTGATTTTAAACCATTTTCCATTTCCCCTCTAACCCTAGTGGCCATTTTTTGGAGATTTGGGTTCCTATGATGGTTAAAATTGGTGGTTTTGTTCATCTAGGTTACCACGTGATAAATATTGGCTATTGGAACCCTAATGGTGTGTTTTCAGATCTGTGTTGTCGATGCTCCATATATTGGAGGAAGGTTTCCTGTGCACATTCTGTTACTAATGTAAGATTCATTAGTTTCAGGTATTTTAAAATTATATTTATTATTAATCATTGATATGTGATTCTTGAAATATTTATTTGCTGAGAAAATTTTGGATTTATTCATTGTTAAATGTTAAATAGAATTGTCTAGAGAAATGCTGCACACCAAGTGTTTGATTAAATGAATGTTTTAATTATTCATGTTTTTGTGACATATAAAGCATGTTTAGGCCTTGAGAATATATTTTTGATATGAAAAATGAGGATTTTAGTTTCTTAAATTGTATTTCAATGTTGTTTTGGATTTAAAAAAGAATGGGTATTGGTTTTAAAATATAGTTTCACACGTGTTTTCGGTTAGTGGCCCATTTGAAATTTTGCTAAAAATGGTTTTGTATTGAAATTTTATTGTGATAACATTTAAGTATGTGTTTTCTAAATGGGTTTGAAATGGAAAAAGGTTGTATTCCCCTTTTTAAGGAAATGCACTTGGTTCTTTTGTAGAGTTGGTTTGTGAAATTTTTTATAGTCCTGTTTTGAAGCATTGTGAGAATGATGAAGGTATTTATGATGAAAACCTCCATTGGATGATTATCATGACTTATCTATATTTAATACATGTGTTGTCCTTAAATGGAATCATTTGGATCCATTGTTGGGGATCCTCATAACAGACTCCATGTGTTCTATTTTTTTTGTGAAATGATATTAGTCCTTAGATTTACATTGGTTGAGGGCTTTTGTTTTATTAATTTTTTATATGCTTGTTATTTTATGTTCAGATGGCTTCAGTTGCCTCACCTATATATGAGTCAGGGGATTTTCAAATAGTGAGATAAATTTTTGAGAATGAGTTCTACACTAGCTAGGATATGCCCTAGATGGTGGCCCATAGTAGTAATTTAAAATAGGTTGTCCATGAAATGGCAGTAAAACAAGTTTTAATAAAAATATAGTTATTTACGTAGAATATTGGGCTTCTTATTATATTGTTCATATATATAATATATTATACATGTGTTAAATTTTTTATTTTAATATATAATTTATAAACATACTATACAAACTGTCTAAATTTTTTAGAATTTAATGGTTCTATAAATTTTTACCAAGTACTATTTTGTTTTCATCGGGTGTTGTTTATATTATAAAAAAATATAAAGGAAAATATTCTAATGTCATAGGGATACTAAATTCTTACATCCTACTAAAATTACATACTATAAATTACCTTCAAAAATATTCAGGTATTTCTGCTTCTTGGTATCCTCTAGTTCCCATATTACTTATTCTATTTGGGGATTTCTCCAGAATACCTTTACTAGACTATTTTTACAATTTATCATTACATTATCTTAAGAATAATTTTCCCAATTGTGTTCATTGTAGTAAAAAATGATAGGTTCCAACTCTATTTTATCATAGATGAGCACAAATATTGGGTCAGTAATTTAGTTCCATAGTGTATATATATATATATATATATGATGAATATGTCCCATACCTTTAAGTGATTTGGCAGCAATACTAAATGATAAGAAATGACTCCAAACATTTTAGTAATTTCGAAGGGTCCAATGTAGTAGGGAGTAAGTATCCCCTTCGTACCCAAACTGATATCACCCTTCCATGGAAATACCTTTAGAAAAACAAGATATCACACTTATAATTCTAATTATTTTCATTGATTATCCGCATTACTCTTTTTCCTATATTGGGCCTATTTAATATGATCCTAATTAGTCTTTACCATTGCCTTAATCTCATCAACATGTTTTAGGCCTAATTGGTCTCATTCACCATCTTCATCTCAACATATTGGAGTATAACATATTTATTGATATAATGCTTAATATGGCATCATTTTAATACTGAAATAAAATAATTATTATAGGAAAATTCCACTAAAGGTAAGTATAGAAAAAAATAACATGAATGTAAAGTGATCATGACCTCAATATTCCATTCATTGTTTTAATTTTTCTTTCATATTGTACACTTGTTCTAGGATGTTAGGCAGTGTTCAAATAAAGCGTAGTGTCTAGAGCATTATCAAAACTTCTCTCGAATTTTGATGTTAATTGGGGTCTCAATCAGAGAATATTAAAAGTGGTTCTCCATGATTCATTAAACATCTTTAATATATGCCTTTCAAGGAACTCAAGTGGCATGTATTATCTTATATAATGAAAATATTCATATTTGTTTAGTTGATCAATGATAACCCATATTTAATCATTCTATCTAGGATTCATTGAATGGACATAATAAATTACATTGTAATTCCCTCTCATTTAAACATATAAAGAGAAATTGGCTTCATTAATCATCTAGGATTCTTCCTTATTGGTTTCACTTATTGAAATACTAGATAACGGGATAGATAATCCATAATTTCAAGTGTTATTTTATCCCACCAAAACAATCCTTCATGTCTCTATAAATGTTTGTGCTATTAGGGTGTATATGGAAATTTTATCTATGATAATCATCCAATAATTCTCTTTTTATAATACCTATATATGTAACTAAATGTCTCTTTCTAAATTTTGTAACACAATCTTCACAAAAAAAGTCTGCTAATTATCTTGCATTAACACAATTAATTTTTTTTTCAAAACTCCTCATCATCATATTGAGAAGTATGTATCCTTCAAAAAATTATTCTTGTTCAATTTTTTGTTAAATGATCAATGTCTCCCAAACCATATAAATTCTTATATCCTTATTTACTATATCAATGAACATATGAGCCTTCTCAATCCTCATTTGGGTTGGAAATCCTTGATCATTCCCACTCAAATAATCTTCTACATTATTCTCTTTACCAGGGTGGTAATGTATTTTGAAAACATAATCTTTGAGTAGCTCAAGCCATATCATTTTTATCATGTTGATTTATTTCTATGGGATAATGCATTTCATGATTTTATGATGTTCATATATCATGAATCTTTCTCCATAGATATAATTTCTCCATATTTTTTAAGAGAATATTTCATCTTCTTACACTAGATCTTGGATTCGATAGTTATGTTCATGAGTTTTCAATTTTATTGAGGCTTATGCATTGACTTTTTCATTTTTAATTAAGAAAAAACCAAGTTCCTTCTTCTCTATATCAATATAAATAACAAACCTATCACAATCAGATGTTGGAGACAATCATAGAATTACCCAATGTTATAGTTAGCTAATCAATGTATTCTAAACATTCCTTCATTCAAAGCATTAACACCATTACATGTAAGTTTTGTTAATGGGTTAGCTAAATAGGATATATTCATAACAAATAATCGATAGTTACCTTCCAAACCAATGAAACTACGTACCTTAGTGATGTTTTTTGGTGTTGACCAATTTATAACTACCTTTTTTCTGTATCAAATGATATTCCATACATAGAGACAATATTTAAATGAAAAGAAACATCTTTAATTCATTAATCTCATTTACGGAATTTCTCATATAACTCTTCCATTTTTTGAGTCTTTATAATGATCCTAAATTGACTTTCATGATCCTCATAGATTTTAAAATACACCATATCATCACTAATGAATGCCACAAAAAATAATCAAGATATTCCATGAATAATCCTTTCATTATGTCCATAAAAATATAGGGTGCATTAAAGTCTAAATGGAATTACCGTCAAATCGTATGTACATTCCTCATCAAAAAACATATTTGTAATGTCTTCCTTCATCACATGCAATTGTAGTTAACTAGAATGAATATAAATCTTTGAGAAATATTAGGATTAATCAATTTGATCAAATAATTCACCAATGTGTAGTGGTGGATAAATGTTCTTTATTTTGATCAAACTGATTTCCCTATAATCAACTCATAACCTCATGGATCCATCTTACTTCTAAAAAAAGTGGACAAAGACCTCCCATGGTGAAACACTAGGGTGAATAAATCACTTATTACCCAAATTCTATAGTTTTTTCGTCAAATCTGTTTATTCTATAGTGGTAATTCTATAGGGAGTCTTTGTTATTGGACATTCATTAGAGATTAAATCAATGGATAATTAAACCCCACATTATACATGATGACTTGGTAAATCATTAGGAAATACATTAGCATATTCCTTAAAAATTGGTACTTCTTTGATTTTTAGATTAAATTATTCATAACTAGAGATTGTTTGATCTTATTCCCTAAGAATATTAGTTTCTAAAGCCATTGGTGGTGGATCTATATAATAATCTTCCATAACAAATTCTTCCCTAAAGATAATAGATTCAATATTTTCCTCAAAAACTGTAATTTCCTACCACTTTTAATAAATATTTGAATCAAATTTCAAGATAAATCCCATAAAAAGGATAATCTCAAAGTCAACCATAGTTATTATTATAAGGCTGGTGAATATAGAATTTTTCTGTTTCAGATTTAGGACTGACCAACACAAATTTTTTGTAATGGTACATCCCTAATGAGTTTTGACCGACAAAAATATTTTTAACGGGAAATATCTAATTATCATGGAAAAAATGGGTTTATATAAAAGATTGTGACAATATAGAATAAAATAACGTATTAGAAAAATTCAATTATAATAGTAAGGTAACTACCACCATGTCATTTGGTACTTAAACCATTGTCGTAGTGATCGAATACAATATTCTATATTCCCTTCACCTATTCTATGGTAAATTAACTTGACACTTGAGGAATTAATTTAATTAGTTCCCAATCAACCTGTAGGTGGAACATTGAATATCATCATTTTCATTATTCCATTTGTAGTATTTAATATGACGGCCCATTTCTCCACACATAAATGAAAATACCATTACTTTCAAGTATTTCCAAGAGTTATTTTCATCATAGTTCTCACAAGGTGGGTATTGAACAAATCCCTTAATCTTATTTGACACTTTTTTTTTCATTATATTTAAAAGAAATATTATTTTCCTAGTTTTCTTCAAATACATTGGATCTTGAGAATTAATTCTCCAACTTGGTTGAACATAAAAATATTTCTTTGTATGATAATAAATTCATAGAAACCATTTCTCTTTGGATATTTGGATTAAGACCTTCAATGAAATGGTTAATATTTCACTCTGTGTTGTTTATATAACTATTATAATTCATGTCTATCCATATAAAGGTATCTTCATAATTTGTAACACTCTCTTCATCCTTTTTCTTTAAGCTATTGGACCTCCTCTTCATCTCTATTTTTTGATCACGTGGAAGGTATTTATTGAAAAGGGTCTCCTTAAATTTCCTAAATTCCATGAGTTAAATTTCTTCTTCCTTCCCTGTATTATATAATAGAGACCACCACTAATCAGTATCACCTTGAAGATAATAGGAAAAAAGTGTAACTTTTTCCTTTTCGATATATTCCAATTCCATAAATACCTTCTCAGGATAGGTTATCCATTGCTCAAATATAAATTCGATTAGTAGTCATACTAAATTTTGGGGGCTTATGATACACAATGTGATCCAACATAAGAGATGCTCTCTATGTAAAAGGATTATCCCTTCATGAAAAATTATTGTCATTACCTAATTAAGATTCTCTAAAATCTCCACATTTTTCTAGGTTCTAATACCAACCACATTGGTTTCCTCATCCGGAAATCACTTTATTTTCCAGGAGTATTAATATCATTCATCCTTATAGGCACCATTTCTATAAAATAAAATACAAAATATTAGATCATTACTTATAATTCCAAATATGGTATAACTAATAACATAAATTTATTCATCATAAATCTTAGAATCATAAACTTTGGTTACTTTTTGGAAATATTTTCTTCTAAATACTTCATAATGGTAGGTATATAAAAGTTGATCTATCCTAAGAATATAACCTGGTAGTATCAAAATATGTGCGTATTAAGGTTCATTGTCATCAACAAGGTTACACTAAGTATGGCCTAGAATACTTTGTAAGAGTAATTAGTCTAAGGTACATCTTTAACAGAACTATTTCCACTTGTTGTATCCAAAAAAGAATGTATTGCTAAAAATAACCATATAATATCAAACTTACTAAAATAAGATGACGTTATTTTATTCTTAGCATAAATTTTCATCATAGATCTATGATCAGAAATCTATTATTTATATATCTAGTTTCAAAGGTAGTTTCTAAACTTACATTGATACCAACTGTATTGCAAAGACCCCAGAAAACTGAAGTCAGTGCATTAAATTATAAAATTGGCGTGATTAAAAGGAATAAAATATCAAAGACCAATCTGTTTTGTAGTTTTTAAAAGAATCATTACATGCATGGTACCCATAATACATTGGGAAATAGGAAATACATGAAATATGAATAAAATTAAATTAAACTGCATCCTTGAATGATTATTCAAAGAGTTCTTCTTTATAACTAGGGGAAAGAAATCATAATAAGGGTGAGATAAAATGCACTATAAGGGTAAATAAAGAAGAATAAATACTGAATCAATAATAATAAATTGACATGGAAGGTAAATAATGAAAAGCACCAACTATTAAAATAACTAGATAAGGAAATATTGTAATGTAATGGTAAGAAACTAAAAACGCATGCCATTAAATCAAAAAACTGAAAATGAAATGCAACCAAAAATATGTCAATGAAAAATAACATGGATAATTAATAAATAATTTCTAAATATAGTAAATCCTTAACTATTAGATGAATAGTTTCCATGGAATACGACACCTTCACTATCAAGAGATATTTTAAATAATTTGGCCAACTAATTCACCTCATGAGACAACTGATTCCTCAAGGGTCTTGTATAAACTGGTCCCCAACCCATAAATAATTCCTTAAATAGTCCCTAACATTATGTTAAATGTATAATTAATTCCACATATATTAAATAAACAATGTAACTAATAAAAAATGTATCTTTATTGAATAGAATACCTAGATTTATTAATAATTCCTAGTTAATCAAATAAATGTCTAAGTGAACACTGTATATAAAATGATATATAGTTTAGGAAATAACAATATCCATTATGTAAGAATATGGATTTTAAAGATAACTTACAATGAAAATTTATTACAATAAATTTTTTTTCTCATGATAAAGTTAACTATCCAAAATTTAAGTAAGATTGTGTAGATAATAATTAATAACATTCTTGAGGGGAATGATCATTAATCACACTGAAGTGTTCCAATCCACCTTGAAATAATTGAATTATAATATCTAGAAAGGTATGAAATTAAATGAAACTGAAAATATAATAATAATAATAGGATCCATGACATAACATGAAAAGGTATTATATTCACCAAATAAAAGTTAATTATCACATAATAACAAAAATGTTTTAATGGACTATAAATTTAGAAGAAATTCCCTTACCATAGCCTTCCTGTTTTATGTGTTGTATTTATCCTTCATTAGTGTGGATTGAAATATTTTTCTAAAAAATATAATAACTATACTCATGTTTATAATACACATATTAACTTTTCATAATATCTCATTACCCATTTGTTAACCACTTTCATAAATTTTACTATTTTAGGGGTTAATTGCCTAGTTTTATCGAGTATGTTTTAACTAGTTATTTGGAGTTATCATTATTTATATTGTGGTTTAATAATCTATATAATGTAAAAAATACATAATTATCATATTTAAATAGTATATATGTTTATATAGTAGTCCAAAATCTTTCGATATTAGAAATTTAGTTCACTATTCACGGAGACAGTAGGTCGTATGAACACATGAACACTACTTTCATTTATTTATTGTATTAATTGAATGTAAAATGATTGAAATATATGTATATTATAATTATTTTATCATATATATGTTATTTATATTACAAAGGTTTATTAAAACCATCCTTTATACATTTAATCTATGTCTTGAATGAGTCATATCCCATTGAGGGGGGTGGTAGTGCACAGTTTGTCAAAAATAATTATCATATTTACACAATATGGAAAGTATAAAGGTATGCCATAAATAAAAATTATACTAAAATAAAGTAATTATAAATATAATATATAACATATATTTACATAGTTTCTATCATAATGTCTTCCATGATAGGTGGTAAAGGGAAAATGAGAAATCACCTTTTCATGAGGCATTAGTTCACCGTACATAGAAACATCATGTTTGTTACCCATTAGATGGTGGTTTTTGTAATTTTATTTATAAATATTAACATATAAACATCCTATTATATTTAGGATACTTTTTTTATATTTAATAATATAATAAATATATTATAGGGAGTGGAGAATATAAAGGAAACTAAAAATTTAGAGAGAAGATGTTACCTCTTTATCGGGTAACATCAATTGGTTTACACAAAAAGGCTTCCTAGGAAGGATATTTTATAATAATGAGAAATCAAGGATGAGGGAAGGGATTTTGGAAATCTATTTTGGTCAATTATAGAAAAATTATGATGTTATATAGGCTTCAATTAGTGGGATATGTGGTGTCCTTTTATAGGGAAGGAAAAGGGATGACATGGAAATTTGGGAAATATGTTTTGTAAACACATGTTATTAACTATATATATTCATAAAAACAATCAAAAAATAAAAATTTAAGTTTTATGTAAGATAAATTTCAATAAAATAGTTTTTGGACAAGTGTAAAGGTCATTTGGGCCTTTAAGTTGAAGGATTAGTCCTTTGTCAATCGTAATTTTGCCTTAATAATTGTAATTAAATTTAATTATTTTCACTAATATTTTCAGTCAATAATTATGTAGAACTTATTATAAATAATAATTACTATGATTCCAAATATTTAATCAATTTTTCTAAATTCCTTTTTCATTATTGGTATAAATTAATTTACAATTTATCCTACAGGAAAGACGACAATGTGGTGTTTTAATATAAAATTCTCTAGATGATTTCTATGTTTTTATAGTGAATTTAAAATGTAATTGATCCCAATGATTTAAATTTTATTAATGGAGAAAAATATTATCTAGTTAAACTTTAAAATCAATCCTAAAAATAATTTATCCTTATAAATAAATTATTTGAAATAGAATTTTCGAACTAAAATTCAGTATTGTTAACAATTCATTAACAAGAGAATCTTTACCAAAGAATAAAAAAATTACCCTAACCTAATTTTTATTTTTATATTTAAAATAAGAATTTTATATTGATATATTTAATTTATAAAACATTCAATTTTTTTTAAATGGGGTTCTTGTCAAAAGGAGGCAAACCTACTTTAAGGAAAACATAGTCATTTATGAGTATTTTTGGGTTTGTTCTTATCTTTTCCTATCTAAAATATATAATATGGGTGTAAAAAATATTTATTTAAAAATATAATATAAAAATTTAATATATAGCCACTATAAATGTATTTTAATTTCATTAAATATGAAAAATGTCACTATGAATTTTTTTAATCAAGATGTTGTGTATATTATCAACAAAATATAATGAAATGTATGGTACTGTCTTGGGGTCATAAATGACATGTCATACAATTAATATGTAAATACCGATAAATTTATTAATAATAATAATGTAATTCATCCATTCCCATTAAAAAAACAAAAAAACATAATGCGTGTAGAATAACACATGTATCTCACATAAATAAAAAGTGGGATAAAATCTTCTTCCCTGTGTCTTGACTCTCTTTACACTCATACAAACATCTAAAATAATATATATAAAATAATTATAAATATATATAATTAAATATATTATTATATTTAATACCATTTATGGTTATATTATGAAATTATGTTACCCTCTTATAAACATTTCTATGTTATAGATTCACTTCGGGCAATATTCGCTTTGTTTTTTACATGTGTTTTAATTTGTTATATCATTGGTCAGTAAACATATATCATTACTTATATAATTTAAAACATGATATAAATATCATTTATATACTATATATGTGTACTATAATAGTCTATATAATATATATGTTATAAATGGAATAAACCGTTGAAGGCAATGGTAGGCCATACGTATGCATCAACAATGCTTCTTTTATATTATCGTATTAAAAGAATGATAGTACATAACACATAATTATATATATATGTGTGTGTATATATAATTATTGAAGTAGAATTATTAAATAATATATAAAAAAATATTTTACTAAACACTTCCTTAATAAATTCAATTTAGTGTGTGAATTAATCACATCACATTGTGGGGGAGGTAGTCCACACTTCCTGAAACAAAATTATCATATTTATACAAAATGGAATGTATTAATACATGTGTCATAAAATAAATAAATAATATTAAATACATAAAATTTATATTTTATATTATATATAAATAGAGTTTCCATCATCATTACAAACCATGAATGGTGGTTATATAAAAAAAAATCATCCCTTTATGAGGTGGAAGTTTGTCGTTCACATAAACAGTATGTTCTTTACCCATTAGATATATGTGTGAGTAAGTGTAGGTAAGATACATAGGTTTTTTATTTTTATTTTAAATAATTGTTTTTTTGTAATCATTAAATAAGGGGAGTACATGTGGTGGATAATGAAAATAATATATAGGTGTTTGAAGAAGAATATTACCTCTTCTTTGGGTAAGTCATTTTGGTTTTCACCAAAGGGATTCCTTGGATTTATTGCAAGAAATATTGACGCTTAAAGGAAAAATTAAAATATTTTTTGTGTTTTTTGAAGACATAATCTAAAAATAAGTGGTTTGAGAGGTGTGAGGGTGTGGGAGTGGTGGGGGCCTTTTATAGGGCAGCGAAATGAATCACTTGGTATTTAAGAAACAAGTTAGTTACACCCCAATTTTACATAACAAAAGTCATCCAAAAGAGATTCAAAACCAAATAATTATTGGTTAATGGATGAAAAATTCACAAAAAAATATCTTTCGGACCAGTTTATAGGTCATTTTTCCCTTCTGATTAAGGCTTATTCCCCTATTCAACATGATTTTACCATCATTGTTGAAATTATTTTTATTTAATTTCACTAATATTTATGGTAAAAAAAATTAAACTTTATAAAAATTATGAAATACAATTATTACATATACAGAATGAATATTTATAAATTAAAATCATATAATTGGTAGAAATTAATTTAATATTAATCCCACAGATGGGATGACATTGTGGGTTTCTAAAGTAAAAACGTTCAAATGATTGCTGTGTTTTTATTTCAAAATTTAATGTAAAGTTGATTCCATTGACCAAAATTTTATTAATTGATTAAAATTTAATCTAATTAAAACTTAAACCCAATTTTAAATACAATTTAACCATATAAATAAATTTTATTAAAAAGTAGTATGAATTAAAATTAAGTATAATTAACTAATCATCAAAATATGAAACTTCTCTAAAAATAGAAATACAACCCTAAACTATTTCTTTTATTATTTAATATATTAATTTTATTTTAAAAAATAATATTTATAAGAGTCTTAAAATAGGTTTTAAAATATGTTCTCCATAAAAATGCGAAAAAAGTGCCATAATAAAAATATAGGTTTTTTGTTTGATATTTGGTTTGTTACTATCATAGGTGTATATAATCTATTGGATTAATTTAAATAAATTTGATTGAATATAATATATATACAAATATATTCAATTAATATCACTCAGTAATTCAAATTATTATAATTTATTAGGATTAAAAATAATTGTAAGCATAGTAATAGTTTTCTAAAAAAATATTACATTTATATTCAGTTGGATCATATATTCATTTCTATTTAATTTGTAAATAATTAATTAGACCAATTATTTTCATAATATAGTTAATACTATTCATAAATTTCAACTTAATAGATAGGTTATATGTTATTAGAATATATATTAATATTTTTGACAATGTATTATATTATGGGAACACTCAATCTTGTGTGTTATACAAGACATCGTGGAAAATCAGTATTCCATGTAAGGTATGATATCCTTTGTTCCATATAGTGCTTGTTAATATTTATGTTGGTTGTTGTTCATGAGGACATGATGTTTTTTATAGTGCATGATAACATGTTTTTGTGTATACCGTAAGCCTTATAAAGTGCTTTAATATAAAATAATTTAATGGTGTGTGTAAAACCAAATATCAAAATGACAAAATTAATTTGAAAATATATATTCCAAAAACACCCAACGTGTTACAATATATAGGGAAAACAATATATGAACATGATAAATATATCTTTATCCCATACTATAACATCCATCAAGGGGATTGTGCTACAACCACTTCCAAAAATAAAATATGGTACTCTTCCAAAATCCCAAGAAGCAATACAAAATTAACCTACAATGGAATCACCATGAACGTGAACATTATTGAATAAAAGTACTAAGAAAACCTCAAACCACTCTGAGGGTATTTTTGTTAATAGATTCTATAGACCCTCAAACAATATGGTAGAGAAAAATCATCCTCCTAATGAAATCCATGATATTATACACATTATAAATCTAGGCCACGCCGAGGATGTTGTTGTATTGATATATCAAAAAATCTTTGAAATATCCCCAATAATAGTGTTTCCCCCGTACTATCTCATAGCCTCTATACACTTAGCGCAAATTAGACCATCCTACAATTGGAATAGATAAATAAAATGGAAATTGAAACCTCTCCATATCAAGTCCCATTTCATTCCACAATGTTGGAGAAATAAAGAAATTTGAAACTACCGAATAAAAAAAAGTAGATATCTTGGTAAAAAAATGAAAAACAGGAACTCGAATTACATATTTCTCACCCTTTTTAAGTTTCTCCTGAGAAATCATAAGACCCAGACCCACTCCATGATCTCTCAATACTAATGATGAAATACTTCATTGTCCGGTTGAATTCACTATTAGTTTTGACCATCATGAGGCTACCTTATACTTCCCACATCTCCCATTTACAGATTATAGGTTCTATTACACTTTTACCACTTCATCTATTAATATGGTTACAATGATGAGAAATGTTGTTGACCACCATTGTCATGTTGTCATCTCATAACGGTTACTCACATACACAATTTATGATCCTGAGAATTATAATTAAAAAAAACATATGATCTCTTGGAATGGTAACAGGAGCTTCCAACCCATACAATATGATAATGGGCAGGATATGAAATACAATTTCTAACTGAAAACCCTTAAGTATAGTTAACTGGAATCCTCGTAACATTTATTTTCTACTAGGGGAATACTGAATATTAACCTCTTATAATAAATAGGTCCTTCCCAATTTCCCTCAACATTATCTTCACTCAACTATACCTTGAGAACAGTTTGGAACATAAATAGAGTAACCTGGAACATGATTTTAGATGTAAATATTCATTTACATTCCTTACCAAGGCCTCCTCATCTTTCCCTATGTCTAAATAATAACAGAGAATGTTACATAATATGATCTTGAAATCCTTCATATTGGAACTCCCCTATTTATGGGTAATATGGCCTTAATGGTTGGACTATATTGTAGTTATATAAAGATTACTGGATCCAAATTGATCTTGGATATTCTCCCAATAAATAGATTACTCATCAAAATCACTAAAGAAACATAACCACAAATACCTAGATTATTTTTACAACATCATCACCACTAATATAAACCAGTTCCCTATCCAAGAATTAGTCGAATTGAAGGATATATATACATCATTCAACTAGTCCACTTCCACTAAATCTAATAGAGATATCTCATTCTTCTAAAAACTCAAGAACTAGATCTCTCATATTGTCCTTCTCAATGAATCATCATTATTAACCTCAAATCATAGGTGATCTACTAGAACATCATGCTAAAACTAATTTATATTATACTTATGAAGACATCAAATAGCAGATGATCCTCCAGAAAAATAATTTGGGGATTAAAAACACATAAAATATAAAATTTATGATTAATTATTTAAGGTTTTACATATTACCAAAATATGCCAAATTGAAACAATAGAACAACCAAGAATGATTCAAGATCATTTCATATGTATATACTATACAACCAGTATCAATTAGCTTATTTAACTCAGTAATACAAAAAGAAAATACATCAGATCATAGAGAACCATAAATAAATTTGTCTTTAGATGTCTCCCTTTTTTTACATTGGAATCTAATCTAACTTTACACCATCTCCAAACCAACACATATAGCCCTCACCTACTCTAATATCAAAACTCTTTCTCATTCCCCAACTAGTGCCTATGAACAACTTTTCCATGACCTCATGCCCTAAGGGTAAATCTCTTGGGTGGAGGAAAGAAAATTTTATAACAACAGTTGAATATTTCCTCTAATGGGACACATGTGGTAGAATAACATCGATGTTATATCTTACACACAAATTAGTTGCATTAACATAAAATAACATTTGAAGGAATGATACATTAGTTGAGACCACCGAAAACCCAAGATAATAATAATAATAGTATCCTAATAAATACATGTAGTGTCATAAAAACAAATCAATTATAAAAGTAATGGGAAGTTCCCAATAAATCCTAAGCAGTGAAATCATTGCCACAACAACAACTAAAAACTCGCTGAGATTTTATTTTCTATATTGATCACAATTCATAACAATCTATCCTAAAGTAAAGATTATATATATATATGGAACAATATAACATTTATAATCTGTAGTATAGTCACTCAAACCACTCAAGAAATTGTGAATAAAATATACTAAATGTTTGTGAATAAGTTTTGAAAATAACTCATCACCTAATCTGGTTTTAAATGTTCTCATAGTCACTAACACGTTCTCACTATGTATCAAATACATGTAATGATATAATGTCAAACATACAAATTAAAGTGATGTTACCTCACTACAATATCACCACTAGTTTTCCACTCTCACACCTGTGTTACGCATCATGATCTCTTTATCTCTAATAATTCACTGGAATAAAAGGAAACTATATAATAACCCACACCCCATGAATCACCGAATCACATCATCATCAGTATAGTTTTATAGTTACTAAGTAGTCTACCAGGATCCATCACAACTTGTATGTCATGTATAAGTTGATAATACATCACAAATCATACACAATATAATTATAATAATCCATTTCAAACAATAACTATGGATACATGGGTAAAAAATAAACATGATCCATTACATCCTTTTACTCACATATGAAAAAAGTTAATCTCTATTCATACCATCTCAAAATACATACAATAGAAGATAGTGCGAGAGAGGGGTAGCAATCCATCCATCCTCTCAACCTGAATGTTATAGAAAAAACACCATTATTCCAATGGTTTTTACTCTCCATACATATATGGGTGGTTGAGTGTATGAAATAAAATATAATACTAGGAACTAAATTCATGCATCAATATATTAGACTTTATAACTAAAAATCAGTGGTATTCAGACTTGAGATCGATCTTTGAGAAATATATCGATCCTCAGAAATGATCGAATGAGTTTTAGACCCTTGGAAAGGGGAATATATTATTTTCAATGTCCTGGTTTAGGTGATTATAATTAACAAAAAAGATAAATCTCCAATAATCTTTTTTCTTGTACAACACTAGAGCTACCCAGTTAGTCATAATGGGTTCAACAAAAACCATCACTTGAATGTCATATAAATACCATTAAAAACCCTAGAACATGTTAGGGTAAATATAATATATGAAAAATGAAATTAGGAAATTATCTTGGATAAATTAAATGAAAAACACCATCTCCCACCTCATAGGTTGACTTTGAAAATCCATAAAGAATATTTCCATAAAATAATACATGACTAATGGAATAAAAATTCATGAATATCCTACTACACAGTAGAATACACTCTATAACTGATGGTTAATGGGAAACATCCTCATTCTCATCAAACCCACTTATCCTTCCATTATATCACTCTTAATCATAATAGAGAATATTCTCCCATCATTGAAATGGAATCTAACTGACTTTTTGTGATAGTGAGTCTGGGATTGAACCGTAAAAAGACAATACATAACAAATATATCATCATATGGTCCCATATTGATGATAAATAGTTCTCATGATATCATATCCCCAATAATAAATAGCTCATGTTGTTGGATGATAAAATGTATACAAGAAATATTATCCGTAGAAACATAAAGACCAAGATTCAAAGCCATAACATCCTCATGGAGCTTAAGATCTTGTACCAGTTGTAAAATCACAATTAAATGAATATAACATGTGTATACTAATTCTTATGAAAAAGTATAATAAAAATAGACCATACATAAAATCATCTCATGTGTCATTGGGTCATACTCACCCATAGACTACATTTATCTATGGCCCCGAACACCAGCACCATGAGCATGATTTGGGCCACATGGTATTGATGGTGGAATAATATCATAGAATCATACAACACCAATATCCCCTCTTCTTATGTCCCCACCAAATCATTTAGCAACGTCACCTCCCTAGGGCCACAGTTCCCTCTCTGTAGAGATCCTCAATCAAAGAGATACATCTACCATGACAGTATATCTATTAACATCATGACCTCTACAACACATCCGGATAAGAAACTACATTCCATGTGACATAACTTTTAACATTTATAGATATATCGATGTCCATGATGAATTGGTCATATGGATTGTCCCTAACCATGTGCCCAAGTCTAATCCTCGGAAGATATCATATGATGAGATCATGTCGCCTATCACATGCTAGTCGATTCGGAACACAGATCCCTATAAAACCCACTGCCAACTACAAATTCTTGAAATACATATGACATGAATATTTCTATCACTAGTTCCTACACCTACACTCTGACATATGTGGGAATGCAAATGGGTACTACAGTAGCTCAAATATAACTGTCGAGACCTTGGTCAAATGTCTGTGCCCCAAATTTAGCCACCGTGAATCATGTGGAGGGACTAATGAATATGATCTGTGAACCTTGAAATATACTCATCATCAATCACCCCTCTATGATGCACCTCCAAAATCACCTAATTCTACACTGAGTGCAATCATTATCGGTATTTCTCCCCATGAAATAACTACTGAGAGCTATCCCCATTTATTGTCGAGTCTTCATGCATCTGAGTAACTAGACACCACAAGTTCCCATCTACTCCATAGAAAATTATTTATTCAAAAATAAACACTTGATCATTTGGTGTTCAGATAAACATAAACGAATAGATCACTGAATCTAACACATCCTCCATAGACTGGGGCTCTGAATCATCGTGAAAACATAGCAGTCTCTAGTCGTAATAAATGTAGACTGTGATATGATCAATCATACCCATATCATTATCCCTTGTTATAACCTTATTCTCAATAGGTAAGGGTTATTCTATATATCCTTATAAGTAAAGTTCTTGTGTGATTGACATTGAACTGGGGACTCATCCCTCATCAGATCATTATCATCATCCACAAATGGTTACCTAGATGTCTATTGTCATGGAGTAATGATTAAAATTTAATAATGATTTACCATTTTTATATGAGAATATATATATATATATATACATAGATCTGACTAACGAATGATATTTCATGTCTCAATCTTATATGGTTCATGCACCATTAATACCTGCAACCAATTTGTCAATATACAGTGTTGAAAAGTATGATGTAAGAGTTCTGGTGAATTTATTTTTCTTCCACTGAACCATTACTGGGTTCCAAGGCTTGATTTCTATACTCAAGATACTATGGAAAATTTTTCCAAAATCCCAAACCAAATTATCATTAGAAGATTACTCCATAAACATTCCCAAGGATTGAAATACCTTTAATACTAATATTTCATGACCCGACCTAATGGGGATCTATATGTAACTTCTCAAATCATTCCTCTATAGGCCAGTGGGTAGTGAAAATCACCGAACAACGTAAATAATACAATAGGACCTCTCAAAATGAAAATATATATAGACACACACAAAAACACATACACCTAACTATATCATGGAAGAATCTTAGATGAATAATAGTAAATGATGCAACATCTAGGGAGTAACCATGAATGTTGATCCTATAAGGGGTATAGCAGTATGATAGAGTAAAATAAAATATAAAATTGGAAAAAATACATTACCAACATTAATAATGACCCATATTAAACAATCTAGAAAAATAAAATTTTGAGAGAACCCTTATCCAGATCACCATGTTATCACCATCATACATGAACTACTGTACTAGGGTATTTTTATACTCCTATGCAATCAATGTCGACCTATTTTTAGTATTTATATAACACAACATGTGTGGTAAATTTTCATGTAGTGGTGAGTATATGAACACCTATTAGGATGCCACTAAATCTGATAATGGGGTAAAAAGAGGCTTGATTGGAAAAGAGAGCTCAACACAAACCAAGAGAGTAACAAGATCCAATGACGTGAATATATATATATATATATATGATCAACATATTAATACAAAACTATAGAGAAATGGTTTATCCATCAACTGAACTATACTTAAAAAAATGAAAATTGTTTTAAATGTCAAACAATGACGCTTAGTATCTCATAGATTTTCCCAGTAGAAATATCCAAGTCAAGGAAAACCTCGAAACTATGTCACACAGTAGAGGGGACACAATATCTTGGTAGATGACCCATGACTGTAGAGACCCTAAGAATGACTTACATGGACATTACATTACTTTTGCGGAATACTTAGTACATAACAAAAACACACACACAAGGACCGTAATAGTTTAGTGTCTTTGGAAACTCGGAGTATAATCTTCTAATCGTGGTGAAAGATCATCAACATATCCCATAAAGATCTTCTTTTTTTTATACCTAAAACATTTCTTTATATCTTGGGGAAAAGAAAACATAAAAGGGTGAGCTCAACTGCTCAGTAAGGGTAAACAAAAGAAATATCAATCACATCATATACATAAGAACATAGCTTTTGGAAATCTTAACCTGCAAAAAAGAGAGCTCATAATATCATAACATGAGATAAATCATAGAAGTGAAATGTAATCCCAATAATCATAACATAAAACATGAAACTTTTTGGCATACACACATAATCATAGAGAATCATTTCTTGTTAGTAAAGACTAATTGACAAGACTATCTTAGTGGACAAAGTCCCTTTTTGAATCGAGTCACCCTCGTTTCAGTCCTGTTTCACTGAACCGGTATAACCTACCATTCCAGCCATGTCTATCTCATGAGATATAAAATCGTTACCCAAGGCATTGGACAGAGATATAGGTCCCACCCATCTCATAATGATACCATTCTTATGTGTGGCACAAAATCATAAATCATACATCATTGCATAACCCATGTAATAAAATGGGATTCTTAAACATCATGCCATCATAATCCATAAACAATTGATATCATTTCATCATAAGAAAATTGAAACCATTTAAATCATAGAGACGTTTTACTTGAAACATAGATATCAAATAATTTCATCTTAGATGGAAAATAGTTTTTAGAAAAACACTTGAAATGAATTCCTAAGGAAAATATCCTTTATTCTTTAAAATCATTTTCTTTTCAAAAAATTCCATGCAATTTTAAAAGATAAGGGTTTTGTTGAAAATAATCATGAAATATTGTAGAGGAAGCTTCTTGAAAATGAGGTGTTATGAAACCGTAAAAATCCATTCATGCCGTATAAGTTAGAAATAACATTCTCCTCGTACTTTTGTCAGAAATGTCAAAATGTACCTTATATGGTAATCCAAAGGAAAGATTCCATTCATACAATGTGGTAAAAAGTCAATAAAGGTTAAAAATAACTTTAAACATTCATGGAAGAATGGTAAACATTTTATAAAGACATTTTTAGAAAACAGGGTCATGGATGATAAACATAACCCCATTAAATACTTACGTATAAGCAATCTCGGATAAAAATGAGATTGAAAATTTATCCCTTACCTTAGGTCCGATTTTCTTCGTAAGTGTCTGAACCTCCTCTTCTTTGAAACGCCTCTTTGAATCCTCCACTTAGGGAACTAAGATTGGTATTTGAAGAAGATTAGGACCTCTAGGATTATTCTAGGGAAGTGGAGAAAGGGATTTTGGCAGGGGTTGTCCGAGATGGAAGACTCAAAGTTGTGTGAGGAGGAGGGGGAGGAGGTGCCCTTTTATTTAGGAGGAGAGGGGCACCTTAGGAATATCTCAAAATATTATTTTATATTAAAGTCAAAATCGGTTTATAATGGTTCCAAAGGGTCTTATTTCGAAGCTAAAGTGGGTATGGGTCGAAATCCTATCAACCAATAGGATTTAGACAAGTTTAGGGTATTATTTTAACCTTATCAATTAGATTTAACTCTAAGTTAAATAATTTAACCTTTACCGTGTCTTTTTTTTTCTTTCACTATATGGTTAATACACTTACTATAACATGCCAAAAGAACCCCAAATTGTTTATTATTAATATATATATCCTTATCTAAGTCATTTGGCAGAACCTTAGATTTTTAGGAATAAAATAACAATTAATAATATAATATTTGATTTAAAAACTATTTTGTGTCAATTTTGACACTATTTGATATATGATTTTTGTGAAAGTCATAACAGAATTATATGTTCGAACCAAGTTGATTAAATCAACAATAATATATCATAGTAACCTAGAAAATTAGTGGAATTCATTAAAAGTATCAAATTACATTTATTTTGGTGTTTATAACATCAATTATGTCAATATTTCATTAATAAGATAATTACTGCACCATCATTGTGTCATAAATAAATTAAAATATTAAATGTCTAAAAATTATAAATAAAATACCATTATGTAGGAAAGAATTTTATATTTCTAATGAATATTTATAGTCGAATTTATCTTATGTATAACCCCATATTAAAAATTATTTACTTATTAAACTTTGATTTTAACTATTTTAACCCTTCTTTAAATAAATTAATAATAAATGTCCCAATCTAATCCAAGTGGGCCTAAATGATAATATTTTACACTTAAGGTTGCTTTTGGTCGAGATACACTTGTCCAATAAAATTAGGACACGTGTTAGGGTAATATTAATATCATTCTTACCCTTAATTACCCTATTTACTTTTAACAGTGGTAAATAAAAGTAAAAAGTTACTATTCACCAAAAATTAGTTTCATCTCATTGAACCAAATTTTACTTACTGACATCAACCGTGACTCTCGGATTTTTGGAAATCCATTCACAAAAGTGGTAAAATTAAGTTTTATGAAAAATTCAGTTTTTTAACTACCACTTAGTAGTTTCACTATTCATCAAAAATTGATGTTTTTCAAAACAATGCCAAAATTTCATCCTAAGCTATATTTCATATTCCAAATTCAAAAATGAAGTCTATTTTACCAAATTCATATCATAGAAGTTACATTAATTAATTTTATAATTAAATCCCGCTGTTAAAACAAATAGCGTGTTTTTAAGAAACAATATCTATCAAAAGATTGACACATGTTTATGTCTGGTTTAAATGTGAAATTACATCCAATGACCAAAATTGTATTAAATTGTAAAAATATATTCTAAATATACTTTAAAACCACTCAAATTAATAATTTATCACTATTAATTATTTTGTTTAAAAAAGTTTTTTTTAATTATAATTTAGTAATTTTCACTATTCATCAGAATATGAAAGTTATCCGAAAAGTACCAAAATTTCACCTTAGGCTAAATTCGATACTCCGAATCCAAAAATGAAGTCCATTTTGAGAGCTAAAATTTCTAAAATTTTAAAAGGTGGTTATTACTATTCATAACGGCAAGTTATAATAATATTTTCATAGCATATCGTTGTTTAGTGAAACTCGTTATTGCGTACTACACACGCTATCGAGGAAGGTTGTGATTGCGTGTAATGCAAAGAAAGTCAAGGATGCATGTTGTGCAAGCTCCTTTTTTTGTAGCGTACAACACAAGACATTAATGAAATTAAAAAGAATATTTTTCATAAAATTTCGGGGTGTGACATTCTACCCCCCTTAAAATGAATTTCTCCCTCGAAATTCGTCGGGGTTATAAATGGTTTACTATTAGAAAGTTTCTTTAACAGAAACCCACATCGTAAAAAGGAATACCAAAACCAATCTTTAAAAAACAAAAGTATGAAACGTAACGGTTACCCAAATAAACTAATCACTGGGTTTCCACATAGGTGAAAATATGGATATGGAAGAGAAATCTAACCATACTGTTCTGATGGAGAGTGGTAGAGAACATGGCTATGGAAAATCCAGTACTCACAAATCCATAAATTTGTGATGATATAAGGTACCATCTGATTCATCAGGTATAAGATCACTAGGACAACATTTTTGGTTTTCAAGATCATTTCCCTAAAGTTGAAGAATTTGAATTAGAATAAATAATTAATTTATTTTGGTACAATCTCACTGTTGTTCGTGCCATGAACAATTTCCACTTCATCTCTTAAATAAATGAAGTTGAATTTGTTATTCGTGAAGTGTTAGCAGATCCTGTGATAGAATTACGGGGCATTCCATCTATCTCAAACAAAAGGTTAGCAAAAGTTATTAAATATACATAAGTCATTCTATTGTGAGATTAATCATATATGGTTCTTAAAATAGACTTATACATCATATATCATACTTCTTAATATAATAAAACTAGTTTCTACTAAACAGGGACTTCCTGTAGGCCAGTGGTAGGCGATAAAGGCCAGTCACACTTCGGTTGTGGGTTGGATTCCTACAGCCGTGTCCGACGCGATGGGCTGTCGCCAGTCCTGCAGGTTATCCTTTTTCTAAAACTATATTACTATAACATCCCATCAATAATATCGAAAAAAAATTCTATCCTTAAACAATACTAACTTATGTCCAACATAATTCATTCCAATCTTTAGGCTTATCCATAATACTGCAGTCCACTCTCATAACAAAGTGAAAACGATTACCAGAGATTTATTGCCATCATTGATCCCCATATATCATAAGATATGTTTTTTTGGTCACATTCCAAGCATTCAAAGTCCTTAATCATGTATTCTCTTGAATACCTTAGTGAAGACATGAATTCAGTTAAAAGTTAACACCTTCCACATACCAAAATCCTCAAAATTCTATATACTGAAACCATGATATCACTTAGGCCTTATATCAATCATGAGCTCATGAATACTGTTAAACATTTCATTTTCTAGTTTTCACTTCATTATGCACATAATATCTCAATCACATTGAATACCACATTAAACCAATACATAAATATTCCAATACTCCATGATACAACATTATTTTGGAATCCAATTACATAAACACTTAATCATTCCACCACATCGTTGTCATATTCAACATCTAAAATAGTGATCGCATGTGACTTCCCTTTGGACTTTGCCTTCAGTAGTTGCTCATGATTATCATCGCTAACCCTTGGATTAGGGCATTTATTAGCATAATGCCCCATTTCCTTGCACTTGAAGCATTGAAGTGTTGGTGGTGCGTTCTCTGCAGTGTTTTCTTTATTCACATCATTAGAATCCCTTTTTCCATTACTTCGACACTCAGCTACTTGATGACCTTCTTTTCCACACTTAAAACATTTCCTAGTCCCTTTAAGACAATCTCCACCATGCTTCTTTCCACACTTTGTGCATAAGGAAACATTCATCTTCTTTTCACCAATATTCTGAGATTTCTCCTTGAACTCCATCTTTCGTTTCTTGTCAAAACCATGAGATGGAAATGTAACACCAACTTCCATTTATAACTTGATAGCACAACGCACAATTTCTTCATAGCTACTGAAGTCTCTTATAGCTAATGCCCTTCGAAGACTTGGTTTTAAGCCACTGAAAAATCGATCAACTTTACTTTCAGGTTGGATGATAATGCCAGATGCATACCTCGCAAGTCTTGTAAAATTTTCTTCGTATATACCAACAGATTCATCATCCTTTTGCTTTAGTTCAAGAAACTCCTTCTCCATCTTTGTTCGAAGAATACGAGGGAAGTACTTATTGAAAAATATGTTCTTGAACTCGTCCCATTCCATGGACTCAATTTCAACTCTTGGCCTCGTATTCTTGATAAGATTCCACCATTGATCAGCTTCACCTTCCAAACGATATACTGCTAAGATGACTTTATCATGTTCAGAACATTGAAGAACTGAAAATATCTTTTCAGTAGTACTGATCCATTGTTCAGCAACAAGTGGATCGGAAGACCCACTAAAAGAAGGTGGACGTTGCCTCATGAAGGACTCAATAGAATATTGTTCCCTTCTCTGCTCATTTGGAAGTCCAGAATGATTTATAGCTTCTGTAAGTATAGCAATAAGATTTTGCACTCCATCTCCCATAACATTTGTTTGTTCATGAGGAAAATCATTAAATTTTCCATTGCATTGATCAACACGGTTCCTTCGGGTTCCAGCCATCATCTAAAACCCAAAAAGAATAGTGTGAGAGGCAAAAATAATGCTAGGGAAAACAACATAATAAAGGGGGAGTAACTTCAATATCTAACATCTTAGGTTTAATTCTATGATCGTTAGCGTAATTCTAGTACTATAACCTATACGTATACTTAACCTTAGGGACATCCCTAGACGTACCTTAGAAATATCTCTAGGGATCTCACTAACGTTTTTGCATCCTAGTTTCCAAAGGTTGACTAAACCTTTCCTCTGATACCAACTGTAAAGACCCTAAGCTTGACATACATGGACATTACATTACTTTTGCGGAATACTTAGTACATAACAAAAACACACACCCAAGGACCGTAATAGTTTAGTGTCTTTGGAAACTCGGAGTATAATCTTCTAATCGTGGTGAAAGATCTTCAACATCTCCTATAAAGATCTTCTTTTTTTTATACCTAAAACATTTCTTTATATCCTGGGGAAAAGAAAACATAAAAGGGTGAGCTCAAATGCTCAGTAAGGGTAAACAAATTAAATATCAATCACATCATATACATAAGAACATAGCTTTTGGAAATGTTAACCTGCAAAAAAGAGAGCTCATAATATCATAACATGAGATAAATCATAGAAGTGAAATGTAATCCCAATAATCATAACATAAAACAAAAAACTTTGTGGAATACACACATAATCATAGAGAATCATTTCTTGTTAGTCAAGACTCATTGCCAAGACTATCTTAGTGGACAAAGTCCCTTTCTGAATCGAGTCACCCTCGTTTCAGTCCTGTTTCACTGAACCGGTATAACCTACCATTCCAGCCATGTCTATCTCATGAGATATAAAATCTTTACCCAATGCATTGGTGGGAGATATATGTCCCACCCATCTCATAATGATACCATTCTTATGTGTGCCACAAAATCATAAATCATACATCATTGCATAACCCATGTAATAAAATGGGATTCTTAAACATCATGCCATCATAATCCATAAACAATTGATATCATTTCATCATAAGAAAATTGAAACCATTTAAATCATAGGGACGTTTTACATGAAACATATATATCAAATAATGTCATCTTAGATGGAAAATAGTTTTGAGAAAAACACTTGAAATGAATTCTTGAGGAAAATATCCTTTCTTCTTTAAAATCGTTTTCTTTTCACAAAATTCCATGCAATTTTAAAAGATAAGGGTTTTGTTGAAAATAATCATGCAATCTTGTAGAAGAAGCTTCTTGAAAATGAGGTGTTATGAAACCGTAAAAATCTGTTCGCTCCGTATAAGTTAAAAATAACATTCTCCTCGTACTTTTGTCGGAAAAGTCAAAAAGTACCTTATATGGTAATCCAAAGGAAAGATTCCATTCATACAATGTGGTAAAAAGTCAATAAAGGGTAAAAATAACTTTAAACATTCATGGAAGAATGGTAAACATTTTATAAAGACATTTTTAGAAAACATGGTCATGGATGATAAACATAACCCCAGTAAATACTTACATATAAGCAATCTCAGATAAAAATGTGATTGAAAATTTATCCCATACCTTATGTCCGATTTGCTTCGTAAGTGTCCGAACCTCCTCTTCTTTGAAACGCCTCTTTGAATCCTCCACTTAGGGAACTAAGATTGGTATTTGAAGAAGACCAGGACTTCTAGGATTATTCTAGGGAAGTGGAGAATGGATTTTGGCAGGGGTTGTCCGAACATGAAGTCTAAAAGTTGTGTGAGTAGGAGGGGGAGGAGGTGCCCTTTTATAAAGGAGGAGAGGGGCACCTTAGGAATATCTCAAAATATTATTTTATATTAAAGTCAAAATCGGTTTATAATGGTTCCAAAGGGTCTTATTTCGAAGATAATGTGGGTATGGGTCTAAATCCTATCAACCAATAGGATTTAGACAAGTTTAGGGTATTATTTTAACCTTATCAATTAGATTTAACTCTAAGTTAAATATTTTAACCTTTACCGGGTCTTTTTGTTTTCTTTCACTATATGGTTAATACAGTTACTATAACATGCCAAAAGATCCCCAAATTGTTTATTATTAATATATATATCCTTATCTAAGTCATTTGGCCGAACCTTAGATTTTTAGGAATAAAATAACAATTAATAATATAATATTTGATTTAAAAACTATTTTGTGTCAATTTTGACACTATTTGATATATGATTTTTGTGAAAGTCATAACAGAATTATATGTTCGAACCTAGTTGATTAAATCAACACTAATATATCATAGTAATCTAGAAAACTAGTGGGATTCATAAAAAGTCTCAAATTACATTTATTTTGGTGTTTATAACATCAATTATGTCAATATTTCATTAATAAGATAATTACTGCATCATCATTGTGTCATAAATAAATTAAATTATATAATGTCTAAAAATTATAAATAAAATACCATGATGTAGGAAATCATTTTATCTTTCTGATGAATATTTATAGTCGAATTTATCTTATATATAACCCCATATTAAAAATGATTTACTTATTAAACATTGATTTTAACTATTTTAACCCTTCTTTAAATAAATTAATAATAAATGTCCTAATCTAATCCAAGTGGGCCTAAATGATAATATTTTACACTTAAGGTTGTTTTTGGTCGAGATACACTTGTCCAATAGAATTAAGACATGTGTTAGGGTAATATTAATATCATTCTTACCCTTAATTACCCTATTTACTTTTAACTGTGGTAAATAAAAGTAAAAAGTTACTATTCACCAAAAATTATTTTCATCTCATTGGACCACATTTTACTTACTGACATCAACCGTGTCTCTCGGATTTTTGAAATTCCATTCACAGAAGCGGTAAAATTAAGTTTTATGAAAAATTCAGTTTTTTTAACTACTACGTAGTAGTTTCACTATTCATCAAAAATTGATGTTTTTAAGAACAATGCCAAAATTTCATCCTAAGCTATATTTCATATTCCAAATTCAAAAATAAAGTCTATTTTACCAAATTCATAACATAGAAGTTTCATTAATTAATTTTATAATTAAATCTCGTTGTTAAAACTAATAGCGTGTTTTTAAGAAACAATATCTATCAAAAGATTGACACTTGTTTATGTCTGGTTTAAATGAGAAATTACATCCAATGACAAACACTGTATTAAATTGTAAAAATATATTCTAAATATACTTTAAAACCACTCAAATTAATAATTTATCACTATTAATTATTTTGTTTAAAAAAGTTTTTTTTAATTATAATTTAGTAATTTTCACTATTCATCGGAATATGAAAGTTATCCGAAAAGTACCAAAATTTCACCTTAGGCTAAATTCGATACTCCGAATCCAAAAATGAAGTCCATTTTGAGAGATAAAATTTAAAAAATTTTAAAAGGTGGTTATTACAATTCATAACGGCTAGTTATAATAATATTTTAATAGCATATCGTTGTTTAGTGAAACTCGTTATTGCGTACTACACATGCTATCGAGGAAGGTCGTGATTGCGTGTAATGAAAAGCAAGTCAAGGATGCGTGTTGTGCAAGCTCCTTTTGGTGTAGCGTACAACACAAGACATTAATGAAATTAAAAAGAATATTTTTCATAAAATTTCGGGGTGTTACAATGACCATGTATAAAAGGAGGGTGAAACTTATGTGGTAAATATAGAATCCTTTCCATGACTCCATATAAGTGTTCCTCTCTAATGATAGTAATGGGATCCATACCTTACACAGGAGGAGATTCCCATGATAATGGTCAATTACCCATTCCACAATACCACATGACGGTGCAACTTGTATAGACGATATTGGAAGAATCCAACAACTAGTATGTGGTTTCACAATGATAGTAGATATATAAAATATTACTTTTCTAGTGGGATGGGGTTGATCTAAATGTTTAAGACCATTTCCCTTATATCACAATAATGTGCCACTCATATTGGCGATAATGGACCCATACACTTTTCATTGTGATGGTTCCACTCAGAGAGTCGAGGACCCCAGACCAAACTGTAGAAGAGGATGACACTTTTTTTATAGATATATAACCCATGCCGTATCTTTTTATTAGAGTATCAAAATAATTTTTGATCGGGCACCAATTCCCAACATAGAAGGAGTGTTTCACTCTGATATATTGGATAATCTATACTGAACACATAACCCATCATGTGTCTCCTTAAGAAGTTTCTCACTCATTATATCTTGAATTGTATACCAAATCCCACCATCTAGGAAACCATCACATTCTACATAAAAAACTTGGATAAGCTAGTCATTGGGAGAATCTATAGTCCAAAAGATAGTGATACTAGAGGTATATGTTTCCTTGATAAGTAAATAGGGGTAGATAACACGTATAGGGACCAAAATGATGTCTGGTCCCACTATACAAAATCATGATGTCCTACCAGTACAAAATTCAATACCCATGTAGCTCTAAATGAAGTATAATGGGACTACATGATGTGACTCATCCTAATGGGGTTCAGACCGTGCTCTAGGATGTGTCCATGAATATTGGTCTTTCCATTGTACTCAGGTACATGACCTATTTTCCCTCACTAGGACCATCCATGCACTATTCCATAAAATCCATCAAATTTTGGAGGGTCACATGTCATATGTAAGAATATATATGGAGTGTGATGTTTACATTTTTTCATAATCCTTTTGACACTATTATATGGATACAACACAAAATGTGTTCATCAGAACCGCCCAATGTGTAATTCTTTTCTCCCCCAAAAACATTGATCTATACTGTATATTTATGATCATGAATCACCCCCCCTAAAATTTACCCAACACCACACATTTCTAAAGGTATTCACCTTTGGTATGTGATTATGTCCCTTCAATGGTAAAAATCAGTGTTTTGATCCTCCCTCATGGAACTGTCTCACTGCCAATCATGCATGTCTCCTCGTGCATAGATTCCATTTCAATCCCAAATCACATATCCATGAGGAAAATTTCATGCATCCAACAGATCATCCCAGTAAATCCTTGGATTCTTAATCTATTCATCACACGTGAAACGTCAGTAGATCCGGGGGTCCGATCATGCTCAATCCCACCTATTAATGTCGATCCATGGCCCATACCCAAAGGTTGAAGAATACAAAAATGGGTGGGGGGAATCACTAAAAGATAGGTTTAAGAGTAATTTTTCATGAATTACTAGAAAATCAATAAATATTGTGATACATGTGGGGAGAAACATTATATAAGATTGATTAATTTATTAATCAATTAAAAATTGATACATTGGCTAATGAAAATTCATGATTTAACCCAGATCGAGATATTGATTTGAACATGATTGATCGATTTACTATATTGGTGACAAATCCAAATAATTATGATTTTTACCTTGATATTGGATTATTTGATGATGAATAACGTGCTCGTCAATGAATGTTAGAATTATCTATTTTCACGTAACCTAGATTAACCTTGATATAGAGTTTCATTATTGTATAATCCTGATCTTCCAAACAAAGGTGCTAGAACCCAACCCATAATGTTCCAAGGGTTATGCAGATAAAATTTGAGACCATCCAAAACGTGCCCAAAATATAGGGAATTATGATTTTATTTGTTTAATGATTTGATAAAATATATAATCATCTAATAAACTAAATGCACCCTCCAATGTTAATTTTATCCAATTTCCCTAAAGTTACACATTCTAGGTCACACTAATGGTAAAAGACACATACTAGTTCCATTGTGCTCTTATAGTTTTGATTGGAGAATCTATTGAATGGTTTCGCATTTTCATTAAAAAATCATGGTCACATGACATAAATTATATCTAATATTTTTATAAAATTATTTCTAGGCACAAAAAGGCTCGAAATCAAATATCATCTCATTATAGAGATCTGAAAACATATCAAGATTTATTATTATGTCTTATAAGTCAAAAAAATGGGTTTTAAAAGGTCATTCTAACTGTGTTCCTAGAAAATGTTAGGGGTGTCTTAGAAAAATTCCTTTCACATTGTTGTTGCATGGTTTGGAAAATTGTGTGACCAAGTTGTAAAAACACTTTTAACGGTTGAAAATTAATTTTTCCTAGGTTTATTATTAAAGATAGAAAACCCTTTTATTTCCCATTCTCCAACATCCCTCCAGGTGAGCTGATCCTCAAATGCCTATGGTAGGATTTTACCTCCTTTATTGGTCAGATGTCCAAATCAACATCCACTTATCATGATGAATTCTTCCTAGTAAGAGCTTTGACCAGTTACCTTATTTTCATGTATCCTCTCATTAACCATTTTTTTTGTATACATGTGTGATATTTTGCCCAATTTTTTAGAATATTCCTATTTATTTTTTTCTATCATTCTATCTAGAATATAAATTTGATATTGGATGACTATTAATCCATCACCATAAGGTAGGTGATATTTAACTTTTCTCTAATGTTTAGATAAATATAAAATTATCTCAATTGTTTTTCATGCCAAATTTTTTGAACAATGAGCCTAAAAATTAATCAATATCTTAAATTAAATCAGTTGATCATTAATATGATTTCTAATTTGAACCTTAACATGGTAGGTGTTTTCCACCTCAATCTGATCCACCTTAGAGGTTGGAGCATCCATCTTCCTATTTGAAGAATGTCTTCTTTGGGTATTCACCTTGCAGTATATTTTTTTGTAGCCATAAATAAATCAAATGAGCTAAAAATTGATCAATAGTTTTTATAGTTATGAAATGGATGATTATACCAAAAAATTATCACTAACAACACTATAAATTACATATTTTTTGTGGTTTTTATTATTATGTTTTGGAAATGTTGTTGATTAATAGTATGACACATATCATTGTTATATAATGGAACTAATGAGTGGGATCGAGCTAAAGAACCTATGACATATACCCATATATATTCATACATTAGACACCAAATCTATTCGATCAATGCACGTAATCCATTTAAATCTATTTCTATTCTGAGTTCCTAGGACATGAGGATATCACATTGGTCTATATCTGAATGACATGTACCATGCTATTCTAATACTCATTACATATGCAATGTATTATAGATTTGATAGTTATTTTTATTAATTAATTTAATGTGTTTATATTCATCATTTTTCTCCTTCTCATAGTTATATCCCTATTTATGGACATTTTTATATATTTCATTCATATTATATATTTAACATTAATACAAACAAATGGATATTTATTTCATACATATGATTAAACGATTATAGACACCATTGGTGGTGGATTATATGGTAGACATCACACCCTCATTGAGACATCAGTTGGTACCCGAAATAACTTCATAAATGCATGTAGGTATAAGGGAAATATTTCGGACATGGATGTTTGACATATGTATGTCATGGGTTATTGGGATCATGGTATGAAGACTTATATCATGATGAAAATGTTGATTGATTCTTGTTTTTTTAATTCTATTTATTTATTTGTATGTATGTGTTCTTGCATCGATATATTTCATCTGTTTTGTATCCATTACACACAAGTTATTAGGTATATGTTTCCACTTTTGGATTTTTTATTACTTTTTTCTGAATGATTTACATATGATATACTATTTATCATTATAATTCTTATATTATTTAATAATTCATTACCAATAATACGCTACTCAGATTTTGGGTGTATAGTATCCCATCCATACCACCATGGACTACCACTAATTATTGGTGGCCTCTGGAATACAAGGATGTATGCGTGAGTCCACTTGTCTAATTAGGTTCAATTACATATGAGGGATCTAGGATTGGTTGGATACAAATTTGTATTATATGAATTCTAATTATTTTTTATACTCTATATGTTTGGAAAACAAGAGATTGTGATATTTCACAAGTTGGTTTTGAGAATGTATCTATTATTATCTAACCAGAAAACGGGGAATAATCTAAATTACACATAATGGGATTTGATGTTTCAGATTATTCCTATTACAGTTTAATATATTTAACCATCGGGCGAGGCACATTTTTTTGGTGATGATTATTAGTATTATCATTTTTATGTTATGAATCACCATGTATGGAATGTAATCATTGATCACACAGAATTGTAGAATCCTTTTCGAATAATATGTCCTAAATTATGTCATTACATATAGGATTAATTTCTTGAATGCATGATACTTGTTGTGTATTCCTTGAGTGTTATATCAATTATGGAACTAGAATTTCAACAAAAGAAGTAATTTAAATAATTTTTTTCTAAATATTCACCATCAAACATAATGGTGATTTCCTGTATACTTGATGATGAGACATTATCTATCATGTTAATTCATGTTTCTGTTATGTAACTAAGGTCACATATACTGAAATTTTTGTTTTATATCAATATATGAAATCCATTTGTAATATAAAAAGTTTCCCCCCTCTATAAATTTTGAATGATGATTCATATTGTAAAATAATCAAATATTATTTTTTATATAATGATATTGAATGTAAATGTGTAGATTCATTTTTAGGAATTTCCAATTGTGATTTATAATTCATTTACTTACATAAATTAGGAATGATAATTCATTTAACTAGTCTATGAAAAAAATGAATGAATTAAAAATTTATATTCTTATACTCTATCCATTAAATTGGGATACTTATTGAATCATAAAGGTTTATTTCCTACATATCTATAATAAGATTCCATTTATTCTGGGACCCTTAATTAAAACAGGGAGGGTAACGCCCCAACCCCAGTTACCCAGATTCGGTGCATTATTAAATAACATTGGAATGATCACTAGAAAGATCAAGTCTCAAAATACTTATTAGTTTAGTAGACTTGGAAAAACAAGATACATTAATAAAGTTTACATTACATCATAAAATGAAAACTACAACAATATAGTCTCCATATTCCACACACTTATCCCCTCATACTATCCCTATAGGTCATTCATAAATTACTTCTTCACATTCTAGAAAAAGTAAAACATAGAAAAGGGGTGACCTCAAATGCCCAGTAAGGATAACAATATAGAGGAAACTTTCATAAATAAGAATAAACATTTAAGGTAATTCATAGCTAAAACAAAAGCCTTTTAAACTTGAACATCAACATAGTATGGAAAAAATAAAATGAAATAATTCCATTTACTTATTTACATGGATATTCTACTAATCGAATAATCACATGCAATATCAAAAACCGCTTCCATAATGATGGAATGCATAATGACAGACTATCATAACCACATAGCCAAGGCCTCATGCCAGGACTAAAAATAAGATTTTGCCAAGGCCTTGTGCCAAGACACTAGTTTGTCTCATGAGACCTACCGATGCATCGAGGAGCTATAGCGAGCTCCACCCGTCACATATTAAGTCCAAAAAATTCCCAAATGAAAAGGTTCAAACATAACATAAACATTCGTATTAAAACTAGCATACGAAATGTAAATACATCATAAATAAACCAAGAATGGTATAAGAATAACACATCCACAGTGAAACACATCACAAAAACCTCAAAATAATATGGATGTTTTGTATCATAATAAATCAACTTCAAATAAACTTAAAATCCCTCAAAGGATGTTGACATAGATGAAATCAAAACTATTTGGGAGAAATATCTCTTTTTTTAAATCATTTAAAAGTCACACATTTACGTAGGAAGTAATTTAAAAGATATTTTTGAATCAAAGTGTCCCATACCACTTCGAAACTTTTGAAAATAAATATCATTTCAAAAAATTCATGTCAATATAAATAAATCCTTAAAATCATTTTGAAAACATGGACATTATTTAAAAAGATTTTGAATGATAAATCTTTAAAACATTTAAAATTCTGATTTTGATAAAGATTACCTTTCATAAATTATTAAAATATTCATTTTGAAATCATATAAAAGTCACATAATTATAAAATAAAAAATTTTCTTTGAAAATATCCTTATAATCTTGTAAGGGAAGCTTTGAAATTTTTATAATGGCGGAAAATAGCTGCACCCACCGTATAAGTAAAAAAAATTCTTACCTTAATTCTGTCGAAAAGGTTAAAAAGGGCCTTTTTTGGAAAATGACGGAAAGATTACTTTATAAACTTCTTATAAAAATTCTAACAAGGGTATAAATGACTTTATCCCATATTCTGTAAAATAGTAAAAATGTTTCGAAATACACTTTCAAGAAACATTGATGTGGTTGATAAAGAGGTCCCAGTAGATAATTACGTATAAACAACATCGGATAATGAAGAGATTGTGAAATAACCCTTACCTTGTACTTTTCCTTGGATGAGGGTAGGTTAAACTCCTTTATAATGGTGAAATAATTGTTATTAAATTATATAATAATCATATAAATTATTATGTTATCATACATGATCTTTTAACATTTCTTTGTTAATAATATCTTAGTATTATCGTTGTTTTGGGTGTTAACTTACTCATTTTATTTTATATGTTTTGTTACGTACTCCATGTTTGTCATTGATATGTTGTATCGTATTCATATCCATAATGATATCAAGTCCTTAAACGTTATTTTTAAATCATTAAATGATAATTATACTTGAATGGATATGATGGAGAATGAATCTCATCGCGTTCGTGGAGATGGTAGTCCGTACGTACGCACGAGCGACAATATCATCTTTTGATATTATAATAATATTTAATTGGATATTATATCTTTTATACAGAATCATTATCATGTTATATTTATTATTTACATGCATTACATGTCATTATTATACCCATACCAATAATAATATATTGAATAACAATTACACCACGACGTGGAGACGGTAAGCCGTACATACGCACGTATGGTGACATGTCATTAAAAGGATGGATAGAATACAGAATATGGTTGTACCATATTTATAATAATATAACAGTATATAGGAGATACTGGATTCATTATTTTAGAATGATAATAACAAATAAAGAAGAAGTTGAAGAAGAAATGAATTTGAAAAAGGGTGGTGGAAACATTACCTCTTCTTCGGGTTCTTCCTTTTGATTTGATAAAACGGGCTCCGTAGGTTGGCTTTCTGATCAAACTAAGGCCTCTAGGCTGTAGTTATGGAAGTTGAGAGAGTATTTGGGTAGGGGATGGCCGAACCAAAAGGCTTTGAAGGTGTGAATTAATGAGAAGGGGAATTCCCTTTTATAAGAGGGGTGAGGGGCATCTTTGGAAAAGCTAGAAATAATATTTTATAATAAATTAATATTCGGTTTTTAATGGATCCAAAGTGGATTATTTAAAGGTTAATGTGGGTATGAGTTTCGAACCACTCGTTAAATAGAATTTAGACATGTTTGGGTCATTATATTAACCTTATCATTTAGTTTTAACTATTAGTTAATTAGTTTGACACTTACCATGTCACTTTAAATTTTTATATTATATAGTTAATAAAATTAATAAATACATCCAAGATACCCCAAAGTGGTCCATTAATGATACACCTGTCTTTATATAAGTCTCTTGAACTAACCTTAGATTTTTAGGAATTTAATATCAATTAATAATATAATATTTGTTTTAAAAACTCTTTTATGTCAATTTTGACACTATTTGGAAAATTGATTTTTGTGAAAATCATAACAGAATTATTACTTCAAAAAATGTAAATTAAATTATTCCAAACATGTAATATTAACCTATAAAATTATTTTAATTCATAAAAAGTCTCTTATTAAATTTATTTGGGTATTTATAATATCAATTATTTTAATTTTTCACTATTATGGTAATTACTTCATCATCATTTTGTCATAAATAAATTAAATTATTTAATGTATAAAAATTATAAATAAAATATAATTATGTAGGAAATATTTTTATCTTTCTAATAAATATTAATAATCTAATTTATCTCATGTATAACCCTATATTAGAAATATTTTTGTAAATAAACTTTGATTTTAACTCTTTTGACTCTTCTTTGAATTAAATAATAATAAATGTCATAATCTAATACAAGTGGACCTAAATGATAATATTTTACTCCTAAGGTTGTTTTTTGTCGTTATACACTTTTCCAATATAATTATCACATGTTTTAGGGTAATATTAATATCATTTTTACCCTTAATTACCCTATTTACTTTTAACCGTAGTAAATAAAAGTAAAAAGTTACTATTATCAAAAATTATTTTCATCTCATTGAACCAAATTTTACTCCTTGATATTAACCAAGTCTCTTGAATTTTCGAAATTCCACTCACATAAGCGGTAAAATGACGTTTTATGAAAAATTCAGTTTTTTAACTACCACTTAGTGGTTTCACCATTTATCAAAAAATGAATGTTTCCAGAAAAATACCAAAAATTAGGCCTAAGCTATATTTAATATTATGAATTAAAAATTATTCCAATTTTTCAAAATTCAAAACATATCAGTTTCATTAATTAATTTGAAAATTAATTCCCGTCGTGAAAACAAATAGCGTGTCTTTAAGAGATAATAACTATCAAATGTTTGACACTTGTTTATGTCCGGTTTAATTGTGAAATTATGTACAATGACCAACATTGTATTAAATGGTAAAAATATATTATAAATATACTTTAAAACCACTTAAATTCATAATTTATCAATATAATTATTTTGATTAAAAAATTTGTTTTTAATTAAAATTTAGTAATTTTCACTATTCATCAAAATATAAATGTTATACGAAAAGTTCCAAAAATTCACCATAGGCTAAATTCGATACTCCGAATACAAAAATGAATTCCCTTTTGAGAGATAAAATTTAAAAAATTTAAAAAATTAGGTATTACTATTCATAACGGCTAGTTTGATTGTTTGTGGTGTGTGTGAGAACTCAAAGTTGCGTACAACACACACTACTATATTTTTCAATGGAAAGCATACCGTGGAAGATTGGGATGTTTCATTGTAAATTTTTGATGTCCCCATTTTAAAAAGTAAATTTATTTAGTCAAATTTAATATATAAAATTTAAAATATTTTATTTAAAAAGGGTTCACACTTAAAAGTTGGTAAAAGTGCAATACTGAAAATGAATTTGTTCCTAAATTATGTCTAAGAAACTCATAATATGGATTCTAAAATTATATGGATTATATAAAGTTTAGAATTTATTTAATACTATTCAAAAACACTTTTGAACGGCTTGTTTGGTAAGTCATGGTGTGCTTGAACTCGGTGTTGCATGTAGTGCAAGTAATTGAATTATTTTGAAGAAATAACACACAATGAAACCTTGGGGTGTTACATTCTCCCCTCCATCAATAAATTGCGTCCTCGCAATTTGAAATTGTTCTTTTAAAATTAATGTTTAAATATATAAAATATCTTTGTGCGAAAACCCACATCGGAAATTTGGTTAATAAAATTTAGTCTTAATAAGAGGAAAAAAGAAATGAAAGGGTCACCACCAAATTATGATATCAATTAAGAGAACATTGGTGGTAATTAGATGCCTATAATTGGAGGAAAAACGTAAATATTTATAGGTAGTGATTGAGGATATCAATAAAAAACAAGTGTAAAATTGAGGGTATTAAATTCATCAATCTATGATGATTTAAAATACCATCGGTTCAGCAAAATATATGGTATTCTGATAACACATTTTTTTGTTTTAAGATCCCTTAACTTAAGTATAAGAATCAATTTCTTCATTGAATAAGAGAAGAAGAAAAATATGTACTTGACAAGTAGAATCTCATCCTTTAACTATGTTATACCACAAACTCATATTTCACTCTAAAAGATAATAGAACTTAAAAATAATATTCTATTTATCCTATTCGTATAGGGTTAAAAAATTAATTTATAATTCATCTAGAAGAACCATTAAAAATGACATTATTCAATCCAGGACATCACGTGGGTCAGTGGTAGGTGATACACACTTGTCATCCTTCGGTTGTGGGTTCATGTCTCGCGGCCTTGCCGGACGCGACGGGTTGCCACCCGACCTCCGGGTTGTCCTTTTTATGGAAATCCAAATTAATCCAAACTAGAACTATCCAAAATACTTCCGCCCAAAATTTATAAGGAAGGTAAACACAATAAGTATCCTTTTTTACGCGTAATAACATGTGAACACCTTCATCATATATTCTTTTAAAACACTGCAACATCTTGAATTACCATAAAACCTTATTGATTACATTCATGGTCCCTTATTCCTTAAAGAATAATAGATATACTCCTTTAATCCAAAAATGTTTTAAACCCCAAAAGTGATGGAATATACAAATAATTTATCAGTTTCAAGGTAGTCAAGAATATCCAATATAATTTATCCAAATCAATCATGTATTATTCTAAAATCACTACCTCGGAATCACAACCATATTATGGTTTATCTTTCTCTCAACCATATATTTTCCAAAAATTTAACCTGATATTGAGTCACTTTTCTTTGTTCCACAAAATCTCAAGTCTTTAATGAAATATTAATGTAGTACAATACTTATATACTCCATAATTATTATAACAAGTACATTGTTGATACAACACTCAAATGACATAATCAACAAAAGATTTCTAATCATTCCACTTCATCTGTGGTAGAATCATAATTTGATTATTATCCAATAACATCATTTACGTCATATCCTGATGCCAGGGACATAGGGTCACTTAGTGTCCAAACTCCTTGCAAATGAAGCATTGTACATTTGGAACCATTTTATTACCCTTGCATTCACGTACTTTGTGTCCTTTTCCTCTAAACTTATAACAAACTCCCATTCCTTTAATTCAAGATCCAGGGTGTTTCTTCCCATAGTTATCACATATGAGAAAATTCATCTTTTCCCTCCTCCGTTTATCTATATTTCTCTCTTCCATCCTTTTCATCTCTTACTTCCCTTCAAAGCCATAGGACTTAGTAAAATATTTACTTATCTTATCAACACATGATATTATTTCTTCATATGATGATAATACATGGGAGACTATTTCTCTTATAAATTCTGGCTTAATACCATGAAAGATATGGTCCTTCTTTCTCTTTGGATCATGTGCATTGCTGGAGTTCTCATTCCTTCTACTGGGCACCATTTCTAAACAATGGCATACACTAGATTAGTTTATGAATAACAATACCTAATCCCAAACTTGTAAAACACATAACATAAATTAAATAGTTTATGGATATAATCCATAATCATAAAAATGTGTCCTTTGAGGAAGTATATACTCATAAACCCTTCAAATGGTTTGTAAAGAAAATGAGAATTATCCTAAGCATATCACCGGGAGTGTCGTAACCAAGAGTGCAGCAAGGCCCGTTTTTGTGCACCAGTTCCCGTTTGAGTCTAGCTCAAATCGGTGTTTTTGGGTTTTACCCCTATGTACATCTGTTCTAGAGCCGCCTCTACCTTCTCGTATCCAGACAGGGATGTATTTCTCTGAAAACTCACAAAACTTCTACAATACAAAAATTCTCGGAAGTTATTCTATACTAATCCTCAAAGTCCATCTTAGATCTATGTGCTCTAATCAGAGTTTATCTAAATTTAACTTCCAAGGTTTTCACTAAACTTCCTCTGATACCAACTATAATTCACCGACCCCAATTACCGAGAGTCGGTGCATTATTACATAACATTTTAATGATCACAATAAAGATCAAGTCTCGAAAGACCGATTAGTTTAGTATACTTGGAAAAACTAGATACATTAATAAAGTTTACATTGCATCTAAAATGAAAACTACAACAATATAGTCTCCATAGTCCACCCTCTTATCCCCTCATACTATCCCTGCATGTCATTCATAAATTACTTCTTCACATCCTGGAAAAAATAAAACATAGAAAAGGGGTGAGTTAAAATGCCCAGTAAGTATAATAATATATCGGAACCTTTCATAAATAAGAATATACATTTAAGGCAATGTATAGCTAAAACAAAGGCCATTTAAACTTAAACATCAACATAGTATGGCAAAAATAAAATAAAATAATGTAATTTACTTATTCACATGGATATTCTACTAATTGAATAATCACATGGAATATCAAAAACCACCTTCATAATGATGGAATGCATAATGCCAGACTATCATAACCACATAGCCAAGGCCTCTTTCCAAGACTACAAATAATATTTTGCCAAGGCCTTGTGCCAAGACACTAGTTTGTCTCATGAGACCTACCAATGTGTCGAGGAGCTATAGCGGGCTCCACCCGTCACATATTAAGTCCAATGAATTCCCATATGAAAAGGTTCAAACATAACATAAACATTCTTATTAAAACTTGCATACAAAATGCAAATACTTCATCCATAAACCACGAATGGTATAAGAATAACACATCCACAGTCAGACACATCACAAAAACATCAAAACAATATGAAAGTTTTGTATCATAATAATTCAACTTCAACTAAACATAAAATCCATCAAAGGATGTTGACATAGAAGAAATCAAAACTATTTGAGAGAAATATCTCTTTTTTGGAAATCATTTAAAAGTCACACATTTATTAAGGAAGTAATTTAAAAGATATTTTTGAATCAAAGTGTCCCATGCCACTTCAAAACGTTTGAAAAGAAATATCATTTCACAACATTCATGTCCATATAAATAAATCCTTAAAATTATTTTTGAAAATATGGACATTAAATAAAAATATTTAGAAGGATAAATCTTTAAAACATTTAAAATTCTTATTTTGATAAAGAGTACCTTTCAGAAAGTTTTAAAATATTCATTTTGAAATCATTTAAAAGTCACATAATTATAAAAAAAACATTTACTTTGAAAATATCCTTATAATCTTTCAAGGGAAGCTTTGAAAATTTTATAATGGCGGAAAATAGCCCCACCCGCCGTATAATTAAAAAAACATTCTTACCTTAATTTTGTCGAAAAGGTTAAAAAGGGCCTTGTTTGGAAAATGACGGAAAAATTACTTTATAAACATCATATAAAAATTCATACAAGGTTATAAATGACTTTAACCCATATTCATTTAAATAGTAAGAATGTTTTGAAATAGACTTTCATGAAACATGGATGTGGATGATAAAGAGGTCCCAGTAGATAATTACGTATAAATAAGCTCGGATAATGAAGATATTGTGAAATAACGCTTACCTTGTACTTTTCCTTGGTTAGGGATAGGTTAACCTCCTATATAATGGTGAAATAATTTTTATTAAATTATACAATAATCATATACATTATTATGTTATCATATATGATCTTTTAACGTTTCTTTGTTAATAATATCTTAGTATTATCGTCGTTTCGGGTGTTAACTTACTCGTTTTATTTTATATGTTTTGTTATGTATGCCATGTTTGTCAAGGATAAGTTGTATCTTATTCATATACAGAATGATATAATGTCACTAAACATTATTTTTAAATCATCAAGTTATAATTATACTTGAATGGATACGATGGAGAATGAATCTCATCGCGTTCGTGGAGAAGGTAGTCCATACGTACGCACGAGCGACAATATCATTCTTTTGATATTGAAATAATATTTAATTGGATGGTATATCTTTTATACAGAATCATTTTCATGTTATATTTATTATTTTCATTAATTACACATCGTTATTATACCCATAAAAATAACAATATATTGAATAACAATTACACCACGATGTGGAGACGGTAAGCCGTACGTACGCACGTATGGTGACATGTCATTCAAAGGATGGATAGAATATAGAATATGGTTGTACCATATTTATAATAATATTACGGTATATAGGAGATACTAGATTAATTATTTTATAATGATAATAAAAATGAAATAAGAATATGAAGAAGAAATTAATTTGAAAAAGGGTGGTGAAAACATTACCTCTTCTACGGGTTCTTCCTTTTGATTTGATCAAAAGGGCTCCATAGGTTTGCTTTCTGATCAAACTAAGGCCTATGGGTTGTATTTAGGGATGTTGAGAGAGTATTTGGGTAGGGGTTGGCCGAACCAAAAGGCTTTGAAGGTGTGAATTAATGAGAAGGGGGGGGGTTCCCTTTTATAAGAGGGGTGAGGGGACCTTTGGAAAAGCTAGAAATATTATTTTATAATAATTTCATATTCATTTTCTAATGGATCAAAAGTGGATTATTTAAATATTAATGTGGGGATGGGTCGAAAACCACTCAACAAGTAGAAGTAAGATAGGTTTGGGTCATTATATTATCCTTATCTTTTAGTTTTAACTCTTAGTTAATTAGTTTGACACTTACCATGTCACTTTGTGTTTTTATATTATATAGTTAATAAACATACTATATACATCCAAGAGACCCCCAAGTAGATAATTAATGATACAGCTATCATGATATAAGTCTCTTGGCCTAACCTTTGATTTTTAATAATTTAATATAAATTAATAATATAATATTTGTTTTAAAAACTCTTTTATGTCATTTTTGACACAATTTGGAAAATGGATTTTTGTAAAAATCATAACAGAATGATTAATTCGAAAAATGTTAATTAAATCAATCATAACATGTCATATTAACCTATAAAATTTGTTTAATTCCTAAAAAGGCTTTAATTATATTTATTTGGGTATTTATAATAACAATTATTTTAATTTTTCACTATTATGGTAATTACTGCATCATCATTGTGTCATAAATAATTAAATTATTGAATTTATAAAAATTATAAATAAAATATTATTATATATTAAATCATTTTATATTTCTAGTTAATATTTAAAATATAATTTATCTTATGTATAACCCTATATTAAATTTTTTTAGTAAATAAACTTTGATTTTAACTCTTTTGACTCTTCTTTGAATTAAATAATAATAAATGTCCTAATCTAATACAAGTGGACCTAAATGATAATATTTTACTAATAAGGTTTTATTTGGTCGAGATACACTTGTCCAATAGAATTTGGACATTTGTTATGGTAATATTAATATCATTTTTACCCGTAATTACCCTATTCACTTTTAACCGTGGTAAATAAATGTAAAATGTTACTATTTACCAAAAATTATTTTCATCTCATTTAACCAAATTTTACTACTTTATATTATCCATTTCTCTTGTATTTTCAAAATTCCACTCATAGAAGTGGTAAAATTAATTTTTATGAAAAATTCAGTTTTTTAACTACCACTTAGTGGTTTCACCATTCATCAAAAAATGAAAGTTTCCAGAAAAATACCAAAAATTAGGCCTAAGATATATTTGATATTATGAATTCAAATTTTTTTTCTATTTTACCAAATTCAAAAAATATTAGTTGCATTAATTAATTTAAAAATTAATTCCCATCGTCAAAACAAATAGCCTGTTTTTAAGAGATAATAACTATCAAAAGATTGACACTTGTTTATGTCCGGTTTAATTGTGAAATTATGTACAATGACCGACATTGTATTAAATGGAAAAAATATATTCTAAATATTCTTTAAAACCACTCAAATTCATAATTTATCAATATAAATTATTTCGATTAAAAAAGTTGTTTTTAATTAAAATTTAGTAATTTTCACTATTCATCTAAATATAAATGTTATCCGAAAAGTTCCAAAATTTCACCTTAGGCTAAATTTGATACTCCGAATAAAAAAATGAAGTCCATTTTGAGAGATAAAATTTATAAAATATCAAAAAGTAGGTATTACTATTCATAATGGCTAGTTTGATTGGTTGTGGTGTGTGTCAGAACTCGAAGTTGCGTACAACACACACTACTATATTATTCAAAGGAATGTGTACCGTGGAATATTGGGATGTTTTATTGTAAATTTTTTATGTCCCTATTCTAAAAACTAAATTTATTTAGTCAAATTGAATATATAAAAGTTTAAAATATTGGATTTAAAAAGGGTTCACTATTAAAAGTTTGTAAAAGTGCAATAATGAAAATGTATTTTTTCTTACATTAGGTCTAAGAAACTCATAATATGAATTCTAAACTTATAAGGATTAAATAAAGTTTAAAATTTGGTTAATACTATTCATAACCTCTTTTGAACAGCTTGTTTGGTTAGTCATGGTGTTCTTGAACTCGGTGTTGCATATAGTGCAAGTAATTGAATTATTTTAAAGAAATAACACAATATGAAATCTTGGGGTGTTACAGAGTGGTTGATCTAGACCCAATCATTGTAGTAATAAGTGGACAATATCTATTGTAATTCATTATTTTCTAATTTCTCACCCATAACTCTCTTTAGGAGGAGGTAGAGGGGGGTTATTTACTAATATAATATATTGTACATGAATTATTTTTATATCAATGATTTATTATTAAATCGTATCAAAATTATTTTTGTGTTATTTTTAGAGATATGAAATTATAAAGACAATGATTCATGCTTTAGGATGGTGGTAATGACCAGGTTTTGGAGGTGGTTGTCCCTAATCCATTGGTGTTATCACAAGTATTTACACTTAAATAAAATCATGTTTTTCAGGATGTGAGAGATGATTTCCAATATCAAGAGAGATTCATGTGTCCCCTACAAAATATATATTGAGATCCATGGCCTTTATATTAAATATTAGAATTGATGCTAGAGTTTAACTGGTAGCATCGACCAACATTCCTTTATGATGGTGGTCCCGAGGCTACCAAGTTATTACTTACAACCATGTTGTCTATCATAGTGTCTATGAAGACACCTCCAGAATGGTGGGTCAAAAACAAAATTTATATATTTCCTGGATATTACAAATTTTTTTGGGATATGAAGGACCCAACAGACTAACACTGAGAAATGATATCGATTGATATCTAAGATATAATCTTGGAAGCATTCACCATGATATTTTTTGGGGTAATCCATAAAAGAATTTTATACACTCGGATTAGCGCGATATATCAATTTTTTACTATATTGATTGATTTATAAATTTTTTTTGATCCTATCTATGCCACTAATTTTTGACATACTGAAATTCTCATTTAGAATTTGATGATTAATTCTTTTCCTTAACATGTTAATGTTTTCCCATTATCTATCATATCCGAGATATAAAATAGTTTCATATTATTTTATAAAATATTGGGGAAGTTTGAAGTATTGATCAGAGTGGACTAGCTTTGTGAGCTAGTGGTATAATATTTAGAGGTAGGAAGCTTCACTTTAATTACTCTCATGAGGTCACTTCCGGTCGATTTTCACAAGGTATAATTTATTTGGTTTTCCAACTTTGTGGAAAGTAATGGCAAGTAAAACATTGGTGTGATAGAGTACCAGTCTATAGCCAAGCCTAATGATGGATGGTACATTTTTATTGATTTTTCCGAATCATTCCTCTAGTGGCTAGTGAGAGAGGATATGAACTACATTCTATTAATGGATAAGGATAAGTATCTCTATATCAGGTAGGGATAATTTGTGTTATCTATCGATTAAGTTGATGGGGGGTATTCAAGGGCATGGTAAACAAACACTAGTGGTAGAGTGACAACAAGGTGGACTTACTCATGTTAGTATGGTTTTATCTTAATATATGTATCAATCTAGATTTATTCATTGTATAATGTAATGGGGGAGAAGAGTCATAAGATATTTATATATTTTGGTTTCATTTTAGTATCATATGAATTGGTATCTATTTTATTTGATAAAAAACAGGCCACACATTTATTTTTGATTATTGAATGGATAAACATAAGATTATATTCATTATTTCAATTTCATGATGAAACTTGATACTCTATTTGGAGTATGTTCTTAAATTGTAGATAATTTTAATGAGTTTTCCCTTGATATTATCATGTATTATTTTCTATGTAATTTCTCATCCCCTAGATTTTGGGCTTCAATTTAATTATCAAGATGAAATAGTAGGATCCCTATCATAGTTATGTGGACTTTTATCACTGAAGGGGTTCATTTAGTTTAATATAAAGATATATATATATATTCATAATGTTAAATGAGATGTCTAGGAAATTTTAGCAGGTCTAGATCATCATGGTTTGGGAAAAGTGACAACCAAGAATAGTTTCCATTACATAGATATCCAAAAAAACTTGTTTGGATGACCTTACCCCTACGGTAGACCATTTTATGGTTGTTTACCTGAATATTTATATATAATACCTCTTATGAGAGTGGATCATTTCTTGATTTATTTATTTTTATGACATGTATCGAGGATTATTCCACTTTATAGGATGACAAGCACTTAGTTTCATGTGCTAAAGTGATAGATAGAGTACATTGATGATAAGGATTTTATATAAACCAAGATGCAAAACAAATTTCACATATTCTTTCATCTAAGAAGGGATATAAGACCCTCATACTTTGTGGGATTACTAGAAATTAATTCTTCTTATTATGAAGAACTCGAATCCATTACCTCTAATAGATGACCTCTTTGAAAAAATTATAGAGGTGAGGGTTTTCTCGAATATCTAATTGCAGTTTAGTTATCACTAGTTACATGTGAAAAAATTAGACATTCATCATACAACATTTTTTAGGTGGTATGGACTTTATATTCATCTAGTTATTCTGTTTTGGTGGATCAAAATATATTCTATTTTTATGGGTTTAAAAAATGAGTTTTAAACCCATTTTAGGATTTATTTATTTGTGGTCTTCATAGATGATACCTTTATACATTTTCACACTCTACACAACCATGAAAAACAACGTGATATAATCTTAAATTAACTAATAGAGAATCTTATGTATATTATTATATGTAAATTTTTGTATTGTATGGACAAATTCCTCATTCTAGGTCACATTATATTCGATGGAGTTGTATCAATTGATATTGATGAGGCGAGTGTACTGATTTATTAGGAAAATACAAAGAATGTCTTTTACATACAAAGTTTCATTGGGATGGATTTTTGTATTTAATGGTTTTTCATTAAGGATTTGGAAAATTTTAAATAACCACTAAAAGGCTTGAGAAATATGGGTGTAAATTTGACATGGTCGGAAGCATGTGAGATTCTCGTTCTAAAAAGAAGATTTCACCATCAATCTAGATTCCGGAAGAGCCGAGAAGAATATATATCTTTTTTAATGAAACATAAAGATTTGTTCAAGGATATATTATGATATAGTAAGATCTATCCATGGTTTATAATTTTATTTATTTGATTTCACTTCAGAGTAATTACCAAGCACATGATCCAAATTAAGTAGTTATGGTTCCTGCATTTCATTTTTCCAGACATTATTTTTTTTGAGAGTGATTTGTGGTATTTATGGAACAAAATAGAATAATTTATATCTGTATATAGTTTTATATAAACCTCATGTAGAGAATGTGGGTTGATTACCTATAGTCCTTATATTTTAAACATGCATATACACATTGGTAATTAAATGCTATAGTGAATTCTTTGAGTCGTATAACTCAGACAAAGGCAGTTATAGATTACAGTACTGATTTCTAGTGTATGAATCCATTACCTGATATACATTTATTGTTCTTGGAGAGTCACAGAAAAACTATCATTAAATCATTAGTAGTGACCTCATAACTCATACATATATTGAAGAAGAATCATCTCTCAAACCCATAGGGATTTGACCTAAGTGATAGTGTTTTAGAAGTGTTTCTGCTGTAATTGTGGATCATAGAATAGTATATGGTCATTCCATCCTTCGAAGAATATGGTTTCCTATTAAAATATATGTAGAAATGATATGGGAATCTCATGATTCTTTTTGGGTGGTACACCATGGGATTACAAATACATAACTTGTTCTACATCACCAATATTGGAGTCCTGATACGTAAAAGGGTGATAACTGGCTTTATTACTAAGTGTTCCACCTTTAAATATGTTAAGAACAAACACCATTGAATAATAGGGATTTTATATTAGTTTCTCATTCTTATGTGGATATGGAATGATTTAACCATATACTTTATGACTCACTTACATAGATCCCCTTGAGAAAATGATGAACTATGGGTGATCATTGATAGACTCAAAAAAGGTCACTCACTTTTACACTATTAAGGATACCTTTTCAGTGGATGGACATTGTGGGATATTTTTCTTAGATATTTTACAAATTCAGGGAGTCCGATGGGTTTTTAATAGATAAGGATTCTTATGTCAGTTTAAGTATTTAGAATGGTTTGTATAGGGTGTTAGTTACACATATAATTTTTATTACATCAAACCAAAATTAGACTATAATCTAGTCCAATTAGACAATACATGTGTAAGAGGACATGATTAGAGAATATGTTATTTATTTTAGAGTTTCATGAGAGGAACATATACCTATACCTAAATTCACATACAATAACAGCTCTTAGAAAACTATACAGGTGGATCTTAATCAGGACATATATAGTGGACCATTTTGAGGGTTCTTGGGGCTTGTTCGGAGCCTGAGGCCTCATGTTTTAGGATGAAAAAGGGGACCTCATGGTTAGTTTAAATTGTTCAGCCCGGTATTTATATTTTTCAAATAGTTTTGGGTTCTATGGTGCATAGAAAGGGGTCTCACAAGTTTCCCAAACCATGATATCATGGCTAAATAGACACATGAACGCTACATGTCTTTTTATGGTGGGTTTTCTTCACTACCAGTGCATTGTATGGATAAAAATGTGATTAAACCTTTTTAAGGGAGTGTTGGGATAGTGATTTTCACATGGTTGGTACATAGTTTGGGAAATTTTGCAATCAAATTACATGTAACATTTTTATAGAATTGAATATCATTTCTCTCTTTCTTTTTTCTTAAATATAAAAACTTGGTTTTTCCCATTCTCTCTTAGAACTTTCCCTTTAAGCCCTCCTATTAAAACTATGAAATGAATTGAACATCCTCCTCTATAAAAATTATGAATAATGAACCGGATGTGAGGTTGGATTCCTATCATTAATATTTTCAATCAATTACCTTTCTTTTATAGTTTATATTTCCATCTATTGTATAATATTTGTGAGGCCTATTATTCACTATATTCGTGGATTTTTTCTATTTCTAAATTTTCCCTTATTCCCTATCACTCTAGAAGCTGATAATGGATGAGTGATCCTCTTTCCCATTATGGTAGCAGAACAATAACTTCTCCTTAGGTTTATGATGCCTGTTAAACTCTTTCCATTGTCTCGTATGTTAGACCTTACAAATAGTGATCCTAAAAATTAATAAATTTCTTGATTTAAATTGGTTGTTGTTAAATATGATATGTACATAGAACCTTTACTTGTATGGTGGTTGTACACATTTTCCAAAACCACTTCTAAGGCGAGTTTATCCATCAGAAAATGTTAAGCACCATGCCATTATATGTATTACCTTTCCAATTGTTTTTTCAGGACTTAAATAGGCTAAATGATATAATAAATTGGTTAATTAAGTCTATTTTAATTAAATACATGATTATACATTGTCCTTGACAATAATATATCAATTATTTTTATATTAATTGTTAATATTATTAATTTAGCTATGACACTAGTGTCTAATAATGATACAAAACTAAACATTAGTAATGGAATTTATCATTATTATTGAATGTAATAGATGATGGGGATTGAGTAATGGTACCTACAACCTCCATTTAAACATATATCATCTGATATTAGGTCACCTTAGAATATATCTAGAGGTGTCTAGCACATTCAGTTATTGTAATATTCTATATTCTTTATATTGAAGGTCTCTTCCTTGGTCAATTGCTTTAGGAACTAGGTGATGTAGGTCTAATAGTCTTTACATTAACAACGTATTCTGTATAGAGTATTTATTTTTATTCATTACCAATATGTATTAATATTAATCATTAACAACATTCTTATAGTTAAAAACCTGTTTATAGAGTTGTTTATATCTATCAGTTATAATATGGAATTACCTGTTTAACGTTCACACAATTATAGATATTATCCATTGGTTGAACTTGTTATAAACAACATTAGTGGTGGCCTACTGAGATAAATTTTCACCATATTCAGGAAGCTAGATGGTACCCATATAAATTTAAAGGATATAGTTAGGGACAAGAAACAAGACTCGGTTATTGATGCTTTCTATATGATTATAATGTGATCCTTGGAGAAAATGATTGAGCTTTGACTTGGTATTCTATTACTAATATCCATTTCATTATTTTGGTTATTTTTATTTACATATATGTTTGTGTGATTGGTGGAATTAATGGTTGACTATTTGTATTAAAACATGACATACACAACATTTGGTATACGAAATCACTTTTGGATTGATTATTACTTCCCTCCAGATGATTTATTTCTATGTATCTAGATTTCATTATCACACTTCCACTATTTATTCACTTATTGCTCGTATTGTTCATCTATGACTGTGATATTATAGTATCCCCACCATACAACCATGAACCTTCATTACAAGATAACATCCTCTAGTGTACGAGGAGGCATGATAGTGGTCATGTGACCATCTATGTTCAGTTACATGTTAGTGAACAGTGATTGGGATGTTACACTCTCCACCATATCACAATGGCCATTTCATGTTACATAACACTTCTCAATCCTCCATAATATCCCTAAACATCTCCTTTCTATCACTGATACCTAGTAAAACATACATGTTGGGACATTATCGAAATTAGATCGTCACTATGTTTATGGAGTATAAAGGAATATAATCTATATTATAATGTTAGGTTCATTAATGAGAGGAAAAATGGTAGATTATTTGTAGAGGAATGAGAATACTATTAAGATAAATAACAAGAAAATACTATATTGAAAAAACCTTTATGAAATATTATCATATCTTTAAATATAATTATATATCATTTTCATGGAGGTAGACAATGGAATGAATGGTTATTATGGATTATAGGTTTTTTCATAAATTATAAAATAACTTATTTGGGTCCATGATAATATGGAGTGATTCCTTGGCATATAAAATAATTTTAAAAAATTGACCGTTTTTTTTAAATCCAACATATTTACTTACATTATTTTCTTACTATGTTTCATTGTGGATGTCCCTCTCACTTTGTTTTGTGTACTCCATTATAGTATGATATACGTGTGTGTACTAAAATGATTCTAGTGAAGCTAAAATTGAATGGGTGCATGAACATTGTGCATGTAACATTAAAAATATATATTTAAAAATGAAATAATTTATTTTATTTATAAATATATATTTATATAGGAATCATGATGATATAGATTATTGTTTCATTATGTTATGATATTTATATCAAAAACATATAAAATTAATAATATATGCATTTGTTTCGGTGGAAATGATCAATTTTTATCCTTGTATATTCCTTTATATGGAATATTTATATATTCTTTATATAATTATTTTTATGAATTATTTTTGTTTAAATATTATATAGAGGTTTTTGAATTATTTTTCAATACATATAATTTAGGGAGGAAAATGTATGTTTTTATGTCTATGTAGATATTTATAAAAGTAAATAATTTGATAAAATATATTCAAGGGATTTTAAATTACTTTTTTGATAAATGATATCTAATCATGGAATGAATGTTTGGATTTATTATTATTAAATATTTTACTGATGATATTTCCATTATTTTATTTTGGTATTTTTTATTTTAGAATAATTTTGGAAAAGGGTGATTATTAAATTTGATTAATTTATGTTGATTATTAAATTTGATTAATTTATGGTTATATTTCTATGTAAAAAATGTTACTTTTTAATTATTATGGTCTGGTAAAACTAATTTTTTATTATGGGGAATGAGTCTTATAAAAGGCCATTATTTATTAGGTAGGTTGGGATAATTTAAACTACTTATTTCATCTTGACGGTTTATTCATGACTGAACACATGTTTATTGAGAGGGATAAAACATGTAAATCAACATATTATATCATAAGGGATGAGTTATATAAAACTGATGGGGAAATCATGTTAATACCCTTGTTTTATTTTTAGGGGTATGTTTTTAGAACCCTAATAATTCTATTTAATAATGTTATTATTGATATTAAAATAAAATATTTAAAAAAAATTCTCACGGAATGAATTTTAGTTAATTAAATAAGGTTTTTACTATTGAATATAAAAATATTTCATTTATTATAATTATATATTAGGGTTTTAAAATTTCATTCAACACATTTAAAAATTAGAAAATTTGTTTTTTCCTTGAAAATGTTGTGGATAAATATTTTTGTTGCCAATGATTTCGAGATTTGTTCATATAATTTCATGTTTAGTTAACTCATGTTAGGGATTTCATTAGAGTATATTGGAAAATAATTATTAGTTCATAGGGAATTGGTTTAAATAAAAATATAATTTTCAAGGACATAAGATAAAAGAATATTTATCTCTTCATCAATGGTCAGTCATATTTCCATAATAGAGACATGGAAGGAAGAATTTGGTGTCCTAGGATTTGAATATTTTATTAATTTTGTAAAACAATTATTTATCTTTATATTATATTTTTATTAAATTGGACGATTTTTTCTATAATATCATCTTTTAAAAAATTTAACAATATTTTTTCAATATTTATTTATTTCCTTTTCAGTCATGTATTTATAATTAATATTATATACAACTTGTTTCTTTTTATTTTTTGATTATAGTTTTTTTCTCTACTGATGAAATATAATTTATTATCCTTAGTACAACATTGATTTGAATCTCATTGTTCGGGTCCTTGGGTTATGGAGTTCCAAAATAATAATGGACTAGTGTTAATACATTTTAATTCTTGTGTTTTTGGATAATAAGAAAGTTAGAACATAAAATTTACGAATAAAAATATTTATGAAACCATTTTAGGATTAACTTTTAATTTAGTCTATGTTTGGTTTGAAAACATATTTAAGGAAACAATATAATATACTTTTCCAAGAGTTTTAAAATGATTTATTATGTAATGGATAATGATAATATATCTATTTAATATTGATTTATAACATCATTTGTACATTATTTTAGAAATCGTTTTAAAAAACGAATATCCAATATCCAAATGATTGATTATTTTAAAAGTTAATTTTCTAAATGTTTTAGTAAAATAAACATTCCTTAATCATTTTAATAATTGGATGATATTCACATAATATAAGGATAGACCAAGATGGAGCATTAAATAAATATATTAATGATTTTATTATAAATTTAAATAGGGAAGTGTAGAAAAATGTTTCAATAATTGTTTCCCGCTGAATAAGGGTTGGAAGAGAATATAATGATTCAATAGATCCTCAGGTGATGGAAATTATTATATATTATATTTAACAAATTAATATGCAGGATAATAAGGACGAGTGGAGAAATATGTATTGGGTCCTGGAATTTCAAAAATAACCTCCATCTTCATATATAGGTGATATTTCACTAGAGTGAACAGAGGAGTGGTTCAAGAAAACCTACAATATCATACATTTTTTCATGAATATGAAACATTTATGGTTGAATTTGTAAACAATTTACCTGAAGGAATGTCTTAAATAGTGATAAACTATGAAAGGGGAAAGAATACATCTGGATCATGAATCCATGGGATTACAAAAGTAATTTAATGATAAATAAAATATTGATTAATTAAATATTTAAAAAATAATTAATGTAATGAATTTTAGTATGATAATACATTTATACTGATGTATGATACAAATATATCAGTTCCCTAATTATATTATTTAGTGTTGGTGACAAATAATAACCATAATGATTTAATGTTTTATTTTCATCAAATTTATGTTTTAAATAATTAAATTGTAGAAGAAAAATACATGGAAGATACATGTAGTGAGATTATATTTATTCAATATTCCAGTGGAGGGTATAATTATTTTAGTGTCCATAAGAAACATAAATGTAAATCTACATAGCGTTTTATGGTTCTCCATTGGAAATTTATATTTTTATTCATTCAATGGGGATAAAATGGTCATGTAATGGTTCATTCCATGATTATAACAATAAAATTCAATTAATGTGGTAATATTTTCCATTTAAATAAATTTTATAGTTTTTATCATGATGGAATCTAAACTATTATAAAAATAAGAAAATTTATTTGATATGGGGATCTAATCTCAATTAGGGACTCAAAGAAAATTATAAAGGTCTCTAAAGGAACAAGGAATCCTTTTTATAGTGTAGTAAGTGGATAAAAAATCTGATAATATTCCATAACCATCTAATATTCTAGTAATAATTTTGATTTTTTATATATTCATACTATATTATAATATATTTTTGTGTCTTAATTTTTTTCATAGAAAGATGATCATATTTCATTTCATATTGAGCTAATTTATTATATTTAATAAATGATGCACTATTTTTTGAAAGAAAAGAACAAGGATTAAAATATACATTTCATAATTTAATGAAATAACATGTAGAATTTTCTATATTTTTTATTCTATAGTGTGAAAACTAATGAAAATTGTTATAATATCATAGAAACCGCACTCCTGAATTTGGTGCTAAAATAATAAATTATTAAATTTTGTCTTTTATACTATTAACTATGACCCAATTTTTTCCTATCCAAACCATCCATCATCAAAAGGAAAAAATGGATCACTTAAATTATGTTGGACCTATTTGGATTATAGTTTTAGAAAAATAGGACAAACCCATTATCATGAAATATGAATTTCATTAATGTATCATTCCTCTTACTTAACCAAAGAATTTTATTTCACATTAATTTATTATAATCATCTAAATGAAATTATTTATAGATAAATCATTCAATAATATTTCATGATAAACTATAGAAATACAAATATAAGAAGGGTAAGCTCAAATTATATGTATGTGTAAACACGAGTGTTAAAAAGTAAATGACATAAATGAATATAAAATTTCTATAAGGATGTGATGATATAATCATAGTGAATGAGAAAATAATAAAATAATCATACCCACAAATACCAGATTCACCAATAATTATTCATATTATATGTCTTTAACAAATGGAATAGTTATGAGAATCAATAATCAGAAGACATGTGATATCAATATTGATAAAAGGAAATGTTTTAAACACTTGAAAATCATTGATAAAAAATATTGGTATATTGGGATATCAACTTCATATAACGCTTACAAAACCATTATTGAATCTTTTCAAATGGAGTGACCATATTATGATATGCCATTATAATTATCTGGAGAACAAAATTACTACCAAAATAATGGGAGTGATATATAAGGACACCCATTTTATAAGTTATAACTGGGTCAAACAATGCTATTTGGTCCACCCCTTCAAATAAGCTATATTGAGATCAATAAAAGATATTAGGTCTGCCTCACTATATATGTTTTAATATGCTCACATAAAAATATATTGGTGATCCTAGTGTATATGATTACCAAGAAATAGAAAATGAATAAATTAAATTGTTATTTCATAAAAAAAGTCATAGAAACATCCATTATTCATTTTATAACATTATTAACCAATGAAATGGATATGGGTTTGAGGCCAATCCATAAATATCATGATTAAACCATATAAAATAAATTGGTTCCACAAAAATCTCTTTGGGAAAATATTAATCAATTCAGAGAAAAAAATGATGGTATCATTTGAAAATATACCAAATGGAATATGAAAAAAAAATTTGTCATTTATTATTATAAATACCCAAAAACAATTTATTAAAAATCTTGATGAAAATATATTTTTAATTTGAAAAAATAATTTAGGAATATAAAATATTTTGAAGCCATTTTCTATGAAAATATTTTTTAAGCCATCAATGTCTATAATATTGAGAAAAAGTATCCGAAAAAATAACTTTGTGTACTTGAAAATTAATCTTCAATGAAATTCTAGTCCAAATGGAAGGTAATTTCAAACCTGTTATAAAAAATTTACATTTTCTTGGTAAAAAGGTTAGAAAAGTTCCATGTTCCAAATAAGAAAAGAATATTCCTTTAAAAAAATAAATACAAAAAAGGGCAAAAATATATTTAACAAATCCTTTTTAATTTTATTTAAAAACCATGGGAATTATTTTTTGGAAATCTTTTTTGGAATAAAACAATTTTACAAATAAATAGATAATGAAAGTCATATTTTTATATAAACTATGTTTTAATTATTATTTATCAAAAAGAGTTAAAAATGTTAGTATTAATTGAAAATATAATAGAAACAATATGAGAAGATAATTAAATGAAATTATTAGACAATTATAAAATAAATTATATCAATGGAAAACAAGTGTAAATAATCCAAATAAACAATGAGAATGTAATATAAGACTCTTACAACATTGGTGATATTGAAACATAATTTGAATGAAATAATATATATAAATTAAAAATATATTTCCATGAAAATAATTATATTCAAAATATAAAATTTCTATGGCTATTTATATATCTTCATAAAAAATATAGGTTTATAACAAAACACACATATCAAAGAATGCAAATCAAAACAAAAATCCCTCAACACTTTTGTTACATTGAAATTTTAAACCATATGAATGAGATATTATATAATTTTTATCTAAATACCAATAATTTTATTTATAGTAATCATAAAATACATTTATGTATAATATATAAACTACAAAACTAAAATAAGTGTTGCATATGGAATATATCTCACAGAAAAAAGTGTGATGAGGAAACCCTTTCGTCGAGTTCGATTTACCACGATTATTATTTATATTTAAAAATATTAAAATTATACCATTTATATAATTTTTTAAGATGATTTTTCATGTTTAATATTAATTTTGTTTCACTTATTAAACTATTATATATGATTACTTAATCGATTAGGTTTATGTGAGATGTTTTTACCATATTTGGTTTATGTGACAAAATTGACTTTGGTAGGTTAACTGTGATAAAAGAAAACATTATATAATATCCCCAAAATAATAATAGTTAAATATTTATCCTATTTATACATAAATTATTATTAAAAACTAATAATGAAATAATAATATGAAAAATGGGCTATGCTATAAACATTGAGATGATTCCTCGTACGTACACACGAGTAACATTTCAATTAATTGTGATCATTATCAAAAGGTGGTATGTAATAGATTATCTTTAAATAATTATATTTATATAATAAATAGTATAACATTTAATTATATATACATTTATATATCATATTAGTGATTAGGATATGAAAGAAAAAGAATCACATCTCTTCGAGGAGGAAGTGGTGCACGCCTCTATGAATGATGCTTTCTCATTTTCAGAGGGTGAAAAGGTGAAACAAAATGATATATTATATTTCCAAAAGGATAAATATCCCATTAATATAATTATTATTTTCTTGGTCGCATATATTCATAACATTTAATGTTATTACCTTCCATGCAATGCAATAGTGAAAAACGAGTCACATCGCTTCGGAAGGAGGTAGTCCATCGTATATAAGATCGATATTATCGTTACCCCTATAAAATAGAATATAAAATCATATATATAATTTAATGAGTATAGAGGTATATATAGTTATTTTTATAATATATTTATTTTCTACCCATTATCACACCCAACCCTAAGAGGTTGTAATGGAAAAATTAATGACATTTCCTCGTGTAGTTGTTCACCACCGTACACCCGAATGATCATTTTGTAACCCATTTGATGTCAGAGGAAAATGATTAATTTATGAATTTATCATAATAAATTATAATTATATGGATGATTTTGTGGTTATTATATAACCATGTTTTAATAATAATTGAAATATTCGGAGAAAAAATAAACTAAAAACTGTTGGTGGAGAACATTACCTCTTCTTCAGGTAACCTCTTAACCTTGGCACATGATTCATTTATAAGATGGATTTTGGCCCAAAATAATGATTATTTAATTTTTTGAGGTAATTTTAGGGTGATATTTGGTTTATTAATTTTCTATAACAAGACTTTTAAATCTGTGAAGAAGATAGGAGAGGCAGTGACCTTTTATAATTGGGGCAGAGGACATATATGGTATTTTTGAAAAACAAATTAGTACTCAAACATATTTAATTTTTCCTAAGGTTATAAAAGGAAAAACCCTCTACCGGTAGAGGAATAAAGGTAATACTATTTCCAAAAAAATAATTTTATACAATTTTATATGTCATGTTAACCTTTTTTTAGTTTAATTCCCATGTAAACCCATTTTCACCTTAACTGTAGAAAATGATTTTTACTATTTTCAAATTTAATTTAAGTAAATAATTTTTAAAAAATTAGAATAAAAAATAAATTTTGATTATAAAAAATATGGAATCCAATTTTCTAAATGACATTCAAATAATTGAAAATTTTAAATTTTAAATTTAATCCCACACACATGATGAGAAATAAGATTTTTAAAATGAAATTTTTCAAAAAAGTGTTTTTATATAAAAGATAAATATAAAAAATAATATAATTACATAAATTATATTAATTTATATTAAATTAAACTAATTCATATTTTTAATAAATATAAATTATAATTTAGGTATTTATGTAATTTAATTAAAATGATGTTTTCAATTAAAATTTAGTATGTTTAATATTTATAAAAAATGAAACATTTAAAATTATTTGAAAACATATCCCTAATAAAATTTTAAAAGGATGACTTAAAAATTTACTTTTATATTTTCAACTAATTTTTTTAAGAGTGGGAAAATTAATTTCAAAATGAAAACTCATAAGCGTTGATAAAACAGTATTTCAAGAAGTGTATTTTTCAAGCCCAATATGATTTTATATAAAAAATATGTCTAATAATAATGATTTTTTGAATGTAATTTAATATTTATAGGAAAATTATGTTACTAAATGAACCTATTCTCATTAAGAGTTCTATAATTTTTTCAACATATGTTTCTAGAACCATCCATTCCCATTCACTCAACCTCCTTCTCCACCCATCCAAAAGAACAATACTTCCCACTCTTTATTTTACAATAAGGAACATTCTTACAAACTATGAACTCCAAATACCAATTTAATCCTACTTAATTTTAACCCCTTCCCTAACCTCAATCTAAAAATATCAATTCATACTCTACTACATATTCTTCTTATTCTAGGGTTGGAAAACCGCCTAATCCTTGAAAATTAAATTTATATTTTGATGAATCCTATGGTGAAAACTACCACCCAATCTTATCTCTGATGATCTATTCGTCCAATCCATAATACTCCAATCCTCAATATTTTCCCAACATCACCCTTACAAAAGTAAGACCATGATATGAAATGTAATGTATAAATCCATATAATATATTAATCAAATTGGATAAGTTTTCCTTGTTAAAAAAATTAATATTCAAAAAATTGATACCATGTCAACTACATTTAATAACCACCAAACAATCCTACCCATCTCCTCAAGTGTTCCTCCTCTAAAACAAGATTTCCTACAAACCTTTTGATGATATTTTGGATTTTTAGTTTCATATTCTTTATCTATTAAAGAACATTTAAAAGTAAAAAGATAGTATAAATAGGAGAATGTTACCAAGAATATTCTAATCAAGGGTTGAGGTGGAACCCTTACATGGCCCGTAGGCATAACTATTACATGTCTCATAGGCCTTAGAGGAATTCATTGCTCGTAGTCTTCAAACATTATATAAAACCCAGACTAAATACATTGAACTCCTCCTCCCCAGCATCTTCATCGTGAAATTAGCTATCCACCTTCGCATGCCTATTTGGATAGGCTTTCCCATGCATGCATAAGCTTTTCCCGATGGCAGGATCCATACCCTCTCATTCATGCAATATGTTTAGCTTCTTCTATAGTGAGAGCTCCTTGCTTCTCCTCCTTCTAAAGCTTTTTCCTTTTAGGATTTCTGGTTTGCATCTGCACTTTAGGTGTCCAGAAGGCCTTGAGGTGGCTCAAAGGCCTTACTGACCCGAAGGACTGGGTGGCCCGAATGTCTTAAAGTATTCGGGGACCAAATCGGTGGCCCAAAGGCCCAAACGAGAGCATATTCTCAGCTGCTACAGTGCCAAATAGTGCTTGCTACAGTTCTTGATATGGTTCTACACAGTTCCTGCTATAGTACTATAACAATACTGCTATAATACTACTATAGTACCAGAAATTAGCCCCCACCTAGATTTGATCCTAGGCCGCTTGGATGCACTTAAGGAGTCCTCACCTACTAGGCTGAGTCTCATGTGATTTTATTTACTTTATATTACATATTTTCATTCAATTAATATATTTAATGTTATTTAAATTTTTTATTTCAATAATATATATTCTTTAAATAAACTATATTTTAAAAAAATTTATAATATACTAGAGTATCCTACCTTTTTGAATATAATTCTCATTGTTTTCAGAAACATTTTATTTTTTTGGAAATTTCCATTTATCAACTAAAATAATTATTTTATCACATGTTTTTTAATTCAACGAATCATTTTGTTTCTAGTTTGAAAAAAAACTCTAACTACTTCCATTTAAATTAACGTCATAATAAACCCTAATGAATGAAATACATGAATATTACTCTATTTTGAACCCAAATAATAGTCAACACCTACACAAAAATTTCCACCAAATGTCATCCAACACCCTATTCAAATAACCATATCTATATGAACAAATAAATATCACATTCGTTGAAACATATCACTATATATGCCAATTAAAATAGTATATTAATAACCAAAAACATTTCTTATAATTTCATTCTAAGATGACAAAATTACAAAAAAACAATATTGTAGTTTAATAATAATAAAATGACAAAAAATATATCATTTTTGGATATACCGTATCCATCCACCCCTTCATTATCCAGGTATAAACAATCCCAAAAATAAAATATATATCATTTAAGTATCTATCAAAATCTCAAAAAATTAATAAATACCATATCCCTAACAATGTAAAATTCTGAAAAACATTTGATTAATTCATACTATAAGTATCATCATCATATGAACTATCAAATATAGAAAATCAACAAAAAAACATAACCATAATACCAAATGATATAAATAGTCAACAACCATTATTATATTTGTAGTAACATCCTAATATATTTAAGAAACTGACATTATCTATCCAGGGTCAAACCATACCACCCACCAAATATAACACAAAATAAAAAAAAACACTTTTCCACTTCATTATTTCTACAATTTAGTTACAAAAAACACATCAATATTCAAAACATTAAAAAATTAAAATTAATAATGATATATATATCAAAAATTCATATTTTACCATAAAATATCTCAAGACTTATTCCTTTTCTCAACATATCCAGGACACCATCATATATTTTTAATTTCTATTACCATACCATACTAATTAGAAACACCTAATTTTTCATAATTTATATATTTCCTATTAATTTTTGGTTCCTAGTTCATTTAATTCATACTTCACAACAAAAACCCATTAATTTTTTTTCTATATTTAATTCAATATAAACCATAGAATATAGCTATATGTATATCTACCGGAAAATATAAATTTACCAAACATGGATAAAATAGATTTCCAATTACTATTCTTTATCCATGTAAATTTATATTTATAAATATATATAAATGTAATTCTATAACAATTTAAATACTTATCCTTATCAAAATATCTCCTTGTTCAACAAATTTACATTAATTCCTAGGAGATGTTATGAAAACTTTCAACAAACCATCCCATGGAATAAATCAATCATTCCACTAATTATTGATATGAGATAAAATTTTACCACTCTAATTATTGATTCCTTTAATGAATAAAAAATATTTAAAAAATATTGAATAACTCAAAAAAGTAAAATATGGAGGTATTATTGATGTTATAAGGGGAATTATGATTGTTTTAGGTAGTTTCCAATAATGTTAATAAAGCTACTAAAAAATCATGGTGTATCACAACTAAAACCATATTTTTTTCACTGACCAATTATTGATACAAAAAGTAACTATATTTTTAAAATTAACTTCACATAATCCATATCAAATTAAAAAATTTAAACATCACATATGATACCATCAACAAGAATTATTGGATTAAAGCCTGATTTGTTTTTAAAAAATTCTATATTAGTTGAGAGGGAAAAATATAATGATAAATTACTCATATTGAATAATATAATCACTAATATGACATCAAATTCCTCTATGTTTTTTTCAGTAGTAAAACATCATATATTATACATCTACAATTCTAGTGGATACCAAAAAATCATTCCATAAGAATGTAATTCTCCAGATTTCTCTCCAGCAAGGGCCACTCAATAGGGATTCTCATATGATTATCTATTGGAGTTCTCATCTCTTATCTGGAACATTACCCTTACCCCTCACTCATGTACACATAAATAATTTATTCCATCATAAGATTTAGTCCTCTTACTCAGGTTTTTCTATTTTCTTTTTGTGTTAGTTTTCTCACTACTGTACTTTCCCAGATTATCCCTTTTGATCAATTTAATTTTCCTTCACCCTATATTTTTTTTATATATCTAAATATATATTTTTTATTACTAAATTGTATTTTCATATGTATATCCCATGATAATGAAAAATTTTGGTCTCAATTATATACCTAGGACCATGTTATGTGTTCTAAATATATCCAAAATTAGTGATCTATTATACCTTAGTGGTAATGAATCAACACATTTTTTTGTGATATATAAATCATTGGATAATAATGACTTGTGGTAGTTTTTATGATTTGGTAGAGTTCATAGTAAGGATCGTATATGGTTTTTTTATGTTTTAGTTGTTGGATTTGTTTTGGATTCCTTGTTTCCCAAGATTTTTTTGTTCCCCTCTAAAGCTTCCTCATTTGTGGTGGTCTCTTTAATGATGTTATAACATCAACTATAGCTGGTAGTCATGTGGATGTTTGATATTTGTTAGTGTATATTAAATCAAATAAAAGACCTCTTTAACTGGGTAGAGGGAGACCCATTACATATCCCAATGGCCCAATGGGCATTTAGCCCATTACATGGACCGAAGGCCCATTTTTTTCCGAAAGCCCATTCTGTGAATTGTACTCCTACAGTACCCAGGATACTACAATACTGCACAGTACCCGCCACTGCTATAGTACTCTGCCTCTGCTACAGTGACATGCCGCCGCTATAGAGCCCGCCATTACTACAGTGCCGCTGCTGCTACAGTACTCTACAGTACCTGCACCCAATGGGTTTTGAACCCCCATTTTCATGTAGAATTTAGGGGTGCTTACCACTAAGCCAAACCCCAACTACACTAGTTTTATATTGACTAAGTATGAATAATTAAATCATTTTCTGAATCATTTAATTTTACTATACATTAGGTCAAGGATAAACTCATGTAGTAAAATTTAATTCAATAACCAATGACTTCTGAATTCCATTACAAAAATTATATGTTATCATGGGATCAGGATCACATACAATGGACAGTGTAACACCATGTGACTAGACAATCTCATTGAGATACATTCTAGAATGGATATCAAAATACTAATTATCTTAGATGGGATTGAAATTTTTACAATTCAGTTATAAACGAACAATAACCCAAATTACATTATTACCATGGGAATTCTATAGTAATATAATCAAGAAATCTAGGGATACATTTTCCCATTTCAATGCTACCTTTAAATGGTGTTGAAGAATCTCCTTCTGTAATTTTCATTCTTCTTTAACACATTCATATATCAATAATTTAATAGAATATTTTGAATAATCACATTCCATTCCATCCAAACATTAACACAAATAATCTATAAAAAATATTAGTCAATGTATGAATAGAAATGGAAAAAATGATATTTAATCATTAATTTTCTATTCAACTTAAAATTTAAATTCTTGTATAATATATTTATGAATTTCATAAAATGTCATCGATCAAAATTAAATTAACATAACATACCTATATTAACAAACTACACCTTTTCATATAAATAACTATCTTCCTCATGATATTTATAAATTCATTTTTATAGGGATTATTATACTGAAAATAAACTAAGAAATGAAATTAATGAACACACAATATTGAAGACAATGTTCATGAAATAATTATCTAATGTTTCATTTTCCAAATGTAACATAGTTTATGTATTTTTATTTTTCATATTCAAATAATCAGGTAAATTTTTTTCGATTCCATGATGGAAATAAATTGTAAAATATAAATCCTAATCTTTTTCATCAATCTTATCTACCTCATGTTAAATTCATTCCTAGTGAAAAAATTCTACAAAAAATTATTAGTAATATATATTTCCTGCATCTCTTCCTTTAAAGGTGGTATAATTTTTTTAGAACATTCAATACAATATATATTTCAAGGTCTTATGATGGATAATTTTTCTCTTGTTGTTTTAATTGACATGAATCATATGTTATTACTCAATAATTATACATTAAAACAAAACCCATAAATCTCACTGAAGCATATTTATAAATACAAATGCCACCATTTTTGGATGGTAGGGCCAAAAATAAATCATTATATAATATCCTTTGTAATTAATAGAAACATTTACCATATGCATCTATCTAGATGAATCTGGTTTCCTTTTCTCTAACTTATTTATTAAAATTGATAACCATGCAATGATTTCTATTATAGGTATTATCTTCTCAATACAATAATACAATGAATATTTGAAACATTTATATGTATTTTCCATCCATAAAACTCATTTATATTAGTCGGATAAATGATTATTACATATTTTAACAATATATATATTAGGAATGTAACGTTCTATAAAAATAGTCACATTTGGTAAATTTTGGTATAAATATTTTTTTTATGGTTTGAAGTAAAATCAATTCATTTTTTTAAAAATAGATTTAAAAGCGTTAACATACCATAAATAAAAAAGATAAAAAAACTTATCCAAATATTAATAGAGAACTGTATTAATTAGATCCATTAATACAGCAGGTGTATTTTTTGACCGAATGGGAATAACTACAAAATAATAATGGCTATATATAGTATACGAAATTAACCTTAATCATGATAGGATCATTTTTTAGGATTTCCCATTTGTAAAATCTCAAGTAAATTTGAAGGTTTAGAGTTTTAGATAAGTAGGCTTTAAATCATACATATAGAATTCCTAAATTATAATTTAGACACTTCAAAAAAGTATACATTATACATTAAAAGGATTTCTTTTCAAGAAATATATAAAAAATTTTCATCCAAACCTCATGAACATCCGAATTCATCCTTACAACCCTATGGAAAACATATTAAAATGTAGGATGAGGACAAAAAAACTCAATAAGTTACATAAATATAAGAAAACCATATTCCTGGTGTAAAACATGAAATTTGATTAAATGGTTACCTTTATCAACATTTTTATCAAATGATATAAACCATTTCCATATAAAAAATAGATAATTTTGTATCATATATCACCATTAAAAAAATAAGATAAAAATAAAACAACTTTCGGGAAACATAGAAAATTGCATTCATCAATTCATTTATAATTAATAGGATCCTTGTTAAATCCCTCATAGAAACCCCCTAGTAGCACCCTAATTTTTTCTTATTGAGAAAATTAAAATTAATCAATTCATTTTGGAGTTATATTTTTTCAACTATTATATAAGATATATCATGATCCTCTAATACAATCTTGTCTCACCCAACATCTATATTGTATCAGGGTCACCCGTGAGCTATAATGGGGATCGAACCGTAAAATAAGATGTAATAGGATAATATATTTCTCATGTATGATGGAAAAGTACCACATACTCTATAAAACATTTTATTCTTCACCCTTTTGTCAAAAACGTATTGAAATGATCATCTAAACTTCCATAAAAAACAATTTCATGTATAAAAATACAATTTTAATTTAAAAGACCTTTTCAATAAAAAATACTCATAAAAATGGAATCTTTTTTTAAAGAAAACCAAAAAAAATCATTACAATGTTACAAAATTAATTTTTCTATGGATAGTTGAAAAGTCATTGTCAGAGTAAACTATAAAATGGAACCCTTATTTTTTACTTTTCTAAAAATATTATTTTTTAAAAATATAATCCTTCTAAAAACCTTTCTAATGACTTCAAAATTGAAAAAAAACTTTAAAAATTATTTTATTTCCAAATAAAAATATTCATAATTTTTTTAAATATGGGAACAGAATTAAAAGTGTTGAATAGAAATACATAAAAGATTATTTTTAAAAAGAAGGCCTCTTTTTATTTTTGACTAATCATGTATGTTCTATTTATTCTAAAATAAAAAATATATGTTAATTATTTAGATTCATAAGAATATTTTCCCATTTATTAATCTTTTGTTATTAAATCTCTTACAAATATATGTAAAATTAGTTAATCAATCATGTTTATGTTAGATGATATAATAATATTTGGTTTCGATGTCCAAAATGACATTAAAAGGATTAATATTGAATTTGATTTCATTATTAGTACATATTTAGAATAAGAATCATGAAATAATGGTCATTTTACTACATAAATAATAAATCTAAAATAAATAAAGATGTTTAGTAATGAAAAATGACCTATGTTATGGTCACGAAGACAGTTCTCTGTACATATGAATTTTTAATAATTCTATTTTAAAACTATATTTATTTAGAGGAGGTAAGTTTTATTTTTTTCATTTGGAAATGTTAATAATATCATAAATATAATATTACTTCTTAAAATAACATTATATATATAATTAATTTTATGTGGTTATGAAAAAAAATCAAATCACTTTGTGGATATGGTTATCCAGACATAGACACTAACAACGTTTAAATTTTTTTAGAATTCAAAAGTTAGAAAATATATAACATGTAATTTTTTAATAATACTATGTATTTCATGAACATCATATTTAAATATTAGTTCCATAATTTTGACTGAAAATTTTAGGATATGAGATAAATAATTACATATGTCTGTGGAGAGTTAGCCCGCCATACCAATGAGTGGTGGGTTATTTTCTCATTTATTTGAGGTTGGAGATAAATCTTAGTTATTAAATATCCAATATCCAATATTAATATATATTAGACATTAATTTGGTAAAAATATCATGGTAAAATAATAATATTAGGATTTTTATTATGAAATAAAACAAGAAGTTCTCAGTTTAGAATTACATATATTTATTGAAGAACATCTTTAGGTTTAAAACATAATATTTTCTAGGTAAGTTCTATGACAAAACCAAAGCCTCTAGGATTTGAGGAGGGTTATATATTATTTTTAATGGATATTCTAATCTAAATCATTTTTAGTGTCATTAAATTGGAAGAAGAGGTTTACTTTTATACAAAGGGGAGGGGTACTCTTGAAATATTTTTTATAAAGGTTGGGGCGGAAGCCTCATTTATTATTAAAGAAAAAAAAATTCTTCTTTAACTAGGTAGAGGGAGACCCATTACATAGGGTATAGGACCAGTGGGCATTTAGTCCATTACATGTCCCGTAGGCCCATTTTTTGGCCCAAATACCATTCTGTTAATAGAACTACTACAGTACATGCACTGCTACAGTACTGCACAGTACCCACTACTTCTACCGTACTATGCGACTGCTAAAGTGAGTTTCCACCACTACAGTGCATGTTGTTTCTACAGGGCCCACTTCTATAGTAAGCTATAGTACTACCACAGTACCAACACCCAATGGGTTTTGAATCATAACATAAAATTACGATTTTTTGTAATTTGAGGGCATGATAATCATAATAAAAGTAAAAACTAAAATAAATTCACCATGGGTGTGATTAACAAACACATCATAATAACTTAAAAAATATAAGATTTATATGAATTTTGTATCACTTAATAAAATTATAAATATTATTAAATTTAGTAACTACCAAATTTCTAAATATTCATTATATTGACATTAATTACATCATAACAATTAGAAACATTTAAACCATGTATTTTATTATATCCATCAATATTCATATAAATTGATAATATTTTTATCACATTAATTATCTAAAATTATACTTATTTATGTAATGTTAATATTATTTATTTGATATTTTCTAATTAATTGAATAATTAATGCATCAATTTTTTTTATACATTTTCTATAAATATTTAATCACTAATAATTAATATCCATTCATGATTGAAATAAAAATTTTTAACTTAAACTTAATAGTTATGACCCAAAAACTCTCTATTTACCCTTATAAAAATATAATAATTATTATAATAAAGAATGTGTAACAGTTTCAATTTTTAATACATATAATATTAAAAATTTATTAATCACATCCAAATGGTAAGAAAATGATATATAACCAAATTATGGAGAGTACAGTATAAATGGGATAATCGGATAATATTTTTTCATGTGTTGGTGTCCTATCTTTACACTTTTCATTGTATATTTTAACACTTACATACATGGTTTACCCTTTACCATGTTAACATTTATTTTTAAGGACACTACGTCTTTTTATTAAAATAAAATTATAATATTAATGAAATTTATACATAATGAATTGAAATGTGGAATCTTTTCAATACTCAAAAAACATATGTTGTAGAATAATACAAAAGATCAAATCAGCAAAACACAATGAAATAATAATTTATAAAAAAAACTTTTAATCAAATATTTTTTTATAAAATAATGAATTAAATTCACAAATAGAAACAAATATTTATTAATTCAAATGAAAATGAACTATTTAAATATCCCAACTGATCCATCATATAATTTTACTTTGTAAATAATTTAAAATCTGACACAATTTACTATAAAAATAGGTATTTCGTTTTTTTAAACACATCCTCCTTTTAATATTCCAAAAAGTTCCACATAAGATATTTTTGATGAAATGAATTTAAAAAATAATTTATTTTACCAAAAAAGTATTCAATTAAACAAAATTTTGTATTTGAAGAAAATATATATAAGAAATGAGTTAAATAAAATTGTTTCCTATTATTATTTAAAAACAAATTTTTATAATGAATACAACTCTCTAATTAAAAAATAATAAAATTATGAAAATTCTTTATTCTATCAATAAATTAGTTGGAAAATTACCCCATTGTCATGTATGTTCTTGAAATTTTATTATCTTATTAAATGAGTGGTGATATCTTTACCTCGTAGAAATTATATATTCACATGTCACTTCTTCAACCTTATGAATTTTCAATAAAACCATACCATTACGGGTGTCCTAATTAAAAATTATTTTAATTATATGGTCAACAATTTGAACTTGTTATTACTGATAAGAATGATTATCTTCAAACTGAACAACTCCATGACACAAAACAAGGGATGAATCATGAACATATTTTTAAACATCAAAACTAAAATATGTTTTGTAATTTGGATAAACATTGAGAAAGTAAAATTACTTGGAAACTGATCCAACTATGCCTATAATTTCATACAATCAAATAACCCATTGTTTTTTTCACTTTTTTGGAAAATATATATGACTATTACATGGTGTTAATTTAAGAAAAACTGGATTTCCTACATTGAATTAAAAAACATTTCTCTAATTATCCCAATAAATTTTCAAACTCTTTGAGTTGTCCTCTTATATTTTTGAATGATAATCACATTCTCATCCATTTAATCTACCATCTATTGTACCATAAACATGGTTTCTACTACATGATCCATATAATATATATTTTGAAATCACATTCCATAAAAATCACCACAAGGGTCTATATATATACTAGAATGAGAATAGTTATTATATGAAAAATCATGAAAATATATGTAATTATCCAAAATTCACATGTAATATTTAAAACAAGAATGAATACTATTATCCAAAATCTAAATAATTGTATCAAACTATCTAATAGACTAAGGATTAGATGTCATACTAAAAATTTTTCCGCTATATAATAATTTTTGTTGTCCTTTCGAAAAATTGAATTTTAATCTTTGATTATGATGAATTTGAATGGAGGGATGTACTCTATGTTGGTGTCTATATTTTAGATATAAATATCAGGAATATTATTTAAATTCATTTTATCTCAAACGGGAATGAAATGAATATATATATAATCTATTAACAATAAACTGAATCACATTCTTAACTCCTGATGATTTTGTAATCCAATAAAAAAATCCATGTATTTATTTTCCCATGTCCACCTCGACACTAAAATGTTTTGAATTATGCCCTTCTATAACCATCATTCTACATAAACTTGTTAACTAATTATACATTGAATGGTGTGTTCTGAAATATATCTTTTCATTCCATCCCACTAGTAATGCTCATGTAGGTGTCTATGCATCTTAGTGATACCATGATTAATGGAAAATGGGTAACTATGAGCTTCATTAAACAATTATGTCTTCGCCTAGTAATCACAATGCATGTTTAATCACATTTTAAATCACAAAAAAAATTAATTTTATATACTAAGATTAGTTAACTGTTCCTTTATAACCAATTCTATATATCAATTGTCTTCCCTATATGGTTTTATATTTCATTAAGATAGATAAAATTTCATCCACATCAAAATAATAATATAAAAAATTCATTCATCCCATTATTCTATAGTAAAATTAATCACGTCATTAACCAATGTGTAATGTTCAATATTTAAAATGTTAAATGTAGTAAGATTTTTCTAACTCAAAGAATTGTCTACATTGTTTTATATTCCAGTATGTTAATTAATCATGTAATCATACCACATGATTAGTTCCATACATCATCTCTATATCATATGAATTAATATTTCAGTGAATATACAATTAAAATTTTATGATTAGAATATATTTCTCACTATTATTAATATAAATTATACCTCAAAATCAAAAAATAAAAAAATTACAAATTCAAAATTATATGTTGGATTATTTTTATAATGAGGTTCTGGTTGATGTAAAGAATAAGAAATTACACAATCATTATACATAAAAACAATACCATTTCCCATACAAGAATTATTTATATAAAGTATAAATCACCATTTATAATGGGAAGTGATAAATAGAGTATTCACAAATCTTATTTTTAGTTTTAAAATACAATAGACATTTACTTTTTCATTATTAATTAAATCAATTTTTTAGTTGACATAGTTTTGGGCTAGAAAACTGAGCATTGTTTTCAACAAACCATAATTAGAAACTATATTAAAAAATATGAATCTATATGATATTTATTGGTCTTGGACATTCGTAAATATCTTTTCTTTTTTCACAAAAACAATAATTCAATTTTTAGAACAAGAATTCCAATGAAATGAATTTTTTTAAAACAAAATTCCCAATTTCTATGTTTTTTATATAAATTATTTTCTTTCAGGTATTGTAGAAAAATATTCAAGTATTACATGATCATTATTGATTTTTTGGTAAATAGACTTGTCAAATTTAAACACAACCAAAATCATATATAAAACAAATGAAAAATTATATTATTAAATCCATTAACATATATGAATCATTGAACAACCCAACGATAATAACTTGTTGAGTAAATAAGATTTAATTATGACTTTTTCATTCCTTCGTGTTTTGAAAATCACAAACTACCTATCCTTAAGAAAAATTAATTTCCCCTATGTTTTATCATAATAAGTAAACTTTTCCATTCCCAAGGTAATTTTAACAATACCTATATTTTCATTGTTCATTTAATAGTATCAATTATTCTAAATCCTTTTATATATAATGTTTAAAAATTCGTTTCACATATAAATTCTAGGAATCTTATAAATCCTTAGATATAGTGTATTCTATTTTCAGATTCTGAATTCTCTGAAATTCAGATTCTGATGTTTCTGAAAATTAGACTCCGAATTCCCGGAAATTCAGTCTCCGAATTCTCAGAAATTATTATTTCTGTAATGAATGAAATTCAGAATATGAATTCTATAAAATTGAGACCCTGAATTCTCTAAAATTCAGACTCGGAATTCTAAAAAATTCTGTCTTCGAAATCTCAGAAATTCAGACTCTAATTCTTCTAAAATTTAGACTCCAAATTCTCTTAAATTATAACTCAAAATTGCATGAAATTCAGACAAAAAAATCTCTGAAATTCAGACTCTGAACTTCTTAGAATATATATTTTGAATTCCTTGAAATTTGAGATCTGAATTTATCATAATTTTAGGTTCCGAAATCCTCAAATGTCTGACCCCCAATTTCTCAGAATTCAGGTTTCTAATTCCTCAGAATTTAGGTTTGGAATTTCATAGAATTAAGACTCACAATTTATTAGAATTTAGACTCTGAAATATATAAAATTTCTATACCTAATTCCAAGAAAAATAGAATCTAGATATTTAGGATTTATAGTCTCCAAGTGTTTATTTACTTAGACTCTGAACATTATTTTTCCCTTACACTCCAAAAATTGGATTTGGATAAGAAACCATATTTTAATTACCCATGTAATAGTTATGAAATGATGTTGTGAAATATTTTTCTAATAAGCGTTGTTTGAGTGACACATGTATAGGTCCATCCGAGACACATGGAAAAATATTATCATTGGAGGAGGGAGTTGATCGTTGGAGAAATACCTTTAAATAGGTGCTCATTTTAACGAGATAACCCATTGATCCATCAATCTTGAGATTACATGCTGCTAAAGTGATTTCTAATGAGGGAGACTCTCATGCATTTTGCATATTGAACATCTTGTTATACTTGGTTTGTGGGACTATAATTGATGTAGTGTACAATCGAGGACTTCCAGGGATATGAATATAGTGGTGCCAACTACCATAGAGTTTGTGGATACCCTACTCTTTGAGTTAAAATATTTCATACTTCTTAGTTGTTTTGTTTCAATTTTATAATTTTCTATGTTTGGATAAAGGAAGAATGTATAACCTTCTAATACATTCTTATTCTTTTTTATAATTTTATAAGTAATATTCTATACACTTTATAGTAGAATCGTTTACTTATAAACTTTTATTATGTTTAATTTCAGAAATGATATTTCTGGAGCCTATAATGTTTTTTGAGCTAAGAGTTCTTGTGAATTTACATTTTTTAACATTGATAACCATATTTTATTCATCATATTAAAAACAAATGTTTTTAAACATACAATTCACCCCCCTCTTCTAAGTGAGATTCTACATTAATATTTTTATCTAACAATTGGTATTAGAGGATGTCTATGAAATATTAATAATCACATATATGTTTTCTTTTTCATGTTTTAAATATTATAAATATTTTCCTTTCTTAATAATTTTTATCTGTTTTTATAAAATTTTATTATTAACAAATTTATGTGGAACGATTTTATCATTTAGATGGGAGGAATGAATGTTGGTTCTATTGACAATATAAATCCTTCTAGACCACATATATTTGATGGGAATGATGATAAATATTTGAGACATTTTATGAATACATTTTTAATCATTATTGGAGTGGGCAAAATTTTTATGCATACTGTAGATTACAAGATTCCTGATAAGGAAGTCAGAACTATTACTAATCAAGAATAATCATAAAATCACTAAACTACTATGAATGTAATAAATTGTTCTTTTCCATGAATAGAAATATATGTAGATAGATTTATTCTTGTGAATCTTTAAATTGTATTAGGAGGAAATTAGAGGTTACCCTTTTTGGTACATCAAAGGTTATATAAACTAGAAGATCTATTCTTAGTGAATAATATCACGGATTTCTATTTCCTTATAGAGAACTAGTGTGTAAGGTACAAAAAATGATTATGACTATTGTTAGTAGTTTTCAATAAATGTGTGAGAACAGTTTAAGTGATGAGGAACTTGTTGTCAGGATTATAGATATCATTCCCAATGAGAAGGAATCAATGTTGACATGTATTGATGAGAATTGAAAAGTATCTCATATTAATCATTATGAGCTTTTTGGAAATCTTTTTCAACATGTGTAAATAATGAAAAAAATAATGATATGAATAATAATAAGAATAGAAATCAAATTATAGCCTTTACTACTACTAAAGTCACGACTCTTGAAAGGGATATAAGATCTTAGTCATAGAAAGTACCTATTTTATCTAGATCATGTGAAAGTGAAAATTCCGAGAATGAGCTAGCTAATCTTGATTGAAGGATGAACAAGATAGTTTGGAAGAAGTACTTTCAATATAGATTTAAGATGAAAGAACAAAATGAAAAGAAGGACTCAGAATATACTTGTTATGAATGAAAAACAACAGGGTATATATGGTCATATTTTCATATGATTAAGATAAAATATAGAAAGGAAAATCAATCTGAGAAGAATAGAAAAATGTACTACAAAGCAAAATCTATGAATCTTTTGAAAGCTAATGAAACATGGAGTGCTAGCGGTGGAGATTCTTCAAATCAAAACACAGAGTATGAATGTTATGGTTAGATGAATCTTAGTTTACTAGACAAATTACCCATTCAAAGTCATTATAGAATGGGCAATGTACACAATGTTGAATATATAACCAATGTATCCATGAATTATAATTATAGTGAAAATAAATATTATGAATTTTTGGATGAAATATATTTTTTAGATGAAGATTGAACACTAACTACTTATGAATAAGTATCTAAGTTTGCAATGATTCTTGAGAATAAAAATTCTTAAGTCAAAAAAATGCTTGATAAGAAAAAGTCTATAATTTCTATTCTTACTACAAAGGTATCAGATCTTTTTAAATTTCTTGATAAAAAAATTGATGATTTTAATAGTACTTAAAAAAACATGATGTATTTAATTCTGAGAACCATAAACATTCCAAGGATTTAGATAATGTAATTTCTAAAACAATATTTTAGAGACTAACTATAGTGCTAAAACTATTATTTTATTGGAAAATAACATAGTTATTAGACTAATGTTAGAAATATTTTCCTCAAGGAATTCTTTGTCGATATTTTACATAGGTAAAGAAAAAATTGATAAGATGTATTCACAAATTCAACCTCTTAGGAATAATTCTAGATTTGGTTATAATCATTTAAAACATATTCTTTGTAATAATTATTTTTCTTCAAATTGCACCATTTTGAACTAAGTGTCATTGTATTATACATTGGGAAAATAAATAGTTTCTTAAACAAAATTATGGATCCAAGAATGTTTGTTTTCCGAATGTCAGAAACTCAAATTTTTAAGAAAATAATGAGAGCACCAACATCAATACAAGGTAAATAGATAGTGGATGTTCCCATAATATGACTAGTAACGAAAAAATCTTTGAAGAGATTGTCAAGATGAATGGAGGAAAAGTAACTTTAATATATAATGCTCAGGGAGAAATTATGGGTATGTGTAACATTGTTCTTCTTTGAAAAAACATTGATTTCAAATGTTTTATTTGTTAAGGGTGTTGAGAACAACCTTATTAGCATAATTCAGTTATGTGATGAAGGTTACCATGTGAATTTTAGGAATGACAAGTGTGTAGTACACAATTACATGGAAGAGTTTATTTTTTCAGCCAATATGAAAGAGAATGTATACAAACTAAACATCAGAGGCCATATTAGCAAAAGATTTACCTAGTATTAGTGAAATGGACGATCATTATTGGTTATGGAATAGAAGGTTAGGACATTGTAACCTTAAGAACCTGGGTAAACACTCTAAAAAATACTAGTAAAGATATACCAGAGAATAGATTTGATTCTTCAAAAGGTTGTAACCCGTGTAAATATAGAAACAAACATAAATCATGTTTTAAATCAATCTATAAAGACTGAACTACGGATGAATTATAGTTGGTGCATTTGGATCTATTTGTTCCAACACAAACTGGAAGCATTAGAGGAAAATATTATGTATTTGTCATAGTTGATGATTGTAGTAGATTTACGTGGGTCTATTTTCTAGCAATTAAATATAATGCTTTTTATTTTTTCAAAATTTTTAGTGCCCATGTTTAAAATGTGAAAAAACTGAGAGGACCAGTTTGGGATTTGTATAACACTGAGAGGGTGGGGGAGAATCAGTGTTGGGGACTTTTTATCCAATTCCAACTTTTATCCTCATACCTCGTGGCCTGTTATGATATTGATTCTCTTATTCTCTTTTCCCTGTCGCATATAATAATAGAAAGCAGTAAAAATATGCACATGATATTTTTACAAGGTTCTCCACTCAATCAGAGTTTCTACGTCGTTGCCATGCATGGGTATGACCACTGCATGGATTCTCCATTATAATGTGATATTCTTTTACAATGGAGTGGCTAGGAAAACAATCCTCTAGCCCGTGTGAGTCCCTACATTTTAGAGGGGGCTGGGAAACAATCCTCTTCCCTGGACTAGTGAAGCCTAGTCCAACTTCCAGCCTCTAGATGGTTCTTTATACTACCTAGGGAGACAGTCTTCTTCCTTCTTCAGTAAGGTAGGTTCTTCTATTGGTCTTCTTCAGTGATCTTCACTTGATTACATGCAAAGAAGTAGGCAAGCAATTCTTCATGTCTTATTCTTTTCATCTTCACTAGTGAAAAAACAGCCGCACTAGGACTTGTTCTTCTTCTTTAGTGCAATAACAGAATGCACTAGGACTCATTCTTCTTTCTTATCAAGAATCACATATACTAATGTGATTAATTAGGCAATGAAGACTAGCTTACATGGCATCATCAGAGTGAGTTCTCCTCTTGTTCATAAATTCATGTGACCATGCATATGGAATGTTGTTGAACTCTTTTCCTCATTCTTCTTTCCTCTCCAGAAGATGTTGTGAACTCCTGGAACAAAACAGCTTGCGAACCCACTTCCACTTACGTGCCCTATACTTGCGCGCCAATAACTTGTGTGCCTCTTCTTTCACGTTGCTACTTTCACGGCAAGACTTTCTCAAAAGACTTTTGTGGTAACACTTGCGCGGTAGACTTGCGCGGAAACACTTTCATGGCAGACTTGCGTGGAAACACTTGTGCGGCAGACTTGCGCGGAAATACTTGCACGCCGTATAAATAACACTCATCTTGAACGCCACTTCAGCTTGCGCATCGCTTTCTACACTTGCGCGTTCAGAGCTCAAATTTTTCTCTTAAGTGTTGAGCCTTATCAAATGAGGAGGTGAGTCGTCTATTTATAGGCAATTTGGTGACTTGCGCGCCCATACACTTGCGCGCCATGTCTTTTGTGCCAATACTTGCGCAGCACTCTTGACTTGCGTGACACTTTCAATCTTGCGCACCGCTTTATTTCCTTTGTCATATTTTTATTGGATGATCTTTGAAATTGGACTTGGGCGCCACTTACACTTGCATGTCAACACTTGTGTGCCACAACTTGTGTGCCACCACTTGCATGCCATGACTTGCACGCCATGACATGCTCGCCACTTTCTTTCCTTTTCTATATTTCTATACAACACTTGCGCGTCACCACTTGCGTGACACACTTGCGCGCCAATACTTGCGTGCCAAATACTTGCACGCCATTCTTGACTTGTGCGCCACTTTATTTCCTTTTCCATATTTCTGAAATATTGCTATTTTGAAGTATGACATGTGTGCCTCTATATACGTGCGCGCCAACTGCATACTTGCGCGCCTACTTCTTTCATTTGCCATATTTTTTATCTAATGATATTTTTTATATGACTTTTCCAAAAACACTTCTTTTTCTCTCCCTTTCCTTTATAAGGAATGAATCACAAGTTCTCCAAACTTATGATATTTTTGAAATACAAATCCGAAAAACATCGTCATGATTTTTATGCTTTTTGGAATATGAATTCCAAATTACTTCTTTCATCCACACATCAAATCCTCAATTCCTGTTAGAGTGTTAATTCTAAAGAACCCCAATAATCTCTTTTCATCAAAAAGTGGAGGCTTGAAGCTTCTTCAAATACCTTCAATGTTGCAGACAATGTATCACCTTTGATACATGTTTTTGGATCTTTAGGAACACTGAAACAATCATCTAATTTCAAGGCAATGTGTAATTTATGACCTTCTTAGAATTCCATGTCCTTCCACATTATCTCTTCTTCTTTATCCATCATTCTCTTCATCATTCAAACCATATGATTCTTTTCTTCAAGTATGCTCTTGCATGGTTCTCATGAAATCTTGAAACATTGAATGGTCTTATTTAAATCCTCATTCTTCTTCAATCATCATCAGATGGAAGACACCTCACAATTCTTTATTGTTGTAAACAATGTGTCACATTTGACACAAGTTCTTTGAACGTAGGATCAGTTCAAAAATCGTCTTAATTTTTTTTCTTAGAGAATTACTCAAGTATGACATCCAATGCTATGATTTCATAATAATTCTCCAAGAATCCTCACTTCAGCCGATCCCAATTAACTTTGGAGTCCTTCTTTATCTCTTTCTTCATTCTGACCAGTATTGACAACTGTTGACAACAGATACAATCTTCACACACAAAGTGGTCCTAACTATCTCCCACTTTGTATTTTGTTGTCAATACCACAAAGTCTTCTCAAATGAATGTGTCAATGTCAAAATGAGAATCTTATCTCTCCCTTTTACTTATGTCTCTCCCCTAGACATTCATTTCATTTCTCTCTCCCCTTATTGACAATAAATACAATGTTCATGGTAGAGAGGGTATCATTCTATACTTAAGCAATGTGCCATCAATCATTTCACTCTAAGTCTACTTCAGTAATGCTCGGTGTAGAAAACAAGAAGATTTGATTTAGACAACAAAGTTGTCCATTACCCACATAATATGACACCTCATGAGATGAGAACTCATACACTTATCTTCAAGGGTTTTTCACTTTCATTCCAGGACGAAGGTATTTAGTGTGAATGAAATAATCAACCTAAAATTCCTGCACTCACTTCAATAAATAGATCATAAACATTCATGTGTAATTGGCAGGATAAGTGGCCTTGGATCACATTCACTCTTTTATGTCATTGATTATCTTTGTTACTCCCCCTTTGTATAATGATCTTTATTTTGAGTAACCATGGATTAATGATTTAGAAATATCATGCCATTTCCAATGAAATGATCTTCAAAAATTCTTCAGAGTAGTTGAATTTAGTACCAACCAAAATTGATACTTATTGAGATAATGACTCTGGAAGCTTCTTCATGTGTATCCCTCTATAGAGAACACTTCTCATCACTAAATCTCGGGTTCTCCCCCTGAGATCTTCCATTACCTTTAATTCCCTGTATTTAAAGAAAAAAAATACAATACAAAAAGATTTAAGGGAATAGGGTGGATCCTCCATGCTTCTTCAAGGTGAGAAGGAGGGCTAATATGATTTTCTCAACCATGATGCACCATTTTTTCCACTCCTCACACATTCAAATTTGATCTTTAATATTGAATGTAGTTGTGTGGATCTCAATACTTCTTCTATCTCTTTGTGTGTGAATATTCTTTCTTCAAGATAATTCCAAGCACTAGAATCTCTCAGTGCAACATTCATCTTCTTCATGAATTCTTGTTGGGATGGAATAAATTCAAATAACATTCTGGCAGTGTGACCAGCCTTGTTGCACCTCACACACAGAACTTCTTTGTCTTCAGGTAGAATATTCTTTTTGTTTTTAGCACTAGCCTTAACTTGTGCATCTTCCATCTTTCTCATTCATTCCAAATCATCTGGCCAAATCACCAAAATATCATTAGGGGCTGAGGAATCAAGATTGGATCTTCTACATGGATTCTTCGGAGTGGATTCCTTTATAGTAGTTATTTTAGATGCACCACCCTTCACCTTCATGGACATGGAATCCAAGTACTTCTCAGTTTTCCTCATTGTAATCTTCTTGGGATCATTTTCTTTTGCAACATACTTATGATTACATCCCAAGATAGATTCTTCATTCTTCTCCAGCTTTTGTGGTCTTTTGTTCTTATTAGCTTTGAATACATTCTGAGATAGACATCCACCATTCGTGTGACCACTCCCATTGCATACTTCACAGATGTTGTCCAGCATTCCAAATCAATTTGCAGTATACATATGTTTCTCGATCTGTGGATGTTGCTTCTTCTTCTATGGATTTCTCCACCTTGATATGGGCTTTCTCTGTGCTTTTACATTTAATGGATTGTACCAACAATCCAGTGCATAATTCCCAAACCTGTTACAGCACCAGCATTGACCAACAAACCTTAACTTCTTGGCATCTTTTGGATAAGTTTTTTGAGTTTTCTTCTTCTTGGTATGTTGTGATTTCTGTGGGGATCTATCTTCCACATTATTTCCCCTATCCACCCTATCCATGGTGATAGGTTTCATCTCACTTTTCTTCATCCAAACATGTTTAGAATTTTTCATCCAACCTACACTTTTTATAGGAGCAATTTTAGAAACATTAATACAAGTTGGTATGAATGATACCTTTAATTTATCAACTGCTTGTGATAGATAAATGATTGAATCCATGATCTTCTTGTCACATGTTGGAGGTCTTTTGAAAGTAGAATCCTCTAGTGAGCATTGAGTACTAGCAGCAACTATTTCCTTCTTTTGTGGAGACTCAATATGTGTCTTCTCAAGATTGGTTAGTTTAGCTTCCAATTATAGACATCTCATATTGAGGATGACTTCCTCGTTTTCAGTCATAGTCAACTTATCTTCACAAGCCATATTTAATCTTTCAACTTCATCTTCATGCATCTCTACTTTTTTTGTAACGAAGAGTCAAGTTCATTGATCTTTTTGGAGTTATCTTCCAAATATAACTTCTGGACTTAATTTCCCCTTTTCAACTCATCTTCTAGTTCATAGATCATCTCTTCTAGAGTCTTGTTGACTCCCTCATTTTCTTCAACATCTTTGAGCCACTTTGAAGAAAATTCTTCAAATCCCCTCTTTGTTGCTTCAAATGCTCTAACCTGTCTATAGAGCTTCAAACATTCGACAATTTTTGCTTGTAAGCCTTTATCCAAAATATCAGTTTCTTCTTCCAGCTGAGTGATATTTTCTTGCATGCATTGAAATACCCCGCAAACCAAGGATGCACTCTCTTCAGGAATACCATGCAGAATAATTCTTAATCTATCAACTGATATTTCTTGAGATATTATAGATTGTTCATCACCACTTGTGCTAGCATTTTCATTATGAGGGTAATTTCCAAATTTACTAACACAAACCTCTTGATCAGTTGACGTAAGAAGGTTTTCCATCTTCTTGGTGGGTACTTGAGCCACCTTCTCATTACTTTCAAAATCTGGTGTGTCTTCAATGTCAGACAGATATGGAGACCTAGATACTTCCTCTTCTTTAGATAAAAGAGAATTCTTCTTCAATTTTCTCTTCTCTCTCATTTTCTTGTTCATCATAGTCTTGGTAGATGTGTCTTGCTGCTCAGAGATAGGTGAATATTTACAAACACTGCTCTTCATTGTTGATTTAGGAAAGGAACTCAAGTTTTCAAAAGAGAATAACTTCAAGGCATAGAATCCAATAGAGGTTAACCTCCCTCTGATACCAATTGAGAGGACCATTTTGGGATATGTATAACACTGAGAGGGGGGGTGAATCAATGTTGGGGAATTTTTAAACCAATTCCAACTTTTATCCCCGAACCTTGTTACCTGTTAGGATATTGATTCTCTTATTCTCTTTTCACTGTCGCATGCAATAATAAAATGCAATAAAAATATGCAAACTATATTATTAGAAGGTTCACCACTCAATCAGAGTAGCTATGTCCTTGCCATGCATGTGTATGACCACTGCATGGATTCTCCATTATAATGTGATATGATTTTACAATGGAGTGGCTAGGAAAACAATACTCTAGCCCGTGTGAGTCCCTACACTTTGGAGGGGGTGGGAAACAATCCTCTTCCCTGGACTGGTGAAAGCCTATTCCAACTTCCATCCTCTAGCTGGTTCTTTATACTGCCTAGAGAGACATTCTTCTTCCTTCTTCAGTAAGGTAGGTTCTTCTCTTGATCTTCTTTAGTGCTCTTCACTTGATTACTTGAAAAGCAGTTGGAAATAAATTCTTCCTGTCTTCTTCTTTTCTTCTTCACTAGTGAAAAACCAGCTGCACTTGGACTCCTTCTTCTTTAGTGCAATAACAGAATGCACAAGGACTCATTCTTCTTTCTCAGCAATAATCACATAAACCAATGTGATTAATTAGGCAATGAAGACCAGCTTACTTGGCATCATCAGAGTGAGTTCTCCTATTGTTCATAAATTCATGTGATCATGCATATGGAATGTAGATGAACTCTTTTCCTCATTCTTCATTCCTCTCCAGAAGGTGGCAGGAACTCCTAGAACAAAACAGCTTGTGCGCCCACTTCCACTTGTGCGCCCTATACTTGAGCGCCTATAACTTGCGCGCCCATTGTTGCACGTTGCTACTTGCGTGGAAAGACTTTCCCAAAAGACTTGCATGGAAAAACTTGCGTGGCAGACTTGCACGACAACACTTGCGCAGAAGACTTGCGTGGCAACACTTGTGAGGAAAACTTGTGTGGCAATACTTGCACACCATACAAATAACACTCAGCTTGCACGCCACTTCAGCTTCCACACCACTTTCTACCCTTGTGCGTTCAGCGCTCAATTTTTTCTCTTAAGTTTTGAGCCTTAACAAATGAGGAGGTTAGTTGTCTATTTATAGGCAATTTGGTGACTTGCGTGCCCATACACTTGTGGGCCAAGACTTGTGCACCAATACTTGCGCGAAACTCTTGACTTGCGCGACACTTTAAAACTTGCGCACCGCTTTATTTCCTTTTTCATATTTTGATTGGATGATCTTTGAAAAAGGACATGGGAACCACTTACACTTGAACGTCAACACTTGCGTGCCACAACTTGCATGCCACCACTTGCGCGCCACGACTTGCACGCCATGACTTGCGCGCCACTTTCTTTCCTTTTCCATATTTCTATTCAACACTTGTGTGTCACCACTTGCGCGACACACTTGCGCTCCAATACTTGCGCGCCAAATAATTGCGCTCCATTCTTGACTTGCGTGCCACATTATTTCATTTACCATATTTCTGAAATAATTCTCTTTTGGCGTATGACTTGCGTGCCTCTACATACTTGCGCGCCAACTCCATACTTGCGCGCCTACTTCTTTCCTTTGCCATATTTTTGATCTGATGATATTTTTGATATGACTTTTCCAAAAAGAATTCTTTTTCTCTCCCTTTTCTTCATAAGGCTTGCATCACAAGTTCTCCAAACTTATGATATTTATGAAATACAAATCTTCAAAGCATCATCTGGATTTTCATTCTTTTTGGAATATGAATTCCAAAGTACTTCATTCATCTTCACTTCAAATCCTCAATTCTTTTTGGAGTGTTAATTATGAAGAACTCCAATCATCTCTCATCATCAAAAAGTGGAGGCTTGAAGCTTCTTCAAATACCTTCAATGTTGCAGACAATGTATCACCTTTGATACATGTATTTGGATCTTTAGGAAAAGTGAAACAATCATCTGATTTCATGGAAATGTGTAATTTATGACCTTCTTAGAATGCCAAGTCCTTCCACATTCTCTCTTCTTCTTTAGCCATCATTCTCTTCTTCATTCAAATCATATGATTCTTTTCTTCAAGTAAGCTCTTGCAAGGTTCTCATGCAATCTTGAAACATTGCATGGTCTTCTTTAAATCCTCATTCTTCTTCAATTATCCTCTGATGGATGACACCTCACAATTCTTCATTGTTGTAAACAATGTGTCACCTTTGAAACAAGTTCTTTGAACTTAGGATCAGTTCAACAATCGTCTGAATTTTTCTTCATATAGAATTACTCAAGTATGACATCTAATGCTATGATTTCATAATAATTCTCCAATAATCCTCACTTCAGCCAATCTCCATTAACTTTGGAGTCCTTATTTATCTCTTTCTTCATTTTGACCAGTATTGACAACTGTTGACAACAAATACAATCTTCACACACAAAGTGGTCCCAACAAAACCATCTATTGATTAATATTCATGGTGATCATGGAAGATAATTTGAAAATTCTGATTTTGAAAATTTTTGTAGTTGAAAAGGCGTTACTCATAAATTCTCAACACCATGAACTCCTCACCAAAATAGTGTTGTTGAATGAAGAAATCGAATTATTCAAGAAATAACAAGATCCATGTTGAGTGAATATTTGATAGCTAATCGTTTTTGGGCTGATGTTGAAAGTAATTATTGTTATACTATAAATTAATTTTTTATTAGACATTTTCTTAAGAAAACCCCTAATGATTAATGGAATGGTAGAAATATTAGACTTTCCTACTTCAAAGTTTTTGGTTACAATGTATTTATTCCAAATACTAAAGATAAATTATATAAATTCACTCCAAAATATGATAAAAGAAATTTTATTAGTCTACTCCCCAACTTCTATGGTTTATACTATTTTAAATAAATATACTTGTACTGTTGACGAAATAGTACATGTTAAATTTGATGAAACTGATCCATTTGTTTTTAAACAACCTAAACCTATATCGTCAATTTTGTTTTCAAAAACTAATTATCAACCCCTGATAAGAGATCCTTATGATAAAGAAAAATGTCCAAGAAAATGTTTCTGAAGCATTTACCTTCTAATATTTCTTTCCATTTGTTGATGAAAAGGTGTTAATAAACCCATATTAGTTGTTTCTCTTGAATCATCCCAGTGTTAGCATCAATAGTGATGTAAATCCACCTTTATGGATTTTAAGTTCCTTATGAATTTATGAAGAACCTATAGAATTCCCCTCTATTTTATAACCAAAATCAAATGATTATGCTTTAGGCGATGATGATTGGATAAAAGAAATGTGTGATGAGCTAAATGAATTTGAAATGAATAATGTCATGACATTGGTTGAAAGACCTATAGAAAAATCTATTATTAGAGTAAAATGGGTCTTGAAAAACAAGTGTAATGAAAATGGAATAATGTAATAAGGAAACCTAGATTGGTTGCTAAAGGATATAGTAATCAAGATGGAATAGTATTTGATGAAACCTATACTCTAGTATATAGACTTGAATCTATTCATATTTGATTTTCCTTTGCAGTATTTTCTAATTTCATACTTTTTCCAATGGATATTAAATGTTCTTTCATTAATGGTATGACCCCAAAAAATGTTTTTCTGAACAACCTCCTGGTTATGAAGACACAACACATCATGAACAAGTTTTCAAACGTACCAAATCTTAATATAGAGTTAAAAAATCATCTAGGGCCTAGTATTATAGACTTAAAAGATTGTTATTTCAAATAAATTATTTTAAATGAAATTCTGAGCCAAACCTTTTTATAAATAAATAGAAGAAAATGTTTTGATTGTTCAATTTTTTGTGGATGAAAATATATTTGGTTCAACTCAGAAATATTTAAGTGATTCATTTGAGAATCTAATTACATCTAGTATTGAAATGAGAATGATGGGTGTGTTAACATTTTTCCATTATTTTCAAATTTCTCAAAAACCAGAAGGAATTTATATATCTCAATATATGTATATTAAAGAACTTCTTAAAATGTATTAATATGACAACATAAAGAGTAAAAGTACTCCCATGGGTACCTAATGTTCACTTGATCTTGTTGTAGCCGGGAAAACAGTATTTCAAACATCATTTAGAGGTATGATAGGAAGTATACTATACTTAATATCGATTCATCTAGGCATAATCTTTTTAGTATACTTATGTACCAGATATTAATCCAATACAAAGGAATCTCATTTAAAGGAAGTAAAAATGATTTTTCTCTACAAAAAGGGATACATGGATTTAAGACTCTTTTATAATTCTAGAAATGATTTTGTTTTAATTTTTTTAGATTCAAACATTGGTGGATGAAGAATGGATATGAGAAGTACATCCAGAACATGTCATTTCATAGAAGATTCACTAGTTTATTGGTCTTGAAAAAAGAAACACTCAGTAGCACATTCCACTGTAGAAGATAAATATGTAGCATATGGATGTTTTTGTGCTTAAGTGTTTTGTTTGAAACACACAATCATAGACTATGTTATGAGTTTTACCAAAAAAAAATTGTTTCATAAAAAAAGTTCCATGGACTTATGTTAAAATCTGGCACATCACCCTTGTGAAAAACACATAGATATTAGGAATCACATTCTTAGGGATCACATAGAAACAGGATATATCATTGTTCAATTTATTGGAAAAAAATATCAATATAATGATATTTTAAAAAAACATTACCCTAATATATATTTGAATATATTAAAAAGATTTTAGGAATTATATCCATGAAGTAATCTTTCATATTGAATTAATTTTCAAACACATATCCTTACAGTAAGAAACTCATTTTCATAGGGGTAGTATATTTTCTTATTAGTCAAAATATTTTATAGTAAATTTTATTTTTAGTTGTTAATTTTCATAGTCAATTTTTTTTCAGTTATTAAAATTTTCATAATCATAGTTTTTGCAATGAAATTCCTCCTTTAAAATTTTCCAGAATCTAATGTTCTCCCAAAATAAATTTCATCATTATGAATAGTTTTCCTACAAATCCGTATGGTATGTTTTCAATCTTATATTTTTATAATTATCTTCAAGTGTGTGGTTTTTTATTATTTAAGAAACATTTTCGGATTTTATTTTTTCTTTATCAAAATGTTTATCTTAAAAACCTAAAAAGATCAGAACCTATCAAAATCCTTCTTCAGTTTTCATTTTGACCGTCATATCTGATCAGAAGTATTTCAGTCATTGGATCAAGTAAGGAAGGTGAACCTTCACCTCAATCGTATATATAAGGACCCACAATGGTTTTCACACACCGAACATTACCCTTGGGCGTTCTAAATCCCATGTTATCAACATAATGTCGTTCCAAATATTCATGGTTTTCACAATAGACATGTGATTAATGGATTAATCGATGAATTATTTCACCTTTTATCACCATGGAAGGTGATATAGAGGAAATTTTATTGGAACTGAATAGTCACTATAACTTCTATTTCAATGGTGTAATAATGATTTCATTTTAGATTGTCAAAAAAAGATATATTGGGAATTTTGGTTAGTGACACTGATTTGAAACCTTCTTTATGGGATATTGTGAGAAAGGAATTATATTACATAGTGAGTGTATGTATGTGGTTGTCATAATTGTGAAATTAACATATTTCTCTCAGATTCCTTATCCCATTTCTCTAAAGTAGTCTTGCAATTTAAGTAGGAACATCATATTTCAGTGTGAATGAATCATAGAGGGTCACACACTAAATGTTGCTGATGATAACTGTTAAATTATATTTTAATTTTACTAATGGAATAAATTTTACTCTCATGATGAAGAAATAATATTATTAAAAAAAATTCAATTACAAATGTTTATATATGAATGAAATATATTAATTAAATAATTATTCATGTGTTCAATAAATTTTTTGGATTTAATATGGAAAAATACTATGTCTATTAAAAAATAATAATTAACCAGAAATATAAGTAATATTAGTTACTTCCCAACTTGGATCACACAACAAAATAGTAATAGTAACTATTTTACATTAAACATTGTTTATTGATGATTATAATATTGTATAAGGGTTGATATGAAAATAACTAACATATTATAACAATCCTAGGTATATAAAGAAAATGTTTTTTATATTGTGTATCAAATAAGAAATTGAAAATAGAGAGTGGTAGTGCATAGTGAATTTTCTCTAAAATCCTTCCTCTATTTCCATCTCAATAATAATAAATAAAATTGAGATTTTATTATATCATTTATATTAGTGATCCGTATGATCAATCCAATACTATCACATCACCACATTAGCACCGTGAGATTGATTGGTTTTAAATTGGGATCAAAGGAGAACATTGGATTTCATATTGCTATATTCAATCCATGGATACTCACACTGTAATGAAGTAAAACTAAAATGGTCAATTTGGATAATGTAATCTATGTGAAACGAGGAAAAAAATCAAGTTTTTTGTATCTTTCGATATTAAATAATTTAATTGTAAATTTGACAGGGATGTTATTCTATATTTGTTTTCAGAAACTAAATATTAAAAGAGATAATAATTTATATCCCACCACCACATGATTCAGTTGTTCTTGTAATGTAGAACTAGTACCGGAGTCTTGATATTTAAAATAATAAATATTTATTTGATTATTAATTAATATGAAATCGTGGTTTAATGTTTTCATTTATTATTATTACCTATTTAGTTGGATTTTAATTAACAAGTTATCAACTTATTAATAAAATTATTTAAGTGTTCAATTTTCAATGATGTCTATTAATTGATGAAGGAAAAAAAAATTATTCCATCATGAAAAAAAAATTGATCTGTAATATTTGAATACATGGTGTTTTCATGGAGTACATGTTATATACCCTAATACGGTGCACCTAGATATGACATGGGATATAATAAATTCCCTATATTTATTACATGTGATATACAATGCATGTTGACTTTCCAACCTCTCACATAATATGCCAGATTAAACAGCTTGTATATAGTGTAAATGCCACATAGACTGAATGGGTTAGCGGTGTCAATCTTGTAATCTAGCTGGTCATTAAAAATGGTTAGACTATATGATTTTGAATACCTAGAACATTTATGACATACATGATTATTTTATAGTATACATGCTCTATAGTTCTTCCATGACCAAGTGTAAGATACACACCAGGTTCTTGGTATTTCTATCTAGACACATAACTTTAGTGATACATGGAGTATTGATCACGGAACAAACCATATAGTCTGTCACCTAAGAACATGTCAAATATATTTTTGGGATTATTGGAAAAATGGAATCCAGACTACATAGCTTATAGCTTGTATATACTGGCAGTGTAGTCTGGCCAAATCAACATGGAAAATCCCAAGACATGTTACCGGGATACATGGAAATTGAGGTACATATCCTATAGTAGGATAATACATGCTATGTATTCTCTTATTTACCGAAATTATTATTCCCCATTAAATTAACAATTGTAGAATTCAATACTTTTTTATTTGACTAGAAATTTCTTTTTCTATAGTTTAATAAGTGTTTTAATGAATTTTAATTGCTCAATTCACTTATTGTAACAATTCCTCCATAGTTTATTCTACTATGTATTGTCAATTATTTCCTTTATGACTACCATATATAATATTTTTTGGATTGTAATTAAGAAAAAAAGAAATTATTTATTTATGTATTTAATTAAATCCTTTTTATCTTAATAATAAGTAATAATAAGAAATTTATGTTATAAATTTAATTTATTTATACAATGCATGATTTAATGTTCATGATCTAGACCATGATTATTGTATGTGTTGGAATATTTTTAGTTAAATTTATTTCATGGATTTGAAAGTAATTATTCTTAAATTAAATATAATTTATTTATATTTATCCCAAACTCTATTATTAATTAGAATATGTGTGTACAAGGATATTTATGTGATCCCCATTTAATCAATCACTTAGATCCCCTCACTTACATGTGTATTAGAAATACATTCAATTAATAGAGTTTCAAAGCATTCTGAGGCAGTTCATGACCAAACTATAATGAATCCCACCCTGGTGTTATATAGATAGACTTGTGAAATATGACTCCAAATATTTATAGTTTTAGATCAGTATAGGAAATTCATTACTATAAAATTAAAAATTAATTTTATAGCCTCATTACCAGGGAGAGTTTATAAATATACATTACTAATTTCATATGGGTTTGACATTAAAACCCATTAATCAGGACCTATATTTTTAAAAACTACAATAAGTTTATCTTCCAAATAATCTTAGTAATTTCCATTGATATGAGGTTCTTGGTTGGGAGTCAGCATTTTAAAAAACTAACATCCCTTGAAAAAATAGTGGATCTATTCCTTTGACTTTTAATTATAGGATAATGGGTAGTTCAAAATGAGATAATGAACCAAATAAAACTGAACCCTCTAAAGAGAAACCACCATATGATACTAATTGTTTCATCCCATGGTAAGTTATTAGTCACTTGGTGTTGAATTGTCCTTTTTTTAATTATAAAATAAATATTAATATATCATATTTAGAAGAGGATTAAAAATATATAGGAAATAAAAATAGATACCACACATTATTTTTATAATCTGTCGAATCACCTATAACATAGTACTCTCATTAATCTTTTCAAATCGATGGGTACAGTAGTATTAACTATACTCTAACTTTTAAAAGTGATTTATAACACAATTATATAAAAATGGAAAATAAATTCTTCAATCCTAGTGGTATAATCCATATCTTTTGAAGGATTCAAAACCAACATTCCTTTATTATGTGAGGAACAACCCAGAATTACTTTTATTTGGGAGTAATAACACAATGTGACATATTATTTATGGGGAAAGGATAAAATAAACTATTAGTGACAGACATATCATATGAATAATCACAATAGAAAAATAACAGAAACAAATAAAACCATATTTGAGAAGATGTTGTAATCATTTGGTGCATATTGACTACATTGATCACATAAGTGGTGGAAGATGAAATCAATGATGATATTAAGTGATAATAGAAAAAATAAATGGTCTCAAACAAATAATTTGTATAATAATAAGTAGAAAAAATAATTTCACCATCTATCATTATTATGATATGCACTGGTAAATGTTATTTATCTTGAAGATATATCTCATATAATTATTACACCATCATATAGGAATATATCTGTATCCAATATCTAGATGGAACTTATTATTGTATCAAAATAAAATAAAATGAATGTTACATTAATTTTTTAAATATACAATGAAAAAAAAACATAATCTGACATTATGTTTATTTATGAAATATTAAACTAAAATATTTATTTATTTATGTATAGAAATTGTAAACAAATCATAATTTTTAAAAAATGAAATAAAAATATAATCTTATAATTATAAACATAGAAAAAACTATATAATAAAAAATTATCATATGAATATCAATCCTACATGAACAAGGGACCATAAAAATAATTCTATAATAATTTTAACGCAGTGTTATAATTTTATTTCAAAAAAAAAATAAAAAACTGTAATAATGAAATTTATTTTTAAAACCATAATAAAAATAAGATATAAAAATATTAGAAAAAATTATTAATTAATGGTGTATCAATGAACTAACATTGATAAAAAAGAGAATTCTCTCATTTTCTAATGCTGAAATAGAGGAAAATAAATCATTTCCAATTCATGTAAAAAAATAAAAAAAAAAGATTCAGGAAAAGATATTAAATAGTTACTAATGTGGGATATCCAATAATGAGTTATTCTTCAAAATTGGTGTCCAACAGTGTCTGGTGACCTACTTTTGGAAGTGTATAATTTTGATTCATTGAATTTTTTTTCAAAAATATTGACTCAAATTAAAAAAAAATAAATTTAAAAAAAAATTAGAAAAGAAGAATTAAATAATAAAAAACATAATAAAAATAAAATACCATGTTACTATGATTCTACACATTTGATGAAATTTATCATCAAAAGGAATATTCTAAAAAAACTAAAAATATTTGAAAAAATATTTAAAAACATAACAAAAATTAACAAAAAAAATAAATAAATTCACTCCATAGAAGAAATATCTTTTGAAGTTGATTGTTGATGGAACTCTTATGAAGGCACCAAACAATAAGGAGAAACAACCAGTGAGTTAAAAATGACCCACGCCAGATCTTACAAACTAAGTATAAATGGATTAATGTTGATACATCGCAGTGGACCATGACTCATAATTAGGTTTTAATGGTGGCTCAGGACTCATCATTTTTTATCATTATTGAATCCATTGAGAAACCAAAAAAAAGTAATTATAACTTTAAGAATAGAAGATATGGATGGTGCCTAATATATAATGCTCAGTATAATGTATGTAAGGAAAAATAATAACAAGTGGGGATACAATTGGCCTGAGAGAAGATTCAAGAAGAATAAATGAGAACAAATGATAAACACTAAAATAATTATTAAACATGGTCAGATCCAAAGGATATACTGAGAAGAACACCATAGTATGGAGAATGACCATGGAACAACCGAATAAGATGAATGAGTAATGAAGAATAACAATCCAAAATGCAATTTTCAAGGATATAAAATATAAACACGTGGAATAACAAAAGTGAAACATAAATTTGTAATGAAGAGATATGATAGCTGAGGAAGACACATTTACAATATGAGTTTAAAAATAGATGAAAAATAATTTTAAAAAATATTCTCACATTGGTATAGAGAAAAAAAGTACGATGGTATAAGAAAAAAACTACGAATTCTCTCATAGAATTAAAACACAACTCACACACTAGAATGTGATCCCATCCGTAAACCCACTCACAATGAATGTGCCCACGGGTGATCATTATGGGGAATATACATGGAACCAAACACAGAATGAAAACACTATACAAGCCCTATAATTTTTATTCATTGAGGGATGAAACTCCCTTTGGGTTTGGTAGGACCTGTAAAAATACTTTTGTTGATGGTCATATTTTGTAATAATAGTTATAACAAACATGAATGAGAGTATATGGTAGAGAAAAAAAAAATTAAATATTAATACATTTAAATAATAAGTAATATTTTAAAAAAATAATAAATTTAATGGAATTTGATATAAGATAAATTTATGAAAATAAATATAGGTGTAAATGTTTTAAAAAACAGTTACAAATAGAAGTTCATAATGATTTTATCAAAAAAAGTAATCTTATTTTACATTAAATGTATTCTATTGTGAAAAAATTTATACAATCTATACAAATCCAATTTAATGTATATGGGGTTATTATATTTTTTTTATGAATTAAATCTATAAATCTCTAAAACAAATAGATCTTTTACGGTAAATAAAAATGCAATAGTGTCTAAAGACACTTGATTAGGTAATGTATAAGGTTAGGTCCTCAAAATGTATGTATTATTTTATCTTACTAGAAATATTTTAATATCAAATATAAAATATTATTTATTTAAATAAAAGTATATATATATATCAACTATTTGACCTGTTTATGAAAAATGAATCACATTTATTTCTGGAGGTGGTAGTGCTTACATATTGGGAGACGACATTATCATTATTATATGAATAAAAATGTAAATAAATATAAGATATGTTATCTTTTTATAATGTTAAATATGTAATTAATATCATTTATAAACAATAGTTATATAATTATTACATTCCTTTTTAGGTGGTGATGGAAAATGAATTACATCCATCCATGATGCGATAGTCCACCATACACATGAATGAAGGATTCATGTATAATTTATGGGGTTTGGAGATGATGATTTTTCATTAAATAAAAATAATAATATATTAGTATATTTTATCCCCTAAAGTTATTATATTTTATTATTTAAATAATATTTTAAGTATGTAAAGGAATAAAAATTAGCACAATGTTAATAATGGTACATCTTCATTGGAAAACGCACCAAACTAATTGGTTGGACGGATTTATGGTCAAATAAAAGCATTTAGGATTTGATTAGGGATGTATGAAAATTATGTTTTCAGTTATAAGTTGATACAAATGGTTTTGAATTGGTCAATAAATGAGATGAATATATTAAATTTTCAATGAGAGGGGTGGGGCACTCTGGAAATTTCATAATTTAATAAATTATTATTAATAAAGTTTCAGTTTTCAATGGATAAAAACGAATTTATTTAGTTCAAATGATGAGGGTGGATATATATTCACTAATATAATTAAAATTTGGAAATTTTTTTAAATTTGTTTACCCTTATTTTTGTGTTTTAACCAATCATTAACCCTTTTAAAAGATAATGTGGAAGAAAATATTTTAACTCATGGACGATCACTATTATCAAAATAAATGGATTAAAGGACCATTAATGGACCACGGTTAATATTAAAAATCCTATAATAATCACATATCCAAATATAACATTTTGAGTTGTTTTATGTAGTTTTAGAATTTTTAAAAATATCATTAATGTAATTTTTTAGAACTAATCATTACATTAGAATTAATAACATTAATAAAACAAGTATAATTAGAACCAAATATTTTATTATATCTCAATCAGGTAATTATATTGAATAAAATTTTTGGTCACATTAATTATTCTAAATAATATTTCTTTTAATATTATTCATATCAATTTATTCATTTTTTAAATTGAATTATTACTATATCAATATTGTGTATGAATTTAAGGTATTTTTAATGTCAATAAAAATTTAATTAATTTATGATAAATTAAATAAATTATATCTATTTAAATTAATATTTATATGAATAATGATAATCAATTTAATAATATAAAAAATATTGTAATTAATAACAATAGTGTTACATTTTAAACCATTCATTACAAAGAATATTATAAAGGTCATAATCACAAAAATATTTAAAAAAGAAAATATAAAAGACTATTGCATGACTATGAATGAAAAAACACATTCAGTAAAATTTAATAAATTTAGGGGTTATTTTATATTATTTATCATTTATGTTTTATAACAATTAATTACCTGATTCAACAATTATTGTGGAATCAAAAAATCATAAGGTTAATATTCATTTTTTATGAAAATAAAAAGGACTTATTAACTATATTTTGATATTTTGATTCCAAATATGGAATCAGTTTTTAAATTTAAAAAAATATAAGTGGATGAATTTTATTTAATGTAAAATCACCAAAGGTGGTGAAAAATGATTTTCTAAAAAAATACCCTTTTATATTTAAATGTTTTTTCAAGTAAATAAAAGTAAAAAATCTATTTAAAAAACTATTATTAAGTTATTTGTAATAATACATCAAAATATTAATTTTAAAAAAAATCCAGAAAATATTTTTTATTAATAATATATTAAAATAAAATAAAATTTTCTCAAAAAATCATTATTTTTAAAAAATTATTATTTTTTAAAAATCATTTAAAAATCACCATTTTAAAAAAATTCAAAAAATTCATTATACGAAAATTTGTAAATGATGAATTTAAAATAAAAATTCATTCTTTTTAAAATTAGGCCTCTATAATTATATTATTAGGATTTTAAATAAAAACTTATACGAAATTAGTTTAATAAAACTATATACTATTTTTATTTTTAAAATTATAAAATATATTTATAATGAATATAACTGTGTATTTCAAAAATTATAATAAATATGAAAATTATTTATTCTTCCATTACCTCTATTGTTAAATCTATTCTGGTATGCTATTTTATGAATTTCAACAGCCCCCATACATAGTCGATGTTACAAATATTATATATCATTCTTTAAAAAATTCCTATCTTCTTAGAGCTGATTAATCAATTCATTGACTCAAGGAAATAAGTACTAATTATCAATAATAATTTTGTTCATAGATTTATAATAAATGAAAACGCAAATATAAATTTTTTTATTTCTTAAAAAATAGAAGAACCCCATGGTTTAGTGTTATGATGAAAGTTTATTTTTTCAAAAAACTCCTAAAATTGATTTATTTAATTTCAAAATATCAACCTAAGATAGTCCTTAATGGTGTTTTGAAATTTACTTAACATACAGAAAAAATATTATACTAATTTTTACATAATGATCAGGTGTAAAAATTTAATAATCATTGATAAAAATATCTGGGTATAGTTTTAAAATATAAACATAATTATTTTGTACATTTAACTTTTTTTGAGAATATTTATAAGATTGATTTCGTTAATATGATTAAAATGTTTCTATTCTTCAAAATAAGTTATAAGGGTATTGGTTAATTCTCTCATTTGATGTAATACTAATTATAATTAACAATCTTTTGATCTCTATAATCTTTCAAATCATGGTAAACAGAGACTTATACTATACTTAGAATAACATAAAAATATGTAAGGGAAAAATGATAAGGTTTTCATCTATCGTATTTCCAAATAAACAATATGAATACTGTTTTAATTTCTCAACATAGTAATTCGCATTCTTCCTTTACCATATGTTATGGAATCATTTTTTGAGATAGAAAATCATATTTACCAAAACAATTATCAAAATAGATTAAAAGAGTTAACCCAGAATCAAAAAATACATTATTTTATTTTGAATAAACAACTAATATACCAGTTTCAAATTTGTTTTATGTATAAAATTTGATTAATTAGTTTCAAAGTATTTTAGCACAACATTATTCTTATAGTATGCATTCTCCCCTCATTTGTGTCCTTTTTCAGACATTCATACCAAAAATGACATATCTCGCTATATTCAGAAATGATTATATCATGATTATCAATATCGACCTCACATATTTCAAGACATTCTCATTGAAATCACGATCCATATACACTAACATAACATATTATAAGCACTTATTATATTTCAATCGATATTACACATGGTTCTATTTATCATTCTAATTAATAACTCAAATATGGGCTTTCCATCCATTATATTTCTTGTATGGTTTCATTATAATTACTTAAAACCGAGACTTATTTACCTTATTCATCTCATAGAACACATGATCACCAAAAATATCAATTTCAACGTACATGGAACATTGAACAAGTTTCTAATAATAAAAAAACATATGAATCCATATGTCCAATTTATGTTATTTCAAAGGAAATATATAACTAATAAATCATTATATCATGGTCACATCTAAAATATGGTAGCTACCTTACCAATCTAGTAATTTTTCTTCACCCATGTCATATAAATCCTCCTCTTTCTACATTAATTTAAATAATTAGTTTCTATAATATTTCAAGAATCATTAGGAAAATATATTTCAAGGAAAATATACTTCAATAAATCCAATTTATAGCTAAAAATCTCATCAATTTCCCTTCAATTTTTTCCATTTTACACCATTAATTGAATTATAATTCATAATGGTAAATTAAAATAGATAAATTTTGATTATTTAAATGACCCATGTCACAAAATATCTTTTTTAGTGGATTAAAAAAATAGTTACCATAGGGTTATAATCTTCATTAAATGCATGAGGGTTTGTTCTCAAAAAATAATCCACTATTAAAATGTTCATATTTTATAGATTTAGTTTTTTCTCTAGCATGAATGACACCACCATTTATTAGTAAATTAAATTAATCCATCCTAATATATTTTTTGTTATTATAATCCCTAGCATTCAAAATTTCATGCTTTGGAGGATATTATCTTCTTGGTTCCTTCATATTATAATCATCTTATTTCCATTGTAGAAAATAATTTTGAACTCACATTATTTAATATATGAAACATGGAAATTATCAATTACTATATATTGGGAAATATAAATTAAAATCCCATTATAGAATTTACAATAATTATTATAACCTCTATAATTATTTAATCCCTCTTCATCTCAAACAAACTACATAGACTCAACCATAATCATTAAATAATGTTGGGTTTTTATTCATGATATCATTTTCTTACAAACCAAAGAATCTTATATAGTTTCTTTTTCCAGGTAATTAGATGATAACACGTGTAAAATAATAAAATTACAAGGAGGTAAAATCTGATTAGTATCCATTTTTTCTATAATATAAAACTATTAGAAAGAAACATGCTTTATATTAATGAAGAAACCACATCACTATCAAATTGACATACTACTTTACGTTACATATCCTTAAACTCGTATAACCCTTTTTAAAAATGGTAATTTCCCAAAATTTTCTCTACTAGAAAAGAATAACTAATGAAACAAAATATACATTGACGAATTAAAAAAATTGTTATGAAAATAATGAATATGTTTTTTAAAAAATATTTTCATACACAAGAAAACCACATAATTGGGAAAATATTTTCTTCAAACATTTAATAATAAATCATAATGAAAAATAATAAATCTCATAAATTTTTCATTCAATTCATGATCTATTCATGAAAATAACTTCCCTATGTTATAATTTTCACCTATAAGAATAATAAAATAAATTTTTTTCAAGAATTACTCTTTATCATTCTATAAAAAATCATAAGTTTATTTAAAAAACATTGAATCAATTTACAAAAAAACAAGGTAAATATTTAATCATTTTAATGTCACACTAAAGTATAGAATAACATTTATGGTTCACATGGAATAACCATATAATTATCCCTGTAATAAACATCATGTTAATACTTAATGTAACCATCACTGTTACACATTTAATAACTCTCATGGTCAACATCCAAAAATAAATCATACCCAGTTTATTGGACCGATATAATAGTCCAACCCCACCTTTTCATACAATGGATCTACCCATTATCATAACTAATTCTCATGGTTAATATCATAATCATTACGCATAAAATATTTCAGTCTTCAAAATATTGTTTACACTAATTAGAATGTATTTCCAAATATTGATATACCACATTCAGTTGACCCAATTATTAAAATAATAGAACATAAGAAAATTGAATAAGTATTTTATTTAATAAAAAATGGATTATTATAAAGGAAGTAAAATAAAAAATAATGATTACTAGAACAAGAAAAGTCATATCACTATATGTGTTAAAATATTACATTCTATATGTATTTAGTAATGAATGTATAAAATATTAGTTATAGATATTATTTATTAATAAATTTTAATAAAATATAAAAGCGTAATAAAATTTCTCATGTAATTTATTTATATCAATATAAATTTATTCTGTATTTTTTTTAAATATATGGACATCGGAGAGGAAAAGTTGGAATTGTGACCTTAAAGAAGGATTTTTAGAATAAAGTCACTTACCTTGAGTCGGCATCATAAAATATCTTATTTATGTTCTGAAATAATAAACAAAATCTAAATAATTACTTTAATAACAATATTTGAGGTTCATTACTCATTTAACAATGTTATAATCAGTTACAAAATCAATTAATTTCATGTTGAATGTTTTCACAATATTTTGCTCTAATATCGAAAATGAATTTGTAAGGTTTACATTGGTCAAAGTGGATATCATTCAAAAATCTCCATAGTAATATTCAGGATGTAATAATGATTTTTTGACCACAAAATAAACTTTAAAAGAAAATCATGAATGATTGTGATGAAAAATTAGTTATGTTACAATTTTTAAGGTGGTAGCTCGTATGTATGCTTGAGAAACATTTAAATATTCGATGATCATTTTGGGAAGAAGCTAGGTATTATTTTCTATTTCCATATTAAAAATTATAAAATAAATACCATATTAAGTCATTAAATACCATTAAATATGTCATCAATAAGATGTTGTTGTTCATATAGAATAAAATTACTATGTGGAGGTGGTAGTCCAAATCTATTCATGAACCACATTATCATTTTAGGGGAGAAAACATTAAGAATGTATCTAATATATTACATCTCTATAATGATAAAATATTTATTATTAATATATATATACCTCAAATCCATCAATAATACTTGTTTTGAGACACAGTTAGAAAAAATAAAATACATGTGTTCGTGAGGAGGTAAAACATCATACACACAAACATTGGATTGCATTTCCATATAAATGAAGTCAGAGAAGGTTACAAGCTATTACATTAACATTATAACATCAAATCACATGATAGATACAGTTTATTTTTATTTCATCATTGTTAATGAATATTTCAAGGAGGTAATAGATGAAATAACATAAAAATAGTTGGTTAAAAAGATAAATATTCTTGAAACACATCATAATGAATAGACTATAAGATTATATAGGATGATTTTATGGTTAAAGGGTATAAAATAGGTGATTGAGGATGTAATTAAAGGATTTGGGAGTGTTTCCTTATACAAAAAGGATTTTATTTCTTGATGAAAAGGGTAGAGGAGGTTCCCTTTTTTAAGAGAGGGGAGGGGTGTATTTGGAATTTTCTAAAATATTAAAATACTGTAAATTATTTTTTTTAATAAAAACGACGAAATAGATAAACACAAATCATATATTCAGTTAAATAAAATGAATATCATAAAATAAAATTATGGACAATTTTACAACAGTTTTTAAACTAATATTTTTTGTAACACGTGTAAATACTATTTGTAAATTAATGTTATAATAAAAAATTTAATACTGAGGGGTTAATATAATTACTATATAAGGAAAATTCCTCCTTAAATGTAACATGGATTATATTTTAAAAAAATATCTCTATTAATTTAAAAATAAAAGATTTTAAATTTTTTAAATTGTTTATTAAAAAAATATTTATTATAAAATATCATTGAGGTAAATTTTGTAATAATTCAATAATCTAAATTCTCAAACTATAATATATAAATGTAATTAAAATAAATATTTTGGAAATCTCTATTGTATTCTTTTTTTACATACATAATTTATGTAACATAAAATTTCATTAAAAGTAGATTAATTTCATAATTTTTATAATCATTTATTTTATTTATCTAATAATTAAATAATTACTCCCTCGTAATTTCATGTGCATTTATGGGAATTATTTCTTCATTGAAAATAATAACTAAATTATCGGGATAAAATAAATTCAAATTTAAATTAAATTAATATTAAAAAAAAATATCATCTTTCAATCCATACGATACAAAAATAGGTACTGAATGAAAAACTCACATTTTGGAACTATATTCAATTATATATAATAAAGGATAAACCATTAAAATAGATAATATAAAATTAATATTTTGGTGGATTTTACAATAATGGAAAAACACCCTTATCTAATAGGATAAAAGGAAGTTTTATAGTTATTTTTATTCTTTATCATGTAATTTTGAACCCTTAATTACTTGATTTACTTATACCCTGGTATCATAATATTCATTGACATAAAATAATAATGTAATAAGATAAAACAGAAATTTTTATCAATTATAGACCACCTAATTTGAAATATAGAATAAATTTTTCAAAATTTAAAACAAAAAACATTTTCTATTAATTATTCAACTAAACTGGAAAAATATGAAGATAAATAGGTGTTTAAAAAAATGTACATTAATGTAAAAAATATTTTTATACTAAATAAATATCTAAAACTAATTTTAAAAAATTATTTTTATTCTTTTAAATTAAAATAAACTTATGAAGAGTTACAAATAATGATGAATAAAATTTGAAGTTATAAATATTAATCAAAATCCATTTGAAGAATAAAAATTATTTTTCAAAATACATTTTAAAATAAAAAATTTTATTAAAAAATTATAATTTTTTCATTGTATAGTTTTGAAATTATGAATAAAAAAATGAAATTCATAATTTAAAAATCAAAGTACATATTTTTAAAATTAATATTTTTAATAAAACCATATATAAATATAGTTTAATAAACCTATATATTTTTTTGTTTTCAAATTTAAATAATTTTTTTGTAATAAATTTATTTATCTATCACATAAATAATATATAATATGAAAAAAAAATTATTCTATTAATACAAATGTTATTACACATTCCATTGATACATTACCCGAGGGTCTCACATTCCACATTTCAGTCATGAATAAAAATGTTCACTTTTCGTCCATGTTATGCACTACATGAGAACATTGAATACTAAATCATTTTCATTTTTCATAATTATAAAAGAGTGTTAAGAGAATATTTTTAATTATTCATATTTTTAAATTATTATGAATAATCAAAATATATTTTCATACATATATAATCCTATTTGGTTGATGATAATCTCTTTATTTTCTATCACATTCAGTGTTAACAAGGATTTTCATGAACTTGGATGGGCCGCCATCTGATCTGACACACGAAATGACCAAGGAATGGATCGAAAGGCATTCCCAACAGCCTCATGTTTGCAACTTGTTACTGGGAATGAATGAAATACTTGTTAATTATTTCCCCACTAAACAAAATCAACATCCGCATCACATTAAAATACAAACTCACACAACCAAAAACAATAATACCCTTAAAAAACACCCCAACCTACATATATACGTGGATACAAAAATGATACAAGTATGTGTAATATGATCAAAAATTAACAAAGTAAATCCAAAATTTGGAGAAAATAGGGGGAAAGGAACTATGAAATGACCAAAGCCTCCATATAAAAAATCATTATCTTCAACTCTACAACCACCATCAACACATACTAGAAAAATATTACCTAATCAGGTGCACTCAATACCAATCACAAAATATACCATTGAACTTATCTAAATTAGGAAATATAAGATCTATATATACCCATTGGTTATATATTGCAAGAGATGTCACATTCTATGTAGGACCCCACTATCTGTTCTATGAATAGACACTATAAGATAAATAAAGATGATATTTTTTGGTAATGTAAAACAATTTAATTTTTTTGAACTTGTTATATTTTTGAATTAATGATAAATTGTGAAATAATTACTAAAATAATGTTATCATAGAAAAAACACCTTTGGAACCCCATATGTGACTTGGTCAATAGGGTTCTAGGATCCTCAAACCCTTAGTGATAAATCACCAAAATAATTATCCTTATGTAAAATTCACTAGAGATACTTTCACCAAGGTACTAAGGGTACACAAAACAATTTCATCAGATCATTTAAATTATGGTGTAGAGTTATCCATCCAATAAGAGTATGTTGATTCATTCCTATTCTATTAAACATACTATCCATAGACCACTAACTAACAAACCTATGGTTCCCAAGTGATCTATTTCCTTTCAAAAACAATTACAATCCATTTAGGTTCTATTTTACCATAAAACCCCAACACATGAAATAATACACAATTTCCAAAAATATCCAATGGGGATAAACCAATTTAAGATTTCACACAAACCAAAACCCTTAAAAATTAAAAAATTTCACACACAATCAGTTTATAAAATTATTTTATATAATTTAAAGAACATTTAAATAATTATAAAATAGAATAACATTAAACGTTATACCTTTGTTATTGTTATCACCACAATCCAAATTCAACCCACAAGGCAACGAAATAAGAGATCTTGTGGATAAAATAACACACAACTAACAACAATATCCAAGATAAATATTTTAGATTTAACCCATACTAGGTCAACACAATTTCCATAGGTAAGTAGACAAAATTATAATGGAGATAAACCCATGGATGAATGAGAGTATGATCTTTCATTAAAAATTATTGAAGATCCAAAATCAAAACCAACCATTATTAAAGCTATATGGGAGAAGATAAAAGGATTAGGTATGAATATGGGTGGATACATGGTAAATATGAAAATAAAGGTTTATTACTATATAAAAATTGAAGAGAAAAATATAAACTCTGAAAATCTAGAAGATTTCATAGGTCGTATAGTTTAGCCACACAAGATACAAGAACATTCACAAACTGTGTGGGTTCCTCTAACTTATCAGATAGAGGTAACATGATTTGGGAAACACGTTTTCACAAATCATGTACCTAAATATGAAAAGCACATAATATATTCTATAACCTCCCAAAATGGTTAAGGTCTAGAATATATGATGGGAACCATTTTATACAATATATCCCTAAAAATGATAAATTTTATTAGAAATGAAAAAAACAATTCAGTTTGAATTATTGAACCAAATGATTAATATTTATGAAAAACCCTTTGGGTGTTGTATTGTTTATTCTATGTTTAAACAATGGACTAAATTAAAAATCATAGTTTGTTAAAAAAAAGTCATAGTGGGAATCAACATAATTATTTACAATGGTTATAAATCATGAAAACTAATTTTATATTTGTTAAATGTCTTGTTTAACATTAGTCTTTAATGGAACCCATCTATTCAAATCCTTTTCAATTGTTTATAATGAAAATTTTAATTAAAATAACAATATATTATCCATATAAATATTTATTTTATTAAAACCCACAATCTTATATTTACCAAAACATATGACATTCTTTTATATATAGGATTATCCCATGGGATCCAACTAAAGTGTTTATATCATAGAAAAATATATATGACTACATTGTTCTCTAATACCAACTTTTGTGGGCCACAATTTTCATATATATATATATATATTATCATAATAGTTGAATATTCGTGTCATAACATAATGATCCATTCCTAAATTATATAGTTCCAATATATTATAAAACATGGATACATAAATAACACAGTAGTATGTGAGTTACATAATCTCCAATTATGTTTTTATTATCCTGTATCCTTCTCCAAAAAATAATACATAATACCATTATTTATAACCTAGTAAAAGGAAAAATTTGAATCAGTGATCTCATATGATATGTAATGATAAAAAAGGTATACATCAATTTCTTTATTAACATAAAATTATAAAAAGGGTATGATAACATCATCATAACTTTTTAAAACCATACCCTACATATCATAGATCTTAATCAAGAGTTATGAAATATACCATTATTGTTCATAAGATATGAATTATAAATAGAATCAAATTAAATAATCTATAGGATAATAACCTCGTTATAAGCCCTAGATTTGGTTCACATAAATAATAATTGAAAATAATATCATTTGTAGTCTGGGATCATAGTGAAAATTGTCATAGTAGATTGGGTACACAACATAAACCATATTAGTATTTATTGTTCATTAACCAAACTATTATAGTGAATATAATAACATACTAAACTTTATTCGAACCTCATTCCACTCTTACTCACATCATCATATAAGAATTCTTACCCAAATCATTGGAGGATATATAATTCCAATCCAACCCATCACATAATGTGACTCATACATATGTGTTCCATTAGATCATAAAACTTTCATCATATCTGTACCCATGAAAGGTAATTGATTTTATAAACATTTCATTATCAAATATCCTATTAAAAAAAATATTTCAGAGAAATTTCATCAATTCGGCATAGAATAACCTATATAAAATGTACGGGTTTCATAAACATATATTCATCATAATAATAATCTATCTAATGAAATAATAAATATGATTTTATATGTTTAAATACTAGTATATCATAATGAATAATGTTAATTATTTATTGATAAATATAAATATAGCTAAAATACCATTGAAACATTATTGAGGAAAATAACATGTCCTCTTTAAAATTGAATTCCTTAAAAAAAATATTCATAAAATAATTTCAAAATAATTTTCATTGAATATAACCTTGGAATTATATAATATATTATATAAATAATTTAATGATAAAATTGAGTGAAATTAGATTCATGTCGAATAATTTAAAATAAACCATTCCTTTATCACAATTGTAAAAAAGTTAATAAATTACCTCATTCGAAATATAATAATTAAAATATTGTTAATAAAATTAGAATTTTTTTCAAGAATTGGTAAAAACGACACTATAATATCATATCATAATATTAAAAACATTATTGAAAATATTTTTACAAAAACACAGTTATGGATGAAAAATTATTTTACTCCCAAAGAGATAGATAATGAATGGTTTCATTAAAAATAATCTTTTTGTACCATTTGTACATTAAGGGATAAACATTAAAAGAAAATATTTAATTTAAATTAATAATTATTGGTAATGAAAAGTAATGTTTTTTCAATATTGGCTATAAGATTTCATCATAGGAAATTAAATCATAAACATTCCTGAAATATAATGAGATGGTAATATAATACACTTACAACCATGTTAGCTATTGAATCATAATCCCTATGAAATAATATCAACTAATGAAACAATTAATATAATTACAATAAATAATTTCATTATATACCATGTGTATATGTCTTTATATACACTTCTTACAAAATTTTAGGATTATTGAACAACTAATGTCCTATAAAAGGATGTTTGAGATGAAAGTCTGTCACCAAATGTTCCACATACACAGAAAGAAATAAAAAATTATAAACAATAAATTATATTTACTATACCACAATAATATAATAAATTTCATAATTATAATATAATAAATATTCCACTTATAATATTTATTCACCCATTTATTAAAATTTCATTATTAAAATTATTGTTTCTGAGTGTTAACTATTCTGTTTTTGATGAGAGTACATTATAGTCCATTTAATTTTATCAGGGTTCTATAAAATTTAAATTGTTAACAATTATATTATAATAATTTATTATATCATTTTATAAAATAATTTCCACCAAAAAAACATATAGTTAAATAAATTTATTTATATCATTAATGAAATAAAAATTTCGTACATTTGAAAGAACATTTTTTTCAATTTATGTCGGATGGAATGAGGGAAAGGTAAATTATAGGTCATATTTCAAAATTATTTATTATATAAAATATATATAAAATATATTCATTTAATCTTTCATTATAACCATCCATGAAACCTAAAAAAGAAAAATCCATCACATTAGTTTATAGAGATGGTAGTCCACCGATATGCATGAGGACTCTTATCATTTTCCAAAATAATTTAAGGTAAGATATTTGGAATGATATAATATTTACAAAATTAAACTTATTTTAGAAATAATATATATATATATATATAATCGTTCATTATATCAATATTTGAGAGGAAGTGATTCCAATTGAATTATAACAGGTTGTGAGGCATTAATCTTTTGTACACATGATCAATAGTTTAATTCACCATTTTTTGGAGTAATTGATTAATATAAGTTATTTTGTTTAGATAATAACATATATTTACATGGGATATATTATTTATATTCTATTAGTATTTTTAAATTTTATTTTAATATAGTGGAAGAAGAAATTAAATTAGTACACTGGGTTATGGACAATCACTCTTCTTTAGAAAACCTCTTTAGTTGTTCACTAATGGATATAACAATAGGTGTTTATAATAAAACTAAATACTATATAAAATGTTATTCAAATTAAAAAATATACTTGGGTATGTGTAGGATGAAATATAGATAATTATGTGAAAATAAAATTGCAGAGGTGGTTCCATTTCCTAAGATGGAATAAGTGAAATTTTTTTGAATACCCAAAATTATTTAATAATGTGAATTCACTTTCAAAAAATGTTCATAAAAATATATAAATTAAATATTTTGGGTGATAATTTTTATCTAAAAATAATAAATTACAATGAAATAATTTTTATACATCATATTCCATTTACCTAAATATTTTAATCCTTTATGTTTTGACCATAGTAACTATTTTCCTCAATGGTAATTAACCCTATAATAATAACATAAATATAAAATATATTAGATAAATAGCAACAAATTAAAAAAATTAAAAACTAAATCTATCAAATCCAAATATACTATGTGTGTTAAAAAGTAATTTTTACAGAATCACAAGCAACACGCCAATCCTATTTGAAACTTTTTAATAAATTATTTTGGTGATAAAGATTTACTATTTAATGGTAAATATAGATTAAAAAAATGAAATTTTGATTATTAATTTACCGTAGTTTATTTTTTAAAACAAATAAAAATTAATTTCCTAGTGATTGTTTTTTTATTTTAAGTCTTTTAATATAAGATAACATTAGTGTTGTATTTATAACTAATAATTTCATTTGACAATGAAAAAAATTGATATATAATAAAAATTGATAATGTTTTATTAAAAACTATCTAACTTGTCAAAGTTAACTATAAATATCTTTTACCATAATTATTTATTCAATTTTTATTTATTTTAACATTTATAAAATAGTTTATTTTCATTTTCTACTTCTTTATTAAATATTGGGTTAACATTGAATTAAAATTTAATATAATTATAAAATTAATAAAAAAAATAAATATTGATCATTATTGTAATTCGATTATTCTATAAATTTCCATTAATATTCCTTCAGAATATATTTTTCTCCTTATGTGAACAAATAAAATATATTTAAAATTATGTGAGTGAGTTTTTTTTCCTTACATAAAATGTCACATTGGAAACATTTATGGTTAAACAAATAAATATCAAGAATAATATTATAATGGTGTAAATATATTAATATAATAATTAATATGAAATGTTTTTCCTTAAATATTAGTCTTTTCCTATGTTAACCTAATTTAACCTTTTACCGTTGTGACATATTTTTTCTAGTGTTAAAATTCATTATGAAAAAAATTATTTTGATGATATTATGTAGTATTAATTGTGATAATTCTAAATATTTATTTACCTTCATAAATTCAGTTTCAATAAGTGGAAGAAATCAACATTATATTTATCCCATAAATCATGATGGAATTGTATTTTTCACGAAAATCCATTTGTCATTGAAAATGTGACGTTAAATTAACTGTAAAATAAATATTACACAATATATGAATTTAAATTCATATATATAAATATATAATTTAAAATTTTCATCTAATTTATTTCCAATTTTCAGTTATATTAATTTATTGAATTTGAAAGTCATTAGGAACAAAAAAAAAATTTCTAAAAAATTGGTTTTTAACAAAAAAATAGATTTATTCAAAAAACATGAAAATGGTGGACTAAAATGATATTAATTAAATTATTATAAATAAAATGTATAATATTTTACTACAATTTTAACCCCCTTATTTAATATGACATTAAATTACTTTATTCAATTAAAATAAATGAAATCTTTACAAAAATTAAAAAAAAATATTATTCAGTAAAAAAAATATTTTTGGACGAATAATAAAATATCACCCTAAACTTATTATGATATAATATTTGAAAAATGATATTTATTTTAATACGATAACATTATAAAAATTGTCAGATATTAATTATATTACCTCTATACTAAAAATCATTTATGAATGAAATGTATATTTTAAGTTTATAATGAATTTACTGAAAATTGTATTCTTATTTTCAAATAATTAATAAATTCATTTATATTTATATATACCTTTATATATTTCATAATGTGGTTAGTTCTATTTATACCCACTAATTTAGTGACTAGGTATAATTTTCCAAATTTAAATAATGTATTCCCTAGGTTATTTAAGCTCGATGATTTGTGTCTTATATACTATTGATCAAAAAGATATTTATTTAAAATATCGAGTTATTATATTATGTATTATGGAGATATTCTTGTCTCGGTTAATAAAATTGGTTATCTTTATTATTTGGTTATATTTACTAAGTATCAATTTTGAATAATTACTATATAATATTTATAAATGATATATTATATTGTCTTTATGTGCCAACTATTATCAATGACATATGAGGCCTTTAAAAAAATTAGAATTTTTTTGAGTTTTATTCTTGTTTTGAGTGTAATTGGGGGAACTATATTCTTGAAATTGATATTTTTTCTTTGTTTTCTTATCCTCCTACTATATATATAAAACAGGTTTTATACATGTATTTCAATGTTGATTGGAAATTATTCTATGGATGGGATTTTGATTAGATTTTTTAATGACACACATAAGGATTTGATTAAAATAAATGCGTTAGAAATATTTTTAGTGAATTTCTATAGTGACGTTGGGAAATTTTGAAGGTATAAAAATGTTGGTTGTAAATTTTTAATGTTTTCTAAGTTCATGTTGTATACCATTCGTAATTGAGAAACGATGGAATTGTTTAGTTATCAATTTACTTCTCTTGGAAGAAGAATAATAATATCTATAATATTTGTTAGAATAAGGCTCTTGAATTTTGGGAGTAAACAACATTGTTTAGGGTCGAAAATGATACTCCATGGAACAATGGAATACCATATTAAATTTTATTTTGGACTATTTTTTATCATATCTAGGATAGTGTTAGACGATATTATAAGAACCACATATGGTTAGGTAAAAATATATGATGGGGTAATCATATAGGAACAATTATATTAATTTATGAATATAATGTCAAACATTATGCTATATGTCATTATTGAATGTTTTGTATACAGATTAGTTACTCGACCAATGGTCAAGGCATGAATGATATTAAAGTTTATACATTGTTGAGATGCCAAATAGATTCCCTAAGAACTGATGTCACAAGAATATAATATGGGTACCATGGATTAATGTTTTATTCTATATGATTTAGATTATTAATGATTATTCCCATTTATATATTTAAAATATGGATCCCCATATATTTATGACTCTGATTATTGGTTTTGGATGAAGAAGGATTCATTATACCAGGTCTCACTCTGGCATCCAAGGGACAACATGTTAGATAACTAATGGTCATTTTCATGTGTATGTACTCTTATTGAATTTTTATTAATACTAATTTTTATCTTTAAACACCATTTATCTAAATGATAGTTTCTCTAGACACAATTATTGGTGGCATATTGAGTTTTTACTCACACTCTACTTGGTCCTACCCAACACATGGATACCTAAGAAACTCTCATGTATTTTTTTAAGGATGAGGTATCATCTAAGACCGATTAAGAATTTTACATGATGATCCATGATAGATTAGATTAATCGTGATATTTTATATGGTTTGATAAAATATTTAGCATATCTATTAATTCGAATATCTTATTTCATTATTTTAGGAAGTTATCTTTATGGATGGTCAATTTTATGTTTGACACAGATATTTGGGATCTACTACATTTCAATAGTTTTAAAATAGTATATTATATATCGTCTCATGTTTCTAGTAGTTTTGATATATTGAGCTCCATTTATTTTTTATGTGTACTCAAATTTCGATATGATGATTTTTTATCTCTATTATTTTTGTGTAATTTGATATGGCGGTATAATGTCCCCCCACGACCATCTTAAAACCCTATTTCTAATCAGTAACCTATAGTGTACGAGGATGAATGATTGATATGAGGTGGGGAAATTTCATAAGGAACCAATTTATTGGATCTCCGTGTTGTATGTTTCAATGTTTTATTATTGAAGATATATTCTAATAATAATACTATTTTGGTTTTAGTTTAATAGATATATAAAAAAAGTATCAGATCCTATGAAATGTATTTGACAAGGTCATCATGGACACTGGTAATAGTATGAATTATTTATTATTGTGGACAATATTGTTGTTATTATTTTTAATGTAACAATTGTATTTGGTTTTCAATTTAATCAATTTACATTCAATTTGGATTTTATGATTTAAGATGTATTTCTAGATATTGTGTCTTTGGAATTAGGAATGTAACTGCATTTATTCTCTTGATCTACAGCGGAAATAGGCATCTCATAAAACATATATGTCACACAATATTCACTCGTTAATGTCCTACTAGTGTGTGTTTTTTAGAGGATATAGGTCGAATTAATCAATTTTTCAACAACTACTCAGAAATAATTATCATTTATAAATATATAGTGAAAATATATATAGTTAGGATGAATTGTATACGGATATCTTTCTAGTAGAATTTTTGTCTGGGTCTATGGGGTGATGATCAATGAGGTGTATGATGATTTGGTCCTTATGCATATAATGTGTAGTTATCATGGTGTGTCATCATGGTATGGGCATATTACTATCTAAACCTTGTGGGTTTTTTGTTTTTCATGTTTTTTCTTGCTTCTTAGTTCATCTCCGGAGTGGTTCAATGTACAAATTATTTGAGAGTGGGGGTTCCTTGGTTATAGGTGGTTGGTAGGGAATTTTATGTCTTTTATATGTGATACCATATAGAAGGGTGTTTTGAAATGACGATTTCATGTGAATTTGGGATATGAGTGTGGTTAATTAGTGGGGAGTTTTTTCCTTCTATAGTTTTCCATTCAACTAATAGGCTTTACCTAAATACTTGTGATGATATCTTACTCATAGGAAAAGTTTTGGGAACCTAGTAACCATCTAGATGAGACACCTGATTAAGGAGTTAGTGTCCTGGGATTTTTATGGGTGAACCTTGAGTGGTATCATTGATTTCGTTCATTCCTTTGGGTCTGTGATTCTTTGGTGGATGTTTTGGGACTTTTGATAATGGTGATGGAAGGGTGGGAATGGGGTTTATGCATTTTGGATTCTTTTTTTATAGGGATAAATTTTTTCATATTTCATTCACATTATGGATTTTTTAAAGTATTATACTCATTCTATTGCATATCCTGGTCAATGGCTTTACAATATGGATGTTCTTGGTGGTTATTAGTTGAACCAAAATAACTATGATGTTTTCATGGGTATGTGGTTTTCGATGAGTGATTTTAACTTGTCGGAAGCTGTACTAGTAGGGTATTCTTGATGTGGTCATAGTTATGTGAATAGGTTGTTTCGGCGAATAAGGATATCCATAATGAGTGTTTTGGAATAATGAATATCGAGATATACAATTTCATTAATATGTAAAGAACATATAGTACTGATATATCATAGAATATATTAGTTCCTAGGGAAATAATGGTTAGGTTTCTAGCTCAGATATATCTTGTTATGTCTCTAAGACTATTGTTAGTGAATTATATTGATTCATGGAACATTGGAATAACTATTGAGTTTTATGTGTTGGGTGATATTGTCATGCATGGTATGTATAGAAAGTGGATAGGGATTTTGATCAATTTTTTCATGATATTTATCTTTTTTGAGTTGGGAAAATGTTTTTACAGTTGAGTTACATAATCATGTGAGACAATTATATGGTAATGAGATCATGTAGTCTTGAACACATGGTAATACATTAATTAATTTAACTTGGGAATTAGATTTTATTAGAGAATACATTATATATAATATTCTTAAAATGTATCTGTCATTATGATTAGATTTAATGTTAGTATGATGATGTACTATTGGGATGGGGGGAATGTGGCCTTTGAGTGAGTTTAAAAAGTCACTGTAGTAATATGGGACATTGAATAAGGATGTGTTTTTAATGGTTTTTGTAAAAAAATTAGTGCCCTCCATGTATAGATATTATCATTCCCAACATAATTTCATTTTAAATATTATATTGAGTGAGCAGTAGATATGTTCCAAGATATCTATGTGTAATTTATAAATTGATTATGTATGACATCAGGGATTTTAATCATGGATGAGTGTATGTAAAATCATGTTGTGGTAAGGGGACCATCAAACATATGCAAATAAGGTCCTTTTAATGGAATAAATTATTGCAATTAGCATGTGTACAATTATCATAAAATAAGAATGAGTGATGGTTGACATTTTTTTATCACTCAGGTGAGAGTGAGACAACCCCATCTAAATCTTATATTGGATATGAATTGAATGTAGGTTGTGGTGGTGTGTGTTTATTGAGTAAGGTGGAAGCCATGATATACCTATCATGGGGAATAGCGTGTTAGTCATGGAGATAGAAACCTCAGGTTGGAAGGGAAACAAGTGGGTGGAATTGTATATGGAATGATAATTTTGGATTCACGATTATAGTAAGGAACCATTGATATTTATTCTAAAATTCATTAGGAAATGATTAAAGGATGTTGGATGTAATGAATGATTGAAATTCGATTTTGATATGGTATCAATGTGGTTCAAATATGTAATATGTGGTTCTTGTGGTAGGGATACCTCATTTGTGTGGTAGATCACAATGATAATTGTGGGTATGTGGGGGATCCCACTATATACTCTCACTATGAGTCAAGATGGTATCCATTCGATGCATTTGGATAGTTATGTAATTAATCTTGGAGTGAATTCATTATGAGCTGGTGAGGTAGAAACATAATAGAAATTAGAGCCAAGTGGTCAATGGTTGAGTCAAATGAGGCTATACAGATATAGATTAACATGTTAAACAGATGAGATTTAGATTTTGTACTTGGATTCTGAGGAACATCTCATTCATCCTTATGTTTTTCTTGGATGGTTGATATGTATCATATCTTATTGGTTTTGGATGTTATGGGTGGGTGAAAATGATTATTTTAATTCTCATGATTGATTTGGAATTCTATGTTGGATACCATGTAAGGAATATTGTGGGATCATGAGTTTGAGGTCCCATTGTACATTTCTGATAGCATAGGTACTATGTATGGATTGACGGTAGAAATAACATGATCCATATTTTTGAGAGAAGCATAACGCCTATGAGTGTTTTAAATAGGAAAAAAATTATTTTCCTAGTTGGATGGACTTGGGTAACTTTAGTTGTTGTATTTTGGGTTTGAGAAGAGATTTGGGTGATATTTTGAATGGTTGAGTGCTTGTGTTTCAATTTGTACCTTGTCAGTGTTTCAATAAAAGTTATGATGAATAAGGTAGATGGAAAACGTGGTTCAAGCTATATGTAGGGAGGTAATGATGAATGACCATTGGGACATTTGATGAATGAGAGGTATTACTATGGGAGGATAAATTATATCCATTTCTACATGTTTCCAATTTACAACGAAATCGGAATGTTTGTTTAATAGATGGGTCAAATTACAATACACGACGTGAAAATAATGTTTGAGAGTATAAATGATTATGAATAGTGTTTGGGTATTATTAATGAATCTTGGGAGTTATATTGATTGTTCATATGATATTTTGAGTATTTGGGTTACATATTAGATCTTTTAGAGTTTTTAAACCTTGGGGATATAATTTATGTGCATAGTTTAAGAGAAACCTCAAGAAACATGGATGATTAAGGTGTTCTCATTTAATTTTGAATTAGACGTTTTCATAATTCAACATTATGAAATGTTGAGTACAAACCATGTGTGTTTCTAGGGTCTCTCATATGTCTTAGTAGGGTGATAATGGATGTTAGATCACAATTGGTTCATGTTTGGGTAACTATGTGCTATTTCAATTTAATAGTCTAGAATTGGGAATGAACAAAATGCATCATTGGCGAATAGTTTGGAAAACTATTCTTCCGAACTATGAGGATACTCATAATTTCATTTAATGGATAAAATAAAAAAAATATCCCCCTTGGGGTTTAGAATACTCAACCCAATTTCTATCTTATTTTTTCTAAATGAGCATAGTCTTCCACAAGCACTATCCTCTTCATACAACCCCTCGATTTAGGTGTTTTATTGGTGATTATTTTGTATTTTATGTGATTTATTTTCCTCTTGTGACTTGATATCCTTTTAAATTTATTTCACTCTAATTTTAGATGTTACATGTTTAGGTTTGTTGACTGTTTCTACAAATCAATGTGTTATCATCAGATTCCCATTATATTTTACATAATATTGTGTAGAGATGATAATGAGATTCCATCCACTCAATGTCACATGGAATTTCATTAACATATATACTCATTATGAATTTAAAAAAAACTTCTTCCATGAATTCTTTTAATTATTTATTGTAATGGTACCTCCTCAAAAGTATTTTTATATGAATAGTGTTGAGAGTCTGTTGTTGACTTCCCATGGAAGATTCATAGAGTTTTAATAGGTGTTGAAAACCCAATGAGTTATCCTACATTATTTTGAGATTTGTTTTAATGAATTAAATAATTAAAAAATTTAAATTATATAATTTGTGTTTTTTGGTATGATGATAAATTTTATCTGGTTGATGAAAACATGTTTGGATACTAAGGAGTTTATATGTGGATTGGAAAAGCCTTGGAATGGATTTTGGTCCTTGGAAATTTTATATAAATCATCATTAATAAGGTATACTTTCTAACATACTTTCCCAACATTATTTATTTATTTACATTTGTATGTGGTATGTATTTTATAACCCATGTGTGTTGTATTTTATTTTATTTTTATTAAAATTGATTGGGGATTTAAATTAGAATAATAGACATAGAAGAGATTATTTCAAATCAATTTTCATTTCAATGAAAAAACAAATGGCCTCCCATGGGTTTTTTTGTTCAATAAAAATTAATCATTGTAGTTTGAATAGTGATGTGGGTGGATAACGACCTTATAATGGTGAAGCTCATTGGTTGGATGTATTGAATGGTTAATGGAAATTTGAGTGGGAATAGGGTTAATGTTTTATAATGTGTATAAAAGATTAATTGGAATGAATTTATGCATAAATAACTTATGAAATTATTATGAGGGATTTTAAATGATTTTACAAATGATTTTGGTGTTTTAACCAGATTTTGGGAGTCCGTGGGGGAAATTTATCTCGTGAAATTATTTTTGTTTTAAAAAGATTTTTTGACCTCTAAAAACTTTTACAAAATGGGGTTCTGAAATGGATTTCAATTTTGATTAGAATTGGGTGTCTAGTTTCCCCTTTGGAAAGATTCAATGATAAATCTTTCAATATTTTGGTAGAATGAAAATAATTTTCATGATTATTTCCATGGTATCAATTTAATGATTTGACTTCCGAGAGTATAAGAATTTTGAAAATCAGAATCCTAGAGTTATTTATAATATATAGGGATATAATGTATGTATTTTTTTAAAATTAATAATGATATTATAGTGGAAGTTGATGAAACAATGTCTGACATATGAAAGGTACAAATATAATTTTGATTGTGTTTTTATATTAATGAATTATAGTAAAAGATTTTTATTTGTTTAATTAAGTATTGAAGTATTAAGAAATAAGTTTGAAAATGATAAATAATGTATTATAAATGACATTGAATGATTTAAGTGAATACATATAGATATTCAAGATTATTTCAATAGTTTTAGATTTCTAGATTTTCATGGATTTTAAAGCATTAGTAATCTTCCTATGTGTTATGTGATGGAAGTACCACATAGACATTAATTAATCTTTGACACCTATTTTTGTTGTATATGACGCATAGTTTTATATTTTAAATCATTATTTAATGAATAATAAATTTAATGTTTTTAAACAAATGTTTAAAACTATTTATAAACATTCGGTTTTATATGATACAAAATATTGGGGTAATTATGAGATATTACAATTTGGGAGTATATAGTTTATCTTATAAATATCCCTGGGATTGCGAGGTTATTCAGTCATATTTTGGTTAATTTTATTTTGAATTATTATTTCAATATTGGTATCCTTATATAATTACAGTTGATTAAAATATTTCTTTAGATTAGATGGAATTTTATTTGACGAATAAGGCTTGAATTTTCTTCAAGAATCATATATGATTTTACTATGACTTAATGAAGATTCAGGTTATTTAATAAAATAATTACTATATCAGGAAGATAATAAGATTATGGTATTTTCATTTTGGGTTTGAAAATTTATGATTGACTGATATTATTTAGGGATAAATATTAGATTTATCATTGATGTCTATGTGATAAAATCATTCTAATAATTTGGTTTCAAAATTTTTCCAGATTATATTAATGAATTTTGGGATAGTTATTTATATGATGATTTTGTTTGATCCTTTTCAATTATTATTTAATTTTTTGATTAATGATTTATATGTTTTTATGAAGGTTATATCATTTTTTAAGTTATCATATATTGTGCTAACCATTTCAATTTTGGTAAATGTATGATGATAGTAAGAATGCATTTATTTAGTTATGATTAATTATGTGATCTACTATAAATATATTTTAGTTCTCCAGACATTAAAAATTCATATTAAATAGAAATAATTTAGAGAATAATATAATATTCTAGTATAAATTCAATAAATTTTGATATTATACAAGTCATGTATGTATATTTACCTATGTTATTATTATAGATGGTAAATTATTTCCTAAACTCTAGGAAAATGATGTTGAAACAAAAAAGTTATCCCAGTAGTTTTTTTATAAATCTATGGTGTTTTTGAAAAGTATTGGATTTCAATTTTTCTATCATTAACATTACCTTGATCATTAACAGTCATGTGATCAATGTTATCTATAACTATTAATCATTATTTAGATATTAATATTTCTTACAAGTTTTATTTTTTTACTTCCAACTAATGATCTATAATTTCGAAACATTATATATGTTATTTAATATTACCATTGTATTTCCTTTTCCACTTATAATGTTAATGTTTTATTAACCCTTTTTAAAAAGTACGATATAAAAAATGGTATTTAAAAATTTCATAATTATAATAACTGAAATCTTGTTAAAAATATGGAGATGTAATTTTTTAATGAGTTGGGGAATTTAATATCATGAAATTTTGAAAGAACATTATCTTTGATAGCATATTATATATACAACTCCATGCTAAAACTAACTATTAAATACCAATATTTAAATGTTATCATTATACACAAGTCATTAAATAAGGATGTATAAATAGGAATAAAAATATTATGGAATATGTAAAATGTTCTTACTAAATTAAAAATTATTAATTAATTCACATGATATATGAGCTCATTTATTAAGAAATTGATTTTTTTTATTTGAAAAAATGTTTTAAAAAAAAGTTAATTTTACTGTCAATGAATATTATAATTTATTTATAGTACATTATTAATTTTTATATCCAAAAATGATACCATTTTTAAATCATTATTTAGAAAACAACGTAGTGTGACATTATCTTATTTTTCTAAAAAAATTAAAGCAAATAGTTATAACAACTAATATTTCTTAAAAATTAATTTATTTAAAACAATTAAAGTAATATAAAATAAAATTTTGATCTTAAAGTATCATCAGTATTACATTATTTGAAATTATATAATTATTTCTATATGAGTCATCATTAAAACATATATTGATATATGATATTTTTTGTTATTATGAATTTGTACCTCTAAAAAATAGTTTTTGTTATTTTTTTCTTTTTAATCGTAAATTTATTTTCTACACTTAATGAAATTTAATAATAAAAAATGGATTAAAATTTGGTAGTGGGGGAAATTTTTTAAATAGTTACATTTTATTTCTAAAATTAAAAATAATAATAGTCGTAAATATATATCACCTATGTGGGGATAAATCTTGTTATTAGGAATAATATTAATATGATATAGTCTATAAATTACCCATAAATTCATATAATCTATTGTATGAGTTTTATTAAACCATCTATATCCATTATTTGAATCTATAACACTTTTATTACACTATTATTTAAAAATCACTTTTATATTATTTTAAGTTAATAAAATGTCAATAAACATTATTATATTAATTTTAATAAAAAAAATCGATGACAAGGATGCTGATTTGTCTCATTTATCATTTTTTATTTTAATGATAAATTATTTTTTATGATACTATTTTATTTATAAATTTTAGTGATTATAAAATTATATTTAGTTCTTATGAAAAACATATATAGTGCCTGTCAATCTAGTAGAAAAAGAAACTAAATAATTCAAAATCCTCTAAAAGTAATGTTTTTTGATATTGATAGTTTAATATGAATTTTATTGATCAAAATAAGAAATTATTTATTTGTAAATTTATTATATACAAATCCTATTCATTTAATTTTATTTTCAATGTGACATAAAATGGGTAGTTCTAATAAAAAATTAACAATATTTTATAATAAATAATGGTTTAGAAAAACATTTAATGTTTATAAAAATATTCTCATCAGCTATATTATTCGGATATGGTAAAAATAGTATCCATAATCCTTTTATCAATAAAATTTCCTTTTATAGTAAATGTTTCATATTTAATGAACAAACATTGTCACGGTAATTGTCCAAAGGGTCCATTGGGATTAAAACAATGAGATACACATAAATTAATTATTTTAATAAATGTTTAAATTTTATTTGATGATAGAATTTAGACCCGTACACTTAATGTAATAAAAATTTATTCAACTGTGCCACGTTTATTATGAAAATTTATATATATTGATACATTATGTAATTCCATGAGTGCCCCTCTACATTATTATAAAAAAAAACTCATATCCTCTTTTCATATAATATAGACATCCCATTGGTTTTTAAAATATGTACACAATAATAATCTATAAATACCTTATATTTTTATATTGTCTATAGTTTTGATAAAAAAAGTTGTTTGGATATATGTATAAATCTAATGTGGATGCCCGAAGAAGTTGTATAACACTTAACAGATATTTTTTTTTATTTCGTTATTTATCTCAATGAAATATTCTTCAACTACGATGAAGTAATAAAATCTATAAATTCCATATAAATAGATACTATAATATTTTCTGGACAACTTATATTTAACTTCTCCAATATAAAATTGCTGATGAAACAATCATTCATCTTTATAGAAGACTACCGCCTCACGAACTGATGTAATTTTTTTCCATCAACATATTTCATGACTAGTTATAATTATGGGATATATATATATATGTGTGTATATTATATTTATGAAATTATTATCATTATTTTAAAAATATTTCATTAATTTTGAGGCATTACCATCTATTTAACGATTATAACATATTTCTTGAGTACGATTGGCTTGCCACCTCTAAGAAGTGATGTGATTCATTTTTCATGACCACATCACAATGATACTATATATATATATATATTTGTGTTTTGAATAAATAATTTTTTTTATTTTAAATATATTAATCCTCCGTAAAATAAAAAATAATAATTAAATTTTTTTCCATCATATTCATTAAAAATTAAAATGTTACCTTTGGATACATAAAGCCTACCATCTCATAGATTGCTACATATATTATTTTTCATAGACATCATTCAATTATGATTTTAAAATTATAATTTATGCATAAAAATGAGAATTATTTCAGGTTTATTATTATTTATTTCATTAAATAATGACCTATTTGTCTATATTCAACTTGTTAATGACATTTTGGATATATAATGTTATGTTTGTCAAAGAATATAACATGAACTTTGTTAATTAACTAATTTTATATTACATGGTAATTACTAAAAAAGTAAAATTAAAAATTTTAAGTGTTCATATGATTGTAAATAATTAATATAAATTTATTATTCTAGAACACAATTAATGTACGTGATAAGTAGTACACGAGATAAAGGAAAATTTACTGTAAAACCATTAATTTTATTGTTTTATTGATTTATTTTCAAAATATTATTCTCCCATTACCATATTTAAATTTTTATTTTATTTGATGTCTTTATATAGAAATAAATTAATTATAACATAAATTTAATAATATTATTAATATCATTTAATGGTTTTAAAATTAAATCTTTTCTCATAAATAATATAGAATGCTTTAGCTATCTTTACAGAAAGGTAAAAAGGGATTTTCTATTTTAACATATATGAAATAAAAAAATTCACCTCCATAAATAATTTTATTTTCATTTAATATAAAATTAAATTTATATACAGTTACATTCAATGAAAATTATATTATATTTTTTTAGTTTTTATGCGTTTCAAAAGAAAAAAATGTTTATGTAATAAAAATATTAAAAATGTTATTTCATTTCAGTTAAAATTTTAATTATTATGTGTTTTACTATAGAAAAAGTAATATTATAGCAGTACTGTACACTTTGCAGGTGTTGTAGCAGGTAATTTAGCATTTACTATAGCAGTTATTGTTCGGTACTATAGAAGATGGAACTATTCACCTTGGGCCACCAGTTTGGTCTTGGATTCATTAAGGCTTTCGGGCCACACATGTCTTTTGGTCAGTAGGGCTTTCAGACCACCTTTATGGCCTTCTGGCCACAGGTAGTCGCCACAGACACACTAAAAAAAGGAGCATCCTCAGAAGAGGATTCAGAACAGGTGCACTCACCAGAGTAGAGCCGAATAGATTTGTCATAATGATAGGGTATGGCTATACCATTAGCACCAGCCTCTTAATTCACGGGAAGCCTGGCCAGACGGACCTGTGAAGGTAGAGAGCTTCTATCATGATGCCAATGCTGGGGAGGGGAAGATCCTTGTAGATAGTCTGGTTGAATTTCATAAGACCTTCGGGTCATGTAATCTTTTAAGCCTACGAGACATGTAATATCTAAGCCTACAGACATTATATGGGTTTCCCCTCATCCCTAGAAAGGGTTGCTATCAAAAATCAATATAAAATGAAAGCCTTCAGGCCATTTTGGCGAGAAGTAGACGTTAATTGTTATTCCAATTGTAAGGGTTCTGGTAAGGGTTATTATAAGGGTTCTTAAAGTTGATTTCCCAAGTATACTACATGACAATAATATTATATAAAATGATATATCATGAAAATAATTTTATTTGAAATGGAATGTAATGGAAATTATGTTTTACTAGAATAATTATTTCCATTTATGAAAAAAGGAATGTTTTAGACAAACAAATTCTGGGGTTATCATGTTTTATATGAAACATTCATTATTATAAATTTGACATTATATTTTCCTACTATGTGTTTTACAAAATTAATTGGATGGTATTTAAAATATAATTAGTAATTAAATGACTACATTAACTCAATGTTTATAAAGTCAAATAAAAAATACTTTTATGATCTCATGGAATTAAAATAGAATAATAGATTTCATGATTCTTTTATTAATATCCCTAAAAAAACTTTTTATGATCATTGTTTGTTTCCAAACATTTTTCACAGTTTTATGGATAGTTAATAAGAAATAATAAACCATTTTAAAAAATGTATAAATATTTTAATAAAAGATAACATGATTCTTTTTAAGTATTTTTTTTTGTGAATATTAGACAATAAACAGAATATAACAATAGGTTTCTTATGATATTTTACTATAAATATTATAACCATATTCTATGAAAATATAAACAGGAAAATATCATTTAAATTTATTAATGTTAATTATTTAAAAATTATTAAATTTTAAAATTGCATAAGGTTGTGTCCATATAATGCTTTTGTTTCTATAACTACATTATATCATAAATAATTTATTGATTTCCAAAGCATATTTAATGTATAATTATTCATGTTAATATAATGATAATATTAGGTGGAATATTTTTAATTATATTTTATTTAATTATTATAATTACAGGATAAGATAAAATAACTACCTTATTATGATTACATTTATCATTGATTGATAAAACATGGATGATTTGTTGGAAAAAATTTTGATTTCATGTAATTTTGATAGTATACCAAAACTATGATGCAACCAAAAATATTTTGGCCATGAAACACATTCTATGGAAAATTTTATATTCAAATTTTATTTTTCTAATGAAGTACCTTATGAAATATAAAGAACACACAGATTTAGTTGTTATAGAATCCATTTTTAGGGTTTATATAAATCCAAGATTTATTTAAAAAATGAAATTTTAAATAGAAAACTACATTACATTAGGTATGGAATATGAAATATATAATTAGTAAATTAGGTGAAAATCAAAGGACTCATATTTTTAAATTGTTGTTCATAAATTCCAATCATATACTAAAGGTCCCACACTATAGTGTATGGAGACCACAAAATTGGTTTAATTAATTAAATTTATATTTTAAAATACTCATTTGTTTGAAATATAAAAATTTCAAATCATTATGTGATTATTTAGTCTAGATTAAAATGAATGTTATATAGATAATTTTACTATATAAAAATTTTATGTATAGATGTTAATTAAATGAAAAATAAAATGTATATATTTTAATAGATATTTTTATTGATTATGAAAGGAAAATATAGTATTATGAGATAACATGTTATTTAAATGTATTGATTAATCATTATAAAGGGAAAATTTTACGTATCACTAACAATGTGAGACAATACATTAAAATATGAAGAAAATAGATGCACCTTACAAACCATACCTGACATTGTAGTTCTTTTTTTTTGTATTTTTAGAAATGTTAGAAAATTTATTTGTAATATTAAATTAATGAATTATTTTCGAGAGAATTAAGATTAAATATTGAGGTATATAAAGAATTAGTGATAGTTGTTTTCATTAATATAAATTAAAATTATTTTTTATTTTTCCTATGATTAGTTAAAAAATATCCTCGTTCATTTTAGTTATATTTTATGAATATAAATAGGTTGAACATAATTTAACATGGTACACCCAATAGGATGTTTAACTTAATTGAATGTACTATAAAAGATTTAATCTACCATATTCTCTAAGATCCCATCTTTAAAATTTTGTGTGGATTAAAAATTTCTTAAGGTATAAATGTCTTCTAATGAAATAACACAAATTTTACACAAATATTATTTATTAAAGATATATATTAAAGAAACATATGATCCATATGTACTAATGGAACAAGTTTATTTATTTTTAGTTTAGGTGATGAATTATGTTTTTTTGTTTCCCTAAAAGGGGCAGGAGGATTTATCATTGAGTTCCTTGTGAGATGGATAAATATAAAAGATTTCAGGAGATAAAATAACTAAAAATGATAAAGTAAATATTAATTTCTAACAATATTTGGAAATATGATAATATAAGATGAAATTATGTTTCTATAAATATTTCAGGGGAGTCATCATGTGAGAATTAGTTACTAAAAGTTTTATCACTAGTTTTCTTGATTCATTAATTGTGAATCAAATTTTTTGATACACTTTTTTATTAAATAGAGGATGTGTGATTTCCCCATAGGGTAACTGATTTCTGCATCAATAATATCGAAATAAAAAACTCTCACAGAATGTGAAAATTTTCTATAAAAAGGTCGAAGATATTTTCAACCAACTCAACGAGTGAAATTGATGAAAATATAATGTAACGTGATTTCATATTAAGTTTGTTAACAGATATTTAAATATAATGATGAAAATACTAATATTAAGAGTTGAAAAGAATTTTAAATTATGAATGAGTTTGGAGATGAAGACTGATGTAGCTTAATTAATCAAAAGAAAAAATTCATTAGAATAGAATGTTTTAGAAATAGAAATATTTTAATTCACGCCTCTTCAGATAGCCTGGTTTCGTAAATTTTAGAAATTTCTCCTAGATATACATGTCTACTAAAAAACACCACATCATGATGGGTTTTATCATTATGAATCATCATGATTAGATTATTTTTTTTATAATTTATTAACTAGATTTCATATTAATGATTATGTGTTGGGTAATTTTTAAATTTATGACAACAAGGGTAACATGGTTTGGGTAAATATTAGGGTTATAATTTTTCTTACTCTTGTTTAAAAAAATATTTTCAATAAAGTAATATTATAGTAAAATAATATTACATCACTAAAATACCTAAAAAATCATTTCATAATGTTAAATGATTTCCATTAATGTTATTGCTGATGTTTTGAACCAACTAAAAGTGGGATTTTTTTAAAAAATATAAGAATATATTTTCTTATTATGTTTGTATAAATTGGTCATAAAATTATGTAGGATAATCTAAAATTAATATTGGGGAATATTATTAATTGATTCATGTTGTTTGGTGGTATGATAGAAGTATCCATAATAATAATAATGACATGGTTATTGGAACTGAAAAATATTATAACATTATATATTTTATTTCACAACTGTTAGGATATCATAAAATAGTATATTAAAAATTAATTATTAGATATATTGGTTAGATCTGGAAAACTACATGTTGGAGGTATATATCTTCGTGTATCAAAACTGTTGATTTAATTTTATACATTTGTCTAACTGGACTAAATATAAATGATCAAGTTTCATGTTAGTTTTAAATTAATAAAAAATGTACCATGGATTTAGGAAATATTATAGTTGTTTAGATGTTTAAATGGGAAAAATGAAAAATAAAAATAAAACCACATCATGGTCAAAATTATAATTTTTTTAAATAACCATTTTATATAGGGTATTTTGGAATTTATAGTGTTTTGAAATTTAATTTTGAATGTAATATAATATTATTTGAGTTATGAAAAATTATAATCATTTTATTCTAGAAAAGAAAATGATTGTTCATAAATTATAAAATTTTATAAGGTATCATTAGGTGTAAGTTATCATAGACAGTTTCTATTAGACGTGATTAGACACTTTTTAATGATTTGATTAATATGATATATCATATGATAACCAATTTTTTTAATCATTTTATAATTTTTATAATAATAATGGATGGTAGGTTTTAAATGGAATCTGAGTTATCTATAGTGTTTTTATATTAATAATTTCATATTCATTAAATATCAATGTGAAGAAATAGAAGAAAAATAAACTTACTAGAATGTTTTTAGGAAAATTGTTTAATGATTTATAATATTTTACATATTGAGTTTCATATAGGATCATAATAGTTCTATTATAATGGAACAAATCAATGATTTTCATTTAAAATTTAATTCTTATAAATAACTACCGAGCATAAAAATCTATTTTTTAATATTGTATTTTATAATGATGATTTTATATTTTTTCATTTCAGGCTCACAATGTAAAAAATATACATTTCTTGTTGGATATTTTTTGAGTTTTTATGACATTATTCTATATTCAAAAATTATAAAAAATGAAAACTATTATTTTTATGAGATATCATTGAGTGACATATGTACTGAAATTGTGGATTTTAATGTTTCAACATGATTTAAACTATTTACTCATATTAAGAAACTATAACGAATACAACAACTTGGTCAAATTCAAATGATAGTTTTTCATATAAGTGGAAAATTTTAATGTTCTGAAGTATGCTGATATTCAATAGATACCAACATGATTGAAATCAATATTATTGGAGCCCAAATAAAAAATGAATAAAACGTCATAGAATGGTTAATCATAAAATTGTTTTATCTATTTTTATTTAAATTATTTATTTTAAATCACCTATTTTTGGAGTCATTATTGATATTAGTGGCCGATCTAATTCAATATATTTGGAATTTACATGGATACACATCAAGGGTATGGAAACATATTTAGGGTTAATATATATTTGAGGCATGAATAAAACATAAAAATTCATGTTAGACTTTTCATATCAATACAAGATCATGAATATAGATATGATTGATAGAAGAAAGCAAGAGAAAGATCGATTTTAACTATGTTCTAGTGAGGAATAGATAAATACAGAAAATAATTATAAAGTATTTTTCATCAAGGAATTAATTGAATATATATATATTTAAATATAAAAACATATTTTTCATGATCATATCAAGTAAAAGAGACACACTATAAATTTTTTGTTAAATTATTTAAGTTGATATTATCATTATATGATCATATTGTAATATTATTATATTCTTTACATGATCTAATGAACGTACATTGTGGAATATGGTCAAAAAGGTGTTCATGTAAGTGAACTAAAACAAAATAATTTTTTACATTGTGAGGAAAATTAGTGATTTTGGTACATTGATACAAATCCTTCTGTAATTTCATTTGAATATTCCACCAAATTATATGGTGGACAATGTTAAATATCCATGTATCAATAAATTATTTTCATTACTTTTTACATTAATTTCATTGATTTTGGATGAGTGACTAAAAATATGTTTAATAAGACAAAAAAATATCTAAAAAACAATTGTATAAAAAATAATTGATGATCTGAATTGACCATTTCTTATGGTTTTGATCTTATATGTGTGTCCTTTTTTACAATAAATTATATAATATTTAAAAGGATCATAATTAGATATTATGATAACAAATTTGATGAAGATTTATTTTCTAGGAACTATTGAACTGTGATGCTAAATATGAAAATCATATTTTAGGAACTATTCCAATAAGGAATATACAAATGTCATGAGTTACAAAAATTATAATGAAATATGGAATAAACATACCAATATCTATGATAAAAAAATATAGGGAAACTAACAAGTTAATTATAAGGAACAACTGGTGATTTTAGGATGCACTATAATAATGGATTTGATGAATTATTTTAAAAAATGATCGATATACCCTTCTCATATAGAGTAATATCATAAAATATTAAAGTTATAGGAATTTTTAAGAAAATCATGTGAAGAAATATATAATTGTAGAATGCAATGGATTTTTTTATCACAAAATGAGAGATAATTAATATTTCCCTCAAATATTTTAAATTACCATGATGGATTATGAGATGTGAATTAATTTAAATTATATTTATAGTTATTAATATAAACTCAATGGATTCAATGCTTATGATAACGTATAAATCAAAAGAAATAATACAATGAAGATTTGATTGGTACGCATATTTGAATAATTCTAAATAAATTGAATTATATAAAGGGTAGGATTCAGAAAAAAATACCACTATATTTTTTATAAAATATTGAAATGTTTTTAACATGCAATATTGAGTGTTATAAAAAAAATCAGAAGATGGGTTTGAAGATATTAATTAATTAATGGAAACATAAAATAAATTTTTCATTTAGTTATTGAAATTATATTATATTTATGAGAAATAAATAATGATAAGAATAATATGTTATATAAGTTAACTATATGATGATTAATAATCATCTTATGATGAAGAATAAACTATATTGAAATATAATTAATAAGATGTGTCAATTTTTATAGATAATTATAACATAAATAATGATTATTGACAATATCAACTAGAAGGAATCATATACCAGAAGGTAGTTCTCTACATGAATTACATTTATTTTTATGACATTAATATAGATGTTTTTAACTAATTTTGATATATAATTTCCCAATATGACAATAGAATAACCCATTTTTTATTCATAAATTTACAGAGGAAGTTATATATGGAATTTTTTAAAAATAACCATAATTATATATGGGAAAATAATGAAAATTGGATATAGAATCATTCTAGAGCTTCCCATCCATGATGAGTGTATAACCAAAATAGCATATATAGTAAGAATATTTCAACCTATGAAACAATGGGATATTATAGAATGAATTTATCAAATTCCAACATATAATGATAAATGACTTTATTAAGGTAAAATTTTATATAAATAAAATATATTATAAGTATATATCTAGTTAGGATACATAATATAAGAGATAACGTAATTTTGGAATAATAAGTACTCATTTTAAAATTTATGTCAGGTATAATATTATAAAATAAAAAACTACACAATGAATAATGTCCCTTTATAGACTCATAATTTAGATATATTACCATTATTTCTGATGCAACATTATTTTTTACATTTGATTTAATAATAATAATATTTTATGATTAAAAACTTTCATTTAGTAATGTATTTTTAAATCCAACAATGTCATCTCTCATTATAGACTAAATAAATTATAGAAATGAAACAAAAGAATAATAATTTCCTTCACTGGAATTGATTTATGTTATAATAAAAACCATTGAATAATTTACAATACATCACAACATGTCAATATTGTGACCATTTTCTTTTTAAATAAGTAATAATATATTATTTAATTTAATTTAATTGTTTTTTTAATATATCCATAGTAGATATTTATCTATTTTCAATTATTACATAATAATAGTGATAAATCTACAAACTGTGTATAATTTTAATAAATGGTTGTTGATGAAGAGTATCATATAACTAAAGAAGAAATCCTATAAGTGATATGATTTTATGTTAGTAAAAGAGAATAGAGAACTAATTTTTTTTATTACTCAATGTAATAGTATTATATAATTAAAAATATATTACTCTCATAGTTGAAATTATATTTTAAAATAACTTCCCATTCCCCCTAAAACAATTGATGGTAGATTATTATTAGATAAAACCAATATACTAAGAGAAATAAATTATGAAAATCACAATATTCATAGAAAAAATAGAACTGCTTATATGATTATATAAAATCATAGTAGGAATAATTACTATTCCAGAAAAAGTATTCTTCTATGAATTCATATAAGTCCATTCCTGTGATATAAAAGGATAATAAGTTGATTCATAAGATAGATTATCCATAGGTGAGAACTTATATCTCTCGGTGATGTGTCCTCGAGGTTATAAATAGTGCATTAAACCACCACAAAAATGAGGGGGAATAAATTATATATTCCCCATACGTAGAACAATGATAACTCTAACTAACAATAATGCCCCAATTAATGTTTATTGGGAACACTTTAAAAGAATATATTGAAATATAACCAGTATCACGATAAAATTAGTAAAACAGGTATCCTTTTCTATTTTTAAACAAATATATACTCCACCCTTTGATGTTTTGGATTTTCAATAACTTATAATGCATTTTCAAAAAATCAAACATTTAAACAATTGTGTTTCTCATCCTCTTATGTATTAACTATTAACATCAATACACTAGTAGAAACAAAACTCCTTGTTTAAAATACTTATATCCTTAGATAAGTAAATGTATATACGTGAAAAAGATTATGAAATTAAATATTGTAGAACCTATAAATTAAACCAAATTTTACCACTAACATCAATGAAGGGAAAAATTCTATAGCGGATTAAATATGTCGAACTCGATAAAATAAACATTGAAAAAATTCATTTTCAAATATCATTTAAAAAGATAGCTTAATTATATATAATTTTATATTAGTTAATTAAATATTAATTAATTACTCTATTATAGATAATGATTATAGAGATAAAAAATTTTGATGTTTGAGAAAATAAAATATTCATTTGAGTTTTTTATGTTTTATTTTAAGGTTAAAAGTGAAAAATTATTAAATCTACAATAGAATTGTGTGGTTGAATTTTCATTTGAAATTCATTATGCACACATTATATAAATTTTGTTGATTTTATATTGTAGTATATATTTTTAGATAATAATGGATTTTACAAAAAAATAATTGATTTATTTATTTTATAAATTTATTTATCCAGTTTTTATATAAATAAACTATATAAGATATTTTATCTATCAACTAATCAAAATAAATTTATTGAAGGAAATAGTTGGATATAGTATAATACAATGACATTAAGATTCATTTAATTAAAATTATATGAAGGACATTGAATTGATAATTAAAGGTGGGGTTACAATATATTTATGGAAAACAATATCATGAATTAAATTGGATTGTAATTTAACGATCATCTATTATAACCTTCCACCAAGATTTATTTTATCTCATTTTCAATATAACCAAAATAAAAATATTTAAAAAATATTTTTCATAGTTCATAAAATATATTTTGAAATAAATAATTGATGAATGAGGTGTACTGATTGAGGATTGATGAATTTCATTTATCTTTCGGTAGGTGATTTTGGAAAATAATCCATTTACAATCTAGGTGAAAATATCATGATATTCTATCCCTTTAATGGTTATACGATCTTTGGTAACATGGGATAAATATTCCACTACTAATTAAAATTGATATTACATAAAAATAATCAATTAACAGGGAGAATTTATAAATTTATATATATTAATAATTAATGGATAAATTATGATATAATGGAAAAGGGTTTATTAAAATTTATTAATTGGTTTTTATTATTTTATATTTTTATGATAAATTATAATGATTTCATTTCTTATAATTGATATATGAATATAATGATATTTTCATATCATGACATTGAGAAATTATTATTCGTATATTTTGAATATTTTTTAAATGGGAGTACCATATCATTTATTATTTTTGGAATAAGTTGGTCCATATTTTAGGGGAATGATATTTTTAGACAAGTACCCCTTGGTGATGGTATATTTTTGGATAAGGGTTACTGTGTTACCTATATATAATTAAATATACCTTGGTGACAATTCAAAAATTAATGAATATATAATTATTACTTCTAAGTTGCTTTGTGTTTCTATATATTTCTATATATGTTATTTCTGAAATTCATGGGACCATTCCTTTCCCAACATAGGGGTAATTTGATACAACAATTTTCATCAACAATATTGAAGGGATTTAGTGATATTATTTGATGATTTATAAGTATATTGAAATAAAAATCCATTATGACCCATTTGGATAACCTGTATTATTTTCATACATGGTGGCATGGATTTTTATTGGTGTAGTGTTTGATGTAGTTTATTTTTCATTATGCAGTGATTAGTGATGTGTATTTGGACTTTGTTAATGCTGATGATATGTAGAATGTTTTAGAAAATGTTATTTAATCCTTCATATATACATATCATATAAAAATATGGGAGTGTGGTTTTTCAAAATAGATATTAGTATATTCTATGACATATTATTTTTTTATAATTAGAATATGACGAAACTAATTTTTTATATTGGGGTTAGAATCTGTTTATGATAAATTAATATATAAAAAATGTTTATGAGATGAAATTTTATGATGATATTTATTTTTTGGACATGGGTATTTTTTTTGATGTGGAATGATTCTAAATGATTAGACCCTTGATGAAATGAAGAGTTAATATATGTGTAAGGTTACTCAAAAATTAAATATAATATGAGGTTCATTGAGGTGGAAATAGTTCTAATGGGAATACAATCAATAACTACGACAACCCCTATGGTTGGGTATCCACATAATTGAAATAATTTGATGGGAGGTATCTATGGGTAGGTTGCTACAAGGATATCTTATAATTATTTCAAAATGGGTGGATAACTTATTATTTTTGTTTATTTATACGGAACTCATAGTTGAAAAACAACTAATAATCTATAAAAATATTGGGGTTTAATTTCATGTTGGATACTATATGTTACATAGTGATATAGGGGTCGAAAATTATGACCCATAGAAATCGATATGGAATAGAGGAATAAATATGGAGGTGGATACATGATTTTCATCTCTTTTCCCATTCATGGCTTAATTAGAAATCAATTTTCAATTATATCACGAGAGTTTCAAGGTGGATCCTACTAATTAGTTTTATATTCTATATATAGACCCAGAACTATGTGGCCCCGAGTTAGTGGTAACTTTTTAACATTGGCACTAGATAAACACAATAACAACCCATAATATTGAATTGTTTAGTATTCGTGTAAAACTACATAGATAATTTAATTTTAAATTATATTTGGATACATAAAATATAACATAGTATTTTCTTTGGGAACATCATTATTTCTAATTTAATTACCCTATATACCAATAATAATTGACATCATGGAATCTTAGGAACAAACATAAGAAAACAGTGATCTCAAATCCACGATAATAGAATGAATATAATAGAATATTTTATTAATATGAAATAAATAATATAGAATGTTAAATAATTAAATAACAAGGAATTTAATTAAAAAATTGTTAAAAATTAATAAAATGTCAGGAATAGAAGATGAAATTATATTATTTTAATAATCATTTGTTCTTGTTAAATAAGCATATATACTCTAAGTTATCATATAATAACATTGAATGTTAATGATTTAACTCATACTAAGGATATGAAAAATGATGTATATCATAACCATACCATCATGCAATTGTTCTAAGACATCATACATAAATTTACTTGGCCTCAACTAAAAATACAAGCTCTTTTGTATCATGAGACCAAATGATCCATCTAAGGGTAAAAACATGTCATTCTAATAACACAATGAGTCTAATTCATTCATCATTACAATGGGGTGAAATATAACAACCCTAAATATTCATTCTGAGAAACTAACATACAAAATTTTAACAATTTTTCCGATTCAATTAAAAAACCATAAACAATTAAATTTAATATAGATAATGGTATGAAAATAGTACATCCTCATTCAAAACAATAATAAATAGTTACAATAGATAACAAGTATGGTAAAATTAAATCTTATTTATAATCTACCATAATTCAAATAATTGTTATTTCACTGAGGAATTGAAATTCTTAATAATTACATTAAAAATATCCAACAAAAAAAATACACTTTTTAGAATGAATATCATTTTCAGAAGAAAAAAAATTTCTAGAAAAACAATAATTTTTTTCTAAAAAATCTCATTGTAACCATGTAATGGATTATTCAAATAAACCAATGTTCATGAAAGTGTGTAATTCTATATATGAATTATAAGTTAAAAAATAAGTTCTTCACGCTATTCAATAAATGACAAAAAGTTTCCCATTCAGAATTTAAAACGAGGAATCCCCTAAAATAATTAATTAGTAAAATATGGTAAATATTTCTATAATAAATCATTTTTATAATTACAAAAAAATATTTTTTCCAAAAAACATGGATATGGGATAAATTGGAATTTTGACAAAATAGATAAACAAGGTTGATAATTATTAAAAACATTATTTTCAAATCATGACTACATAAAAGATTATGACGAATATAATACATGAATTTTCATGAAATAGACTAATTAGGATAAAAATCATGATTTTATGGAGATATATATCATAATATTTCATCATAGAAATAATAAACATAAACAATCATAATAAAAAAATAGATTGAATAATAATACCCTTAAAACATCGGTAACATCAGAAACAAAAGCACCCTGAAATATAAAATCAAATGAAAATTTAAATATTTTGAGTACAACATTATTTATTATATAACCAATCAATGGGTTAGTATATACACCACAAAAAATAAATTAGTGGTGAATAAGACCAATGTTACACAGATGTGAAGGTGAGATAAGAACCCTAACATCATGTTTTCCATCATTCATATGTGTATGAAATTCTTATATAAAAACAATAGTTTTATTATAAATACATAAAATTACCATATTCATGTATCTCATACAATTTATTTTCTTCTATTAGTCTTTTCTCACCTGTTTATTATCAAATATTTTTTAAATTTACTATTTCGGGTGGTAATGGTTTCATTTCTTTGTATGTTTGGGTTTTAAAATTTTAGTCCATTTACATAGACCAAGGTTATAATATCTTGAAAACATTAAAAAATTTAATTGAAAAATAATATTCATTATATATCTATTCAAATTTACATATATAATTTGGAGATAAAAATTAAATACAGTATTTATGAAGATGGTAGGTCATATGTTTACATTAACTTTATTTCACTTTTCTAAATTGATAAAATAAAATAATATTAAATAAAATATTATATTTCCATTATAATTTTAATTTCATATATATCACATATTATCTTTATTCCTATCATTATTACATGACATGTAAATAATATGTAAATAACGAACCACATCTCTCCTAAGATAGTAGTTCACCGTACAGACATGTGATGTTATCGTATTCCCACATATTGAAAATTAAGAAATTATATGTTATATTATGACCCCAAAATTACAATAATTTCATAAATATAATATATAATTTTTAAATATATTTTTATATCCTCTCATGATAGGTGGTGATGGAAAACAAACTACATATGTTCATAATGTGATAGTTTTACATATACATGATCAATCATTTTGTTTCCCATGTGGTGGAAGAGGATATAGATATAGAAAATGATAATTAAAACATTAAATCTTATAATATGATTTATATAAGTTACATTTCATTATAGATGTTGAATAAATTTAAAATTAGTTGTACTAAGAAAAAAAATAAAAATACTCTTTTATGAATGTTACCTCTTCCTCTAGAAATGTCATTATGTTTACACCAGAATCCTAAAAATATTGGTTTTATGAAATAATAGACATATTATTTAGGTTGATTAGTAACGAATGGGGTGTTGGGGATATTTTTTGAAAATTTACTTTTATGTGTGAATATGAGATGATAGATGGTGGATGTTTATATTTGGTGGAGAAGACACAAAAATAATTTTATAAAATAAGAGAGTGTAGTCATTTTTTAGAAATTCCTAATGTCAAAAAAAAAATTATCTAAAAATATATGGTATAATGTCTAAATATATATTAATAATGTGAGTTTTAGAAAATTATTGTCATTTTCATCACTAATCGTATTAGTTTTACAAACTGGTGAATAAGTTTTCATCTTAACAGGGATAATTAATTTTTACAATTTTCACTATTTATTATGGTAAAATATTTCTTTCTTTTTACTATATAACTGTAATTATATTTATTAAAAATAAAAAATGTAATTTTCCAAATTCTATTTATAGAATTGGAAATTTTTTATTATAAATTAATCCGACAAACGCATAGAAAAAATGGGTTTCCAAATAGAAAACATTTATCGCAATAGACTTTTTTATTGTCAATATTTCTTATGAAATTGAATCCAATGAACTAACTTTTATTTATTGTCATATTTTTCAAATAATAGAAGTTATTTTAAATTTTAAATAACAATGGTACAAAAATAATTATAAAAGGATAAATATGTTTTAAAAAAATAGGTATTTTATCTATTCATTGATAAATTAATCTTTTTATATAATAATAAAAAATTCACCATAAGAAAATAATTATACGATTTATTGAAAAAATGTACATAATGTTGGATAATAAATTTTAAAAATTGTAATTAATTAGTTGCAGTTATTTTTTAATGCCCAACGAAATATCCACTAATAAAAAAATATTCCCAAATAAAATATTTATTTTTATTTCAAATGATTTTTATAATATTTATAATAAATATATAACCACTAAATTTATTTTATTCATGTATAAACATTTTAATTTTAATAATTTAGTTTTTCATTTTAAATACCCACAAACTTAAGAGCTATGTTATAAATGTTCACTATATCAGGTTTCATTTAGACTCTAGGTTGAATGTACATCATGATATATAAGAATATAAATTTATATATTTTTTATTGTAAATTTATAGGGTATAATTTTATATTATTTATATATAAATATAATTATATGTTATCATAGTGAAATTAGAATGTGTTATTCATAGATTGTGAATAATTCTAAAAAGGGAGTAATAAATCATTTCTTTTTTTTGGAATAAGTTGTTCCATCTTTCATGGGTTATGATATTTTTAGATAGTTACCAATTAGTGATGTTATATTTTTAGATGAAGGTTACTCAGTTACCTAAAAATAATAAATATATCATGAGGTACATAGAAAAATTAGAGAATATATACTTATTATTTTTAAGTACATGGGTTTTCTATATATTTCTATATTGGTTATTCCACCAATTCATGGGACCACTCATTTCACAACTTATGGGTCAATCTAGATACTAATTTCATAAATGATTCACAAGTAATTTGTTTAACTTATTTGGATGAGTTGATAAGTATAATTCCATTAAAATACTTTATGATCTATTTGGTAAAGATATATTTTTTTCATATATAGTGTTGTGAATGTTAAGGGTTGTAGTGGATGATAACGTTTATTTTTCATTGTGTGGTGATTAGTTAAGTGGCTTTAGACCTTGTTAATGCCAATGATATGTGGAATGTTTTAGATATTTTTATTTAATCTGTCATATCTACATATTTTAAAACCATATAAGAATGTGGTATCTCAATTTGATATGATTATATTCTACAACATGATATATATGTTAAATTAGAATATGATGAAAATAAAATTGATTTAGGGGGTATGAATCTATTTATGATAAATTATTATATTATAAATGATGATGAGATGAAATATTATTCTAAGTTTTATTTTCTGTTAATGATGATTTTTGGTTGAGGTGGACCGATTCTAAATGTTTGGACTCCTGACAAACTGAAGATTTCTTACAGGTGGAAGGTTACTTGGAAATTAGATATTATTGGATGTTTATCAATATGGAAAGAGTATTTATCGGTATATAATCCATAACTATGAAAGAACCTATGGGTGGGTAGCCACGAAAATGAAATAATTTGTTGGGAGGTCTCTATGGGTAGGTAGGTAGAAAGATATCGAATAGTTATTTCCAAATGGGAGGATAACTTATTATTATGATTTTTTAAAGACTTCATAGATAGAAAAATACTCATTATTTATTGAATTATTATGGATTAATTCCTTAGTGAAAAATATATGTTACATAGTTATATAAATCTAGACAATTTTGACTCGTGGCAATAAATATGGAATGGAGGAATAAACACGGAGGCGGATACCTGTATTTATTCTTTTTTTTATCTCAATCATGGATTATTTAGAAATCATATTTCCATTATATCATGAGAGTTTCAAGGTGGATCCTACTAATAATGTTTATATTCTATCTAAAGACACCAAACCATGTGGCCAAGATTTGGTGGTAACTTTTTATCATTGGTACTAAATACATTCATAACATCCTATAATATTTAATAGTTTAGTCTTATTGGCATACTTTTTAGATTATTTAATTTCAAATTGTAATTGGATACGTAAAATATAATATAGTATTTTATTCGGGTATATTATTATTTCATCTTGAAATTCCTTGTATATTAGTCATAATTAACAAAATGGGATCCTATCGAAAAATAGAAGAAAATGGTGATCTAAAATGCATTGAAACATAATACATACAATACAAGATATTGAGAATAAGGAATAATTTATATGGAATGTTAATGAATTTAAGAACATGAAATTTAATTAAAAAATTGATCAAAACAAATAATATGTCAAGAATAGATGATGATCAAATTATAATATATAAATAATCATATGTAATTGAAACATAACCATGGATATTCTTAATAATAAAATAATAAAATAAAATTTTAATGATTTATCTCATTCTAAGGATATGAAAAATGATGTATATCATAACCATACCATCATAGACTTGTTTTAAGATAGATTACATAAATTTATAAGGCCTCTACTAAAACCAGAAGCTCTTTTGTCTAATGAGACTGACAGATGCATCTAGGGACTAAAACATGTCATCATAATAACATAATAAGTCTAATAAATTCTATAACTGAATGGGGTGAAGCATAATTAACCTAAACATTCATATAGAGAAACTAATATATGAAATTTTATCAATGTCTTCACATCAATTTTAAAACCATAAACTATTCAATGTCATATATATTATAGTGTGAAAATAGTATATCCTCATACAAACAGATAATAAATAGTGCCAATAGATAATAATTATGTAATAATTAAAAACTATTTCCAATATATCATTATTAAAATAAGTCTTTTTTAGGAATAATAATTCCTAAAAATTCCAATAAACCATTCAAAAAGAAAATATTATTTTTATAATGAATTTGGTTTTCAAAAATTAAAAATATCTATAAAAAAAGATATTTAATAAAAAAATATAATTGGAATCATGAAAGGGAGGATTAAAATAAACCAGTGTTCATGAAATTTTGTAATTATGTATAAGACATATATGTTAAAGAACCATTTTTCACGCTATTCTAAATATGTTAAAAATGGGTACAGTCAGAATATAATATAAAGAATCCCCAAAAAATAAAAGAGTAAAATTGGGTAGAAATTTCTCTGATAAATCAATTTTATAATTCCAAAACAATTTTTAATTTTTTTTCACAAAACATTGATATGAAATAGACATGATTTTCGACTAAAGAGAGAAATAGGGTTGATAATTATGAAAAACATTATTTTAAATTCTCGACTGAAAATAGAGATGAAGATGAATATCCAAAATTTATATTTATTAAATATATTTATTATATTAAAATTAATGATTTTATAGAGGAATATATCATAATATTTCATCATGGTAATAATAAACATAAACAATAATAATAACCAAATAGATTTAATAATAAAACCCTTGAAACATTGGTAACATCAGAAACACATGCCCCATGAAATTATAAAATCAAATGGAAATTTAAATATTTTAAGTACAAGTTTATTTATTATATGACCAATCAATGGGTTATTATATACACAACAAAAAATAAATTATTGGTGAATATTACCAATGTTTCACAAATCTAATGGTGAGACAAGAACCCTAATATCAGGTCTGTCATCATTAATATGTGTATGAAATTCTTATAAAATAAAAAGAGGGTTATTATAAATACATTACATAACAATATTCAAATATCACTTACTATTTATATTTTACTTATAGTCTTTTATCACCTGATTATTCACAAAATTTTGTTAAATTCACTCTTTCGAGTGGTAATTATTTCATTTATATGTATGTTTTGTTTTCAAAATTTAACTCCTCTTACGTAGAACATAGTTATAACAAATAAAAATTATTTTCATTTGTAAATTAAAAATAATATTCATTGTATATTTATTCAAATATATATATATATATATTTATAATTTGGATATAAAATTTAATCACACTATTAATGAAGATGGTTGGACATATGTACACATTAATTCTGTTTCGCATTTCTTAATGGATAAAATAAAATAAAGTTAAATAAATTCTATATTACAATTATAATTATAATTTCATATATTCCACATATTCATTATTCATACCCTTATTACATGCCATGTAAATCAAAATATAATAACAAATCACATCGCTAATGAGAATGTAATTCACCGTACACAATTGCATTGTTATTATATTCCCACATAATGAAAATTATAAATGTATATGTTATATTATGACTACAGAATTATAATAATTCTTTATTATAATAAATATTTTTAAAATCAATCATTATATCCTTCTATGATAGGTGGTGATGGAAAAAAACTACATCAGTTCATAATGTGGTAGTTTGACGTACACATGATCAATGATTTTGGTTCCCATGTGATCAAAGATGATATATATATAGAACATGATAATTAAAAAATTAATGATTAGTATATTTTATATATAAGTTACATTACATTATATTTTGTGTATAATATTGTACATAGGTGTATTCAGAAAAAACACTTTTTTGAATGTCACATCTTCCTCTGGATATGTATTTAAGCTTACACTAGAATCCTTAAAAGATTGGTTTTATGATAAATATGTATATATGATGTTGGTTTATGAGTAAAAACTGAGTTTTGGTGGATATTTTTGGAAAATATTTGTTTTTATGTGTGAAGAGAAAAAGATATAGGTTGGCCATTGATAACTGGTGGAGAAGACTCACAAAGAATTTTTTAAAGAATAGAGTGTACCCATGTTTTACACATTCCAAAATTCACAAAAATTTGTTTTTATGTAAATTTATATTGGATAATGTATGTATATATATATAGATAATGCGATTTTGAGAAATTTAATGTCATTTTCTTCACTAATCTTATTAGTTTTACTCACTGTATACTTGTTTTCATCATAATAAGGATAATTAATTTTTACTATTTTCATTATTTATTATAGTAAAATATTATATTCAATTTATTAAATAGTTCTAAATATATTGATAAAAAATATGGAATTTAATTTTCCAAATTCAATTCATATAATTGGAAAATTATTACATAATATTAATCCCACAAACATGTAGAAAAAATGGGTTTCCAAAGATAATCTTTTCATCAAATTAGAATTTTTTATTGTCAAGATTCATTATGAAATTTAATCCAATGAACTAAATATTTTATAATCATATTATTGAACTAATATAAGTTCTTTTAACATTTAAATCATAATGGTACAATTATTTTATTTAATGGGTAAATAAGTTTTAAAAAAAACTTTTATTTTAACTATTCATTGACAAATTAACCATTTCATATAACAATAAAAAATTCACCTTAAGAAAATAATGAAAGTATTAATTGAAAAAATTAAAATAGTTTTTGATAATAAATTGATAAATTGGAATATATTAGTTTTTGTCATTTTTTAAAGCCCAATGAAATGTCCTCTAATAGAAAATGATTTAAAAATATAATTACTTCTATTTTGAATGATTATTATTTTATTTATAATAATTATATAAACATAAAATTTATTTCATTCTTGTATTAATATTTTAATTTTAATAATTTATATTTTCATGTTGATACCCACCAACTTATTAGAAAGGTTATAACAGTACACTACATTAAAGTTCATTTAGACTCTTGGTTTCATGTACTTCATGATATATAAGACTCTAATTTTATTTGAAAAAAATATATCAAACAAAGACATAGGGTGTTACATTATTCACTTTTAAAAATATTCATCCTTGAAATTTCTGTTATTTCATTTCATCTTGAGATTTGGTTTGTTTTTCATCATAATCTCATTATGTTCTCATATATCCCATTCTAACATATGATTTCCCCAAATTACATTTACTAAGAGATCAATCTTATTAAAAAATATTTTATCCTAGGTATCCAAAATATATATACTCTCATCATAGAAACAAAGGTAATGGTCTAATTATATTTCTATGTAGATGATAATGTGATGTGGTTCTGGCATGTACATCAATAACCAGAATCCAGAGAACAAAACACACACTTTATAAATGCATCCTGTCATTTCCAAATTCTAAGACCCATTTCAAATTCATTCCTGAATTTGGATTGGTTTGATGGACATGGGGATCAGTTAACCATTCTTGGAAAATTTTATAAAACCATTTTTCTGAGACACACTAAAAAAATCATCTACAACTTGAAATTCCATATCATTCCACTAGTTTTCAACATAAATCTATTTTTATTAATGAGATTCTTTTATATTGGATTTAATATTTTAAGAATTGTCTTTATATCCTCTTCAATATTGGGTCATACAAGTATCCTTTAACCATTTTAATCCAAAACATATGGAGTATGGAATCTCTTACAATATTAATCTATAGATAGATCCATTTTAATTATTTATGGGATGAAACATTTAATGGTAAACAATACCGATGGTGAATACATATCCCACATACCAAGGAAGTCAAGAGAGAATGTCCCCAACATGTATTTTAACATTTGAGTAGTCCTTTTATGCTATCAAATGGTTTAAGTTTGTTATGTGGTTCATAAAAAAAGCTCATTATCATGATCCTTTTTAAAAATATTCCAGAATTTCAAGGTAAACCATGGATCTTTATTTGAAATAAGTGAAATATTATACCCATGACGTATTACATAATCATTAATATATATCCTTTCATTGTACCATACTGGTAAATAATCTCCTAAAGTGAGGCAATTTGATTATTTGCTGAGGTGATCCTCAATAACCCATACAATATCATTATTTATATGATTCATTAGTAATATATTGAATAAATCCATATTACATTATTCTCTTTGACAATAATAAATTCGGATAGGTTAGATGAATCCTTAAAGATGTCATCTTTCAACCTTCACCTATCTAAAAACCTAGAATCTTGACACATAATCAATAATGTTTTTCTGTATATTTGTTCATAATAAATTTTTGCTCAAATCATTATACACCTTGGTACAACCAAGAGGTTTTGAAAATTTTTTATATGATCATAATCCAAAAATATATCTTTAGATCACATATTGATTTAAAACCTAGTCTCTGTCCAAATTTAATAATGCGATTAAAAAAATGATGTTTTCTAATTTTCCTCCATTTATGGAATTAATTTTCATTTAAATATTCCCATCCTCAGGTATAACAGTTTTTATCATTTTAAAAAAATTATGGAAATTTCAAAATTGAGTGATGTTTTACATTTCATAACGATTCCTAGTTCAATATTTTCTAAATACGTAATCATAATATATTCTTCAATACTCATTTTGGATAAGAATCTAGGATATTTCCATCTCAAAGTATGTTCTACATAATTTTCCTTCCAAAAGAAGTATTTTTTTGATAAATAGTTTTCCTTGAGTAGGTCAGTCTATAAAATTTTTCTTATTTGTTTTTTTATTTATGATAAAGTATTTATTTCAAACTCTATTTATTTATATAAATATTACATAGTTAACCATAGTGACAATGTCACCATATCGTCAATTAAATTAGTTTTAGTTCCATATAAAGTTCATTAGTTGTATAGATTTTTTCATAGTTCATTAAATCCCTTAAATCAAAGGAAATAACATTATCATTATTTATTAGGACACAACAATGTCCCCGATTTGTTGAATTTCTCGATTTAATGAACCCATAATTTCATAACTGTGCAGTCTAACAATGGAATTCATAAATCTCATTTTCAATTATTCAAAACATTATTCAAATTACATTATACATTTGAACAGAACCCCATTATAATTATGAATGGATAATATGTAAGATAATATTATATTTTTATCATACCTATAAAAGCAACTCGTTGAACCAATGAAATAATGTACATCAGTTATGTTAATTAGAATAGGCCATTCATGGAATCCATGTGTCTTTATAAGATCAAATAATATTCCATCCATTGAGAAAAGTTTTCCATAAAATAAAATATTATGAATCCATATTTTACACATGCTAAATTATCTATATAACTATTTTCTACAAAGTGTAGAAATAAAAAATGTCCAGTGATATCAGGGTATTTATATCTCTAAGAGTACACCAATATATCATCAATAAAAATGAATAAATTAACATGATATTACTTTAATAATATATTAATTAGATCAATGAATATATATTTGGTATTATTCATACCAAATGGAATTAACATAAAGTCATAATGTCCAAAACATATATGAAATGTTGTCTTTAAAATTTCATCATTCATTTTATTTAACTAATGATACCTACAATGAAAGTATATCTAGCAGAAAAATTATATCCTTGAATTTGATTGAATAATTCATAAATGAGAAGTAGATATAATTTATTATTCTCATTGGGTTATTGATTTTATTATAATCAAATCACATCCATAGTGATCCATGATTAATATTAATGAAAATAACTATGTCTCACGATGGTGAAATAATAGTGAATATAAATTTCTTATCAAAAAAATCCATTATATCATTAATAAAATACACTAATTAAATATTGGGCATTCTATAGAGAATATTTAAAATTGGTCATGCTTCAATGATTTAATCAATGAATAAATAAACTTCACTTAATAGTGGATGTATAATTAATTTTTGATAAAATAGATCAAATTATTCATAAAAAATAACTACATAATCCATTTTAATATTACCATTTCTATCCATATATTTTGATTACTATTATTATCCATAAATCTATTTTAAAATATATACTGGTGTTGGATTTATAAATTACATAGATGTTGAATTCACACCTATAATGATATGCAAGTCTACATCTTCATCATGAATTTTTACTACGTTCTCTATATAATTAATATATTTTCTATATTTTAACATATATTCTGTACCAAGTATTATATTTAAATAAACCGTATATATATATATAATAATTAAGTCATATAATAGGTCACATGAAGGTGTTATAATGGGAATTGACTTACATATCCTTGGTACTGTGAGACATCCTCTAGGAATATTGAAAAATAACTCATTCCATAATGTGCTCAGAAAATATAAAATTTTATAAGATAACATAGAAGCTATAAAGTAGTGTAGGGATACAAAATCAAATAATTCATTAGGTAATTTTGAGTATATTATTAATAAACCCTCACCAAAAACATTAAGGACATCAACCAAAACTATTGTGATCGATTAATCACGATGTTTCTCCCTTTGATTTCATTGGGGAAAATTTTCTTGACACATGGGATAATAATTCACATTGTTATATATCCTCATGATCACTGATAATTAAAAAATGCATAATTGTTTCATTCCCTTGAAATCACATGCATGATGTCATTTTTTTCACACATATAGGATACTACCATTCCTTGAAAGCTTGTTTCATTGTGTTTCATTTCACATTTTTACTAGATGGATACTCCATCCTTTCCTTCTTCCATTTTTTCGTATTTCCTTTTAGATCATGGTCATGACCCCTATTATTATAATTCCTCAATTCAAATCCATAATACATGGATAATTATTTCTTAGTTTTGATATAACATGATTTTATATCATTGTTTGATGGTAATGTTTGGTATATTATTTCCCTTTGAAGGATTGTCTTAATCCAATCAATGAAATGATGAATATTTATTTTTTTATTGCATACATATCCTACATCAAGTATTTCTATCACTGTAACGTTATTTCCATTATTAGAAAAAATTCCTTATTCTGGTTTTCTTAAAATCATTATCATTCTCTCCATATATGTCTGTTTCATGCCAGAGGAATATTTTTCCAAAAATAGAACTTTAAAATCCATCAATTATATGTTTGATATTTCATTTACCCATAGTTTTTTGAATTAATGAATACCACTATTCTATATCTTTGTAGAATTGATATAATACTATAAAAACCCAATCCCATTCATTATATCATTGATCAATAAAAAAAGTATCTAAGGTGCTTATCAACTTCTCTACTACAAATGGATTTGTATTCTCATTGAATAAAACAGTTATTAATGCATTATGAAAAATAACATTATTACACCACATTTTTGTTTTTTCAGCTACTACATATGGACACCTTTTTTGGATATATGATTAGTCATCTACTCCAATATGGTTACAATATAATCAGTTATTGATGCATCTCCATCATGATTTTCACTGACTTTTATAGGTGGGAAACGACTATATGGAGTACATGTATTTATACTCTCCTCATTTTTTATGCCCCATTTATAAAAAAATTCATCGACTTTACTAAATCCTAAAATTATTTATTTTAATTTATAATCAAAAATAGTGAATTAAAGATTATAAAATGATTAATTTATTCATGTCTAAAAATTAATAATAAACAAGGTTCATTGGGAAACAATTCAAGTCATAAGAATATTTTCAGATACACCATATTGGGATTTAAATAAAATTTTATCTATCCCATGAATAAACCCTTGGAGTGTCCATATAGGTACACATTGAAGCACATTTTTATGTACAATAAAACACTCATGTCATGCCTGATGTAATGTCAAGGAATTTATGTATAATTTTTTTTAATTATATAGAATTATTTCAAGACCATGAAATCTGACAGTGTGTGATTCAGAGGCTCGAAGTTCCTAGAATGGTCCGTCAACGTTTTGTTTAACTTTTAATAGTGTACATAAGCAGTTTTCCTAAAAAAGTGTAATAGATCTTAAAAGGATTCCTAGTTTAAAAATATGAGGGTACTATTGCACTCCGGATGGAGAGTTTAGACTAGGCGCGACATAATTTTAGTGGACACATTCCTCCTGTGAGAAAACCAAAAAATGTAATTACGTAAATAAAATAATTAAATAAATTGTTTTATTTTTCAAAATATTATAACTCACAATTGGTAACTCAGAATAAAAATCTGAGACCACCCATGTACTCATGAGGGTATGCTTTCTATAGGCAGATACAAATATTGGCCAGCGCGGGCCACCACTGAAAGTAAGATTGTGGCCATAAATAAAATAATTGAGTGACAATTATTTTATTGTAAAATCCCAATCATTTAAATGGTAACATAGATTTGAAATATGAAAATACAGTTGGGTTCTTTGCAGTGTGTTTCACTTAAGTAGAGCCTATACTCGACCTGTGCGGGTCAATGGTGACTATTATTATTTTTCCAAACTTTTTTTTGGCTATGTTCTGAAAACAGACAAGTGGTGTTTAATATCTTTTGAATTTGTGCATGGATTAAACATCTGGGAGCACCATAGAATCTGCAGCGCCATGATTCTTTTAAGGGAGGCTTTACTTTGACCTCAACAGGACCAGAGAAGAAGTTATTTCTTGTGACTTTTAAAAGGAAATTAAATACAATAATCTCACTATTTTATATCCTTTTTACCAAAAGTCAAGAGGTAGTGTGGGACCAGCGGTGAGTCAAGCCATTAAATGGATTGACACTTCAAATACTAAGTAAAATAATTGATTTAATTTAGGAAGGTTCCTTTTAAATGAACCTTCATAAATTCCTCGATCGTTACTTACCTTCCCCATATACTATTTATATGTGGATTGGGGGTAGAAATTGGCATGACTTCACCAAGCAAAGAAGCACTTGTAATGTGTCGTGACACCCAACAGATGGAGGATAGAGACAGTTCCAGCGGGCAGTGATGAGAAACCACGAATCAAGAAACGAAGAATGACAATCGAGCGGCATTGTTGATGGCTTGTTGTGGGGACGAGAAACACTAAAACATCCCTGAACATAGATACACTACAATGAACTAGAGGTAGAGGTTTATTGATTTATTCTATTAATTGATTTCCTCTTCCCCATTCTTGAATTACATGAAAAATGAGGTTCAACCGACAAACATGTTGACCCTCAACTCATTCATCTCTGCGAGAGGTTGTTGCGTGGAATTATGTGGGTTTTATCTGGTTTTTTAATTCAATTGTTATTAAACCCTTCACACCCTTGTTTATGAGCTAACGCGGAGGGCGTGGGCCTAATGAACTAGGCCCGAACCCTCCACTATATTTTTTACATCCTTGTGCCTCCATGGAATACCGACAACGTGATGACACTGATCGGCTATGTGGTGGATAGAGCATCAATGCACACCGCAAGAGGTGTTTCATGGAACAAAGTCACGATAGTCATCGGAAAGGCCATCACCGGCCGAACATAGAGAAATCGTGGAACACCATCGCACACCCCCGATAAACCAGGAGGGCCATGGATCGTCAACTGCCACAACCGGAGAAGCGGTCGGTTGGCACGATGGTTGGCCGCCCTGAAGCCGGTGGAGCAGAGGTGGCCCGCGCCCCTTGTGGGATGCCCATGTGGCAGCAAGGCTGTGATCCATTTTGTGCATGGTTGAAGCAAGGGGCCTCCAGATTGACCGGCGGTCGGGGGATGGGATTCCCTCTAGCTGCGCTCGGCAGCAAAGCCACGGCTCGTCGGCCATGGCACGGAGGACCTGTGGCACCCCGTAGTGCCGCATTGGGGTCAACCCCTTTGGGTTGACCTGATGACGTGGCTTTGTGCCACGTCATCCCTACCCTGAAGCACAGTGTCTGGGTATCCCTTTTAGCCCATGCCGCCAGGCTGGTGGCACCGCCGGGTCGGTCCAGCGGACCGACCCACCGCTCAACTGGCCGAACAGCAGCCCATCATCCTACCCCGCCGCCCAGATGGGTCGGGCCAGGCAAATTGGGCCAGGTTGGCACGAGTTTAGTTGGACTCGATTCAGTCTAGGTCCACCCGATACGGCCCATGCCGAACCTGATCAGGCCGGTATGACTGAGGCATACTAAACCCGGACCCCGTACTGCCCAATAAAACAAAAAGTGTCTTATCTTGAGAACCAGACATCTTTTTGACTATCCGACTATTAAGTTGGAAACCTTGGAGTAAGACGGCCCTTTTTATTTACTCCTAGAGTTTTTTGGAGAAATTTGGAGTACATCCAGGTTGGATCACACCTGAATCAAACTAGGTCCTCGACACTGAAATGCCAATAACACACAAACTAGGCATTCGATTGACATGCCATTTGTTGCGTTGGAACCCTTATGACATGTTAAAGAATTGTGTCACATACCTGTGAGACATTTTACTATTTTTAATACGATTGATTCCTAGAGGATTGGTTCTACTAACTGTGCTACGTGCAGAACCCTACAGCTAGATGAGACCTGAAGACTGTTTGACGATGGCACGAAGGTATGTGGCACTATGTGACCCAGTGGACCCATGGTGGAAAGAGGATCTGCGTGAACAAGAATTATAATGATACCCATCAGGGATGAGTACCACAGATGTTCATGGTAATTGGGAATCAGCTTAGTGTGAACCAGTAGGCCCACTATACTCGATATATGAGGAGTTTTCCAAAAGCTGAGGAGTTCGAGTTTTGTGATTGATGATGCTACGGTTACTACCCTATAATATACCTTATGGTGACTTCCTTGGATATCTATATGTGGAAAGTGTATTGAAGAGAGTTTCTCCCAAGAATACTATGCATGGAACCCTGTGGTTGGCTTAGTCATGAAAACTGCTGGATGATTGGTCCAGTGGGAAGTAGCTTTGTGTAACCCACCAAGCCCACGGTGGGGAGCGGCTCTGTGTGACCCAGCATTACCACTGTGGGAAGTGGGTCTCTATGACCTGTCATTCCCATGGTACCTATCATGTATGGGTACCACAGTAGTTCAATGTTAGTGGGAAGCGGCTCTGTGTAACACATAAGAACCACTATACCCGATAGAGAAGGAGTTATCTAGTAGACGGGGAGTTCGATGATGTGATAACCCTTCTATCCATGAAATAAAGTGATACATAGAGTGAGCTAACTTGTTTTGTGTACCTTTAACTTCATGTTGTATCTATGTGGTACTTCTACCTGTGTGGTGTTCCATGTGTGGTTATTCTAGCTTCGTGGAGTTACCTTTGTGGTGTTCTTTCCTCATGTACAGGATGAGTATACCTTGATAACATAGGTATATGTATGGACATATAGTTAAGTAGAGTTTATGTATTGCATATTGGTATTTACTTTTTGGAAATATAGGAGACATACGAGGATCTCATCTCCCCTAATGAGTATTAACATACTCACCCCTTCACGGGCATCGCCTGCACCTTGTTGTGTCTTGTGAAGGCGACGAGCAACAGAGATAATTCTAGAGGGAGCCAGGATAAGGAAGTAGACGGATGAGACGAGCTGATGTGGAGTGTTGTAAAGACGATCTGTACCTACCGTTTAGGTAGGTTCCTCGACAGATGATCTAGAAGAGACATGAACATTTAGTTGTATTTGTACATTCCAGTTGTAATTTTACTTTATAGTTGGGCATGTCTTTCCGGCCTTATTACATTCCGTACTCTTTTTTTCTATTGTAGTTTACTTTGTAGTTTCTCTTTGTTGTGTTCATGGGGTGTGTGTTTGTACAGTTTTAAAGTAAATGCCTTTGAAGTTCATGGATAAGCCTTTCCAGTGATAGTTTACGGCCCCGTGCCTATGGAAGGTAGGCTTGGGGTAGTCCTGGCATGGGCTCAGGGGGATGGGTCATGAAAAAGTGGTATCAGAGGTGTTCTGTTATACTGAGGAACTAGGGCTCTGATATATTCAATATAGCAAATGTGTTAAGTGTTATGAGTGTGGTTTTTATTTCGGGGAGTCCAGTGATAGCTCTGCGGTTGACGTATCAATACAGAAGGACCATGAATTATGACATCTGACTCAGTGCTGAAAAACAAATATTTCATGTGTTTTCGAAAAAAATTTCTTTTGATTTATTTGGAGTTATCTCACTATCTATAAGTTAATGATCCTACCTCACCTATTTCCTATTAGGATTCCACCATGTAGACAACTAGTTAGGATTCCAGAGAGAGTACATGATGCTGGACCACAATGCGATGAGGCTCCAGTGCAGGTCCCTCTAACTCTGTTGTAACCTTCGGGTGGTGTACAATCAGAGCCACCTATTGTTGGGAAGAAGTTATCTCTGTCCTCAAGGGTGGGCGGTGCATGACGACTGAGCGTGTTTCACGAGTTCTAGCAGCATTGGCCACCGAGTTTTCAAGGCTAGACAGATTCCCAAATAGTTGAGGACTGGATAGAGGCTAGGGAAACACTTTTCGACAATGTTGGGACACCAGATGATTAGATGGTGATCCTAGATACTAGTTTTATCAGTGTGTTTCCATTAAGATGGTCTAGGTGGTGATGAGGCTTCGATACATAGACCATTTATTGAGATAGTTCCTTCGGGTAGTGTGCCAGCTATATCACTTCCCAATGGTAACACATTACAATTGGCGGTACCAGTGGAGGAAATATGTAGGCTTAGTGCATTACACATGTTTTAACGTCAAATACTCCATAGGATCTGAGGCATGCCCGACTCATAAGAAATTTAGGACTAGATTGAGGAGGTGGTTGTGAGTTCTCTAAAGATACTACAACTTCGGCAGGATGACATGTCGGTAGCTGTGTATTCATCAGGGAGTACCGACTATTCCTAGTACTAGATTAATATGATATGATTAGTACTTTAGGTCTCAGACTACCAAGAGAGGTGTTTTTAAAGACTTCTGAGCCAAAAAAATTACTCTATGAATTCCTACCTATGATAGGGTTCTAGAGAGAACTTTTTTTGTTTAATGTTCTTTGGATTAGAAGATACAACTAGTGAATGTAAGTTGTGGGAAAGCAAGAATCTAGTACCAGTCAAAGTGACTTGGGTGTGTAATAAAAAGTTTTGAGAATAAGAAGGGTTAGGGACAGGGGAATCGGTAGGGCTGAAGACGCAGAAGCAGATCTAGGAGAACAACATGAGGTGGTGTACATTTCATCCTTTTACAACGATCCACCATTGTGGTCCCCACCAGGCTCAGGGAGCAAGTGGACGGGGGAAGGGGGTAGCTGCAGTCAGTTAAGGAGAGGGACCCAAGGGCCCTTGGAATGATTTGAGGTTATTTCTATGTCTACTATTAGCTGTCGTACCAATAGACATAGGTACCAATATATCCTTCCTTCCAGGAATCTTGTCCAAGACCTAGAGTTTTCGGTTAAACTCTTGACATGACTGTCATGTCTGGAGATACCTTTGGGAGGATACTCGATAATCACACATATGAAGATGGTGTGATCTTACCCTTGAGGCAAGAGATTCAGTTAAAAACTTTTAGTGTAATCATCGAGGCCTTACAACGTTAATTAGGATATGACTGGACTTCCATAGTTTATACATAGATTAAACATAATAGGAAATAAGTATGTGGTTTATCTTCAACGTGGGAATGGGGATATTCTTTCGTGGCGAAAAAAACCTTGGGCGCACATGACAAACTCATGCATAAGAGAGCGCAGTCGATCACTTTTGAGTCGACCATCCTTAACCACGTCGCAGTGGGAGTTTTGAGTTTTCAGATCCCAATAATAGTGGTAGAGTGTGGAGACATCTTTTAAAAATATGTTTCCAGGATTAACACTCTAAAGGGAGAGAGACTTCTGTTTTGGCTGAGTACTACCGGATTATTGAACTAGACTTCTCCAGTGTAGTGGCCCGTTTTTCAGCTTTGGCGAGGAAGGGGGGTCCTTTCTTGTGGATAGAGATGTGTCAATAGAGCATTCAACATCGGAGACAGTGACGATGGATAGAGTTCCTCTAGGACTATGACCTTGAAATTTTCTATAATTTTTGGAAGAGGAATGTGGTATTAGGGGAACTCTACAATGACTGAGTGAAGCATCAGAGCAGCTAGTCATGCTGCAGATATCATTCGTGGATTGAGATAGAGCAGATTAACCCAAGTCTATGACTGTCATTCCTCCCAAAACATCAGCGATTCAGGGAGGTGCAACTTGGGGACATTGACTATGAGGGTTGAAATGCTATGATATCATAAGGGGAGGAACCTAATGGATTTTATGAAGGTGGGGAGCACATCTTCCTCTTTAGGGGATGTACCATGGTATCAGTGCTGCTTCAGAAGGAGGTGTTGAGGGAGTTCCATACGTCCCCTTTGTCGGTACATCCTACGGTGGTGAATATGTAGTAGGACCTCTAGCAGTAATAATGGTGGAAAGGGATGAATAAATTATTTTCAGAGTTGTATGACATTGTCTCACTTGTCAGCATGTGAAGACTGCACAATGTTGGAAGAAGTCTTTTGCTGACAGGATACAAATACATTTGGAGTTCTAGGAGGGGGACCACGTATTCTTAAGAGTCTATCCTCGATAAATAATACGAAGTATTGGCTGAGGTGGAAATTTATCACTGAGGTTTATCAATCATTTTCTGATACTTTGTAGGAATGGCTAGGTAGCATGCTGATTAGCCCTTCCACAACTGTTGGAGAGGGAGCACAATGACTTCCACTTATCCCAGCTGAGAAGATATGTGAACAAACCATATCACATCATTGACCATGGTGAACTTGACATAGACAATGGCAATATGTTTAAGGAGGTTCTAGTAGAGATTCAGGATCGATAGTAGCAGGTACATCATGGGTGGTCGATACCTCCGGTGTGCGTTCGCTGGCAGCACGAGAACTTCCAGGAGAGAACATGGGAGCATGATGCTCATATTGAGGATCAGTACCCCCATTTGTATCCTTACTCTATATTGTGTCTTTTGGAGAAGACAATACCTATAAGTGGAGAGAATATAATGTCTCAAAATTTCTGTATAATTGTTTTTAATTATATTAAATTATTTAGAGACTACAATATCTAACAGCACGTGATACCGTGGCTCAGAGTGCCCAAAATTGTCTGTTGAGGTTTTGATAAATATTAAATAGTGGGCATAAGTAGTATTCTTGAAAAATATGAATAACTCTTATAAGGTTGCTCGGAATAAAAATATGATGACCCCATTGCATTCAGGATGGCGGGATTACCCGAGCCGTGACTTTAGTTTAGTCAACACATATCTCCTGTGAGAAAAACCAAAAATGGCATAACCGTAAATAAAATAATAAAATAAATTATTTTATTTTTCAATTACTTATAACTCAAAAATGGTAACTTGGATTAAAAATCTAAGTCCACCGCTGAACTCATGAGGGTATTCTTTCTTTAGAATGATACTAAAATTGGCCAGCGTGGGACACCAGTGAATGTTATTTTTAGGCCCTAAATAAAATAATTTAGTGACAATCATTTTATTAAAAATACATAACATTTAAAAGGTAACTCAAATATGAAATCTGAGAGAACATTTGGGTTCTATGGGTTGTGTTTCACTTTGGCATATCCTAACCTCGACCAGCGCGGGTCGAGGGTGAATGTTATTAATTTTCCGAACTTTGTTTCGGGTACTTTCAGTATATGCGAGAGAGGATTTTTCTAACTTTTGAACCGGTACTTAAATTAAAAATATAAGGGAACTGTTCTATTGAAAACATTGATATTCACTTAATGGAGGCTTTACTTTGACCATTTTAGGTCTATATAAGAAGTTATTTTTTCAACATTTAAAATGAAATGAAATAAAATATTCTCAATATTTTTTTCCACCAACAGACAAGCGGTAGTTTGGGATCATTGGTGAGTCAAGCCATTAAATGTCTTGACCCTTCAAATACTAATTAACAACATTGTTGTAATTTAGGAAGGTTCCTATTAAATGAACCTTCATAAATACCATGATCATTATTAACCCTCCCCATGTCCTATTTATATGAAGCTTGGGGGAAAGAATTGGAATAGCTTCACCAAGAGATAAAGCTCTGGTAAAGTGCTCTGACACCCAAAACATAAGGGATGGAGCTAGTTCTAGCGATATTTGACGAGCGACCACGAACCATGAACTGAACAACGATGATCGAGCAGCATCGTTGGAGGCTTGTTGCTGGGACAACGAATGCCAACACTTCCTCAAATGTGGACGCTCTCTAAAAAACATGAGGTAGGAGGATTATTCTTTTATTCATTTAAATGATTTAATCTTCCCCATTCATAAATAATATGAATAATGTGGGTCAACCTACAAATGGGTTGCCCATGATTTATTCGTCTTTATAGGAGGTAATTTCAGGTAATCTTGTGCAGCTTAACTTGTTGTTTAATTCAATTGTTATTAAACCCTTATCCCCCCTCGTGTAACGAGCTAATGCGGAGGGCGTATGCATAACAAACCAATCTCAAACCCTCTTCTATATTTGTAACATCTTTGTGCCTCCATGGAATACTTATAGCATGACGACACCGATATTCTACGTGGTGGATAGCGCGTCAACGCATGCTATAAGAGGAGGTCGCGGCATGAAGTCATGATGGTCGTCAGAGCGGCCGACACTGGCCACCCACGGAGGAGGCACGACGTGCTGTCGTGTGCCACCGATGAACAATGAGGGTCATGGCACATCGGCCACGACATCTAGAGAAGTGGTCGGACACACTGGCCAGCTATGACAGAGCTAGCAGAGTGGAGGTGCGGCGCGCCCCCGGCGACACGCCCACGCATTAGCAAAGTCGCGGTCCGTGTCAGCCATGGTGGGCACAAGGGGCTGCCAGATCGACCGAAGGCCTGTGGATAGGGAATACAACAATGGCACGCCCAATGAAAAATCCACATACCATAGACTGTTGCACAGAGGGTCTGAGGAGCCCCATGGAATTACGTTCGGATCAACCCCCACGGGTTGACATGCTGATGTCGCTCTGCGCCACGTTAACCCTACCAGGGTGCCTTGTGTCCAGCTATCCCTGGCGGTGTACACCTCCATGTGGGTGGTACCTCTGGGTCGGTCCAGTGGGAGAACCCACGACCAATCCCGGTTGGTCCAGGTCTAGTGGGGCTTGTAGACTGATGTCGGGCCTGGTCGACCCCAGTTGGGCTAGTCCTACCAAGGCGGATCGGACACAGACCCAGTAATGCCCAGGAACACAAAAGAGCTGTATAGTGAGAACTAGAAATTCGTTTGATAAACCCTCTATGGAGTTTGGATCATTGGAGCAGGACATCCCATTTTATGAATTCCATGTGTTGTTTTGAGAAATTTGGAGTACGACCATGTTGGATCGCACCCGAATCAAACATGGGTCTTTGACACTAAATTTCCAATAAAGAAATGATCAGGCATCTGATTGATTCCATGTTTCTTGCATTGGAACCCTTATGAAGTGGCGAAACAATAGGATACTTCCTATTTAGAGTTTTTACTAGACGCAATACAATCGATGGCTCGAGGTGCGGTTCCCCAAAATGTGCTACGTACAGAACCCTACTACTGGCTGATACCTGAAGACAGTTTGACGATGTGCCAGTGGGAAGCAGCTCTGTCTGGCCCAGTATGCCAACAGTACCAATCAGGGATGAGTACCACATCAGTTCAAGGTTAGTAGGAAGCGGCTCTGTGTGACCCGGCAGGCCCATTGTACTCGATAGAGGAGGAGTTCTCCAGTAGTATAGGAGTTTTAGTTTTTTGAATGATGATGCTACAGTTACTACATTAGAATATACATTATGGTGACTTACATGGATATCAAGATTCAACGAGTGGATTGAGAAGCGGTTCCCCCAAGTAGACTATATAGGGAACCCTGCTATTGGTTGAGACACAAAGACTGACTTATGATTGGCCCTGTTTGAAGCGGCACTATGTGACCCAGTAGGCCCACATTAGGGAGTGACTCTATGTGGCCTAGTAGATCCACTATGCTCGAAAGGAGAAGTACCTCAGTTCGACAATGTTGGTAAGCTGATCTATGTGATCCGATATGCACACTGTGGAAAGAAACTCTATGTGAACAAGCATGAAAACAGTACCCATCAAAGATTAGTACCAAAGAAGTTCATGAATAGTGGGAAGTAGCTAAATGTGATTGGGAAGGAGCAATGTACACGATAAAGAAGTATTTATCCATCATATGAGGAGTTCGATGATGTGATAACACATCTATCATTGACCTAATGTGGTACCTGGTGTGAGCTGACTTGTGTTGTGTACTTTTACCTTCAGGGTGTACCTGAGTGGTACTTCTTCTTATGTGGTGTTACCTATGTGGTACTTCTACCTTCGTGGTGTTTCCTTTGTGATATTCTTTATTCATGTATGAGATGCATATATATTGATAACTTATGTATATGCATAGTCATATACTTAAGTAGAGTTGATGTATTTAGTTTTCGTATTTCCTTTGTGGAACTCTTTTAGACCTACAGGGGTCTCAGGGTCCCTACTGAGTATTGTCATTCACACTCATGCATGGCCTTCTCCCACACATTGTTGTGTCTTTTGCAGATGACGAGCAGTGAAGATGAGTCTAGATGGATCCAGGACCAGGTGGTACATGGAAGAGACGAGCTGACATGGAGTGATATGGAGAAGATCTATACCTACCATTTTTATGATCCCCATCAGATGATCCAGGTGCTTCTTGTACATTTAGAAGTATCTGTAATTTCCATTTGTACTTGTACTTTACAGTTGATCTTGTATTTCTGGCTCGTTTACTTTTAGTACTCATTTTTCTATAACAGTTTACTTCATGGTTGCTCCTTGTTGTGTTCTTGGGTTGTGTGCTTGTATAGGTTTAATGGAAATTCCATCCCATTTTAGGGATACGCCTTTCTGGTGCTAGTCCCCAGCCACTAGGCTATGGAAGGAAGACTTGGGGTAGTCACAACATGGGCCCTGGGGGACGGGTCGTGAAACCTAACACATCTTTTTGATAGTTTTTACCCATAGGTACACCTTTTCTAGAACCACGTCGATTTTTAGTATCCTAATAGTGATATATTGATTGGGAAAACACATAATATGTTCATCATAAAAAAATGTTAGGATATTATTTTATAATTATCCTCAAAGTATATCATAATGTTATGTTATGTTATCTAAATCTTCATGAATCTACTTCTAAATGGAACTCTTAAATATTATCTAATACCAAATATAAGGACCCCAAACCCAGTAGCTTTATGATTATGGTAACATTATTATATTGTAACATGAAACAAGAAACCATGTCCCAAAGGAATGAATAGTTTTTTTGTATTTTTAAACTAGATACGTATTTTTATTTCACATTAAAATTGGAAAAATAAGGTAAAACATAGTATTATCTTCTTGTAAATCATTAATAATTCTAGAATGACTCTATGTATCAATACTAATAAACTTATTGTTAAAAAAAGAGAATGAAAACATAATAAACGTTTGATCTCAAATTCTTAGTAAGTATATTCATACATTAGAAGCTATCACGAACACAAAAAATGGAAAGGTATATTACAGAAACAATAAGTATTTAGTCAATAACATAAACATAAATAATAATATGAAAGGAATATATGATGATAAAATAATGACATTAAAATAATCAAATAATCTTAAACCCAAACCATATATATTCTAACTAATCAAATAATTACTTGGAACATCATTGAAAAATCTCAAAATGATGAAATGTATAATGTCAAACCATATGAACGTACCATAAATGCCTTTTTCCATGATATATTATATATAAGGGTAATCCCTCGACTAAAAACAAATTCTATTTTTTCTCATAAGACCTACATATGCTTCAAGATTATATAGTGGGAATATCCATTCACATACTGAGCCTAATGTAATACTTATATAATTGCTGTGAAAAATATAAAAAATTTATCATTATTATAGAAATAATAACACACCCAAGGATTATAATTAACCAAATAAATCAACATAAACATAAATAATTAGAATTGGTATGGTGAATGATATTAAAATAGTTCAACCCCATTCAAAATGAACGTAAACCATATGATGAAATAATTATTAAATTTTCATTACCATATATTCCAAATGGATTAGAAGTTAAATATGGGCTGGTATCATTTATAAATAAAAATATTGTCAAATTACATTAATATCTATTACATTTTATGGTCTTCGTAAATACACATCAAAACCCCCTTAATGTATGAGAAAGTTATGTAAAACACACTACACAAATTGTTTTTTGCAATATTTTTTCCTAATTTATGTATAGAATAATGTCTTGTTTTATGATGATTTATTAGACCTTTATTATAATTAAAAACATCCACGAGAGTGTTGTATGGGGGAGTGTTATTCAATAAATCTTATAAGGATTTCTATTCTAGAACATTATATAGGTGGTTTGAATCCCTAAATAATTGTAGACAAATACCATCTATGCGAGTTTTGTTTATACAAGAAGAACAATTCTCTAATTATTTATTCATGTCTTCATAAATAAAATGATCATCAATGCATACTATGATGCCTCTGTTTCTAAAAATAAAAACAATATATTTCCTATGTATGTTCATTGAATCCCAAAATTGTATTACTTGAGTAGTAAGAACATCATCTTTCCTAATCTTACTTTTAGAATAGATAAAATGGTCATGATTACCTTCAAAATTATATTAATCATATTCAGTATAAATATCAAGATTTGATAATATGAAAAATAGAATTATAATACCTCATCATAGAAGATGAATACAATTATAGGCTATTTTCTATCTTCAATTATTAACCATTCTACTATATAATAGCTCCACATCATCGAAAAGTATAAAAAATTTTAATCTATATAATAAAAATGAATTATACCCTTAATTTTATAAATTTAAATTCATTTAATATTATGAATTTTATTTACATTATAGAATATGAAAACACTTATTTAATTATTAGTAATTTAATTATCACTAGTCTATATCCCATATGAATTCGGAAAACAATCCTGATAAAAATTATAAATATTTAATTTAAAATTCAAATAAGTATCATGTCAGGTTATTATATTTTATACTATAGTTTAAAAATCCCATAAAACACAACATCTAATATTGTTTCAATATATTCTATAGAATTCATAATTATATTAAAATAAATCTACTTAGAATTCATGACTTAATGCACAAACCCTATTTTTACTGTTTAAATCTGTTGTAGTGAAAAGCCTCCCATTTTATCTTAATGAATCATAGAATCAATTGAGTGTTTTTATTCTTTATTCATTTAGGAAAACTTTTTTATCATCTAACATTATATTCTTTTTTAAAATCATAAAATGTGTATTGTAATTCATATTTATATAATTATCCCTAATTGGCCTCTCAATGGGAGGGAAATAAATTTCACTTTAATATTAGTTTTTAATTTATGTTATCTTTTTACACAATAGGTGGTATATCATAATAATAAATGAATCTTCCTATATCATCATTATGATCAATATGGATTAACCAAAGGGCGCTTAATAAGTCCATTTTTCAATAGAATATTTAGATGAATCATTAATGGAGTGGAATTATACTTTATAAAATATAATGATGCTTATAGAATGAAATTAACTATTACGTAATAAAAATTATGAAGTACAATAATTTTTATTGAATTATAAAATGACAATTACATAGACTGAAATTCTTCTTATAGTGCTGGAATATTCCTCTTATAGAAATTGAATGCCTTTTCAACTATTCTGATCAGGAGCTTAAAAAACTCAAATGGAAATGACTTATCCATTTTTCATCATAAACAAATATCTCATATCCAACCTTATTAAGTAATTATGTTCAAGTATATGAGGTTGGAAATTAATATTAATAAGTTCAAATATATTCAAATTTACTATAGCATTTATATTCTACAATTATTCGAACTCAACATAAATAATCTCATAACCCCCCATAAGAAATTAAATATTATAACATATATTTTAAAATTTTATTCCAATTATTCAAACATATATAATTGAATAATAATAATATATTAAATTATTGTATATCATATATTAATACCCCTTGGTGTGTCTTATCAACCACAAACAACAATTTTAAAATAAAAATACCTTATTTAAGAAGCATTGAATAATAAAATTTTCCTATGTGAGATTATTATTGACCCTATAGCACAAGATGACATATTATTTAAAATATCTTAATGTACTATTGAAAATAATTTTTTATCAATTTAATTTTAATGATTCTCTCATAAATTCATACACTCGTCACATCATTTTTCACTCCTAGTTATTATGATAAGATTAGTTACTTGATATAAAAATGATTGAAAAAAAATTATTCACTCTTTTACATTTTTTACAACTATTCCAAAAAATATATTGTATATCTATAAAGGTCCCTCAAGTGAGATTAAAGGTTTGAACCACAATGTTCTACCTCAAAAAAATCAAAACAATTCTCAGGTATTTCTTTTTTAATGATAAAATAATATTGATTTATTATAATAAAAATTCAAACATTATATAACAATTGGATACCTTATTGTATTAGAGATTAGTTATATATATATATATATTATTATTATTTTTGTTGTACATGATTTTTAATCATGTTAATAGATATTTGATTATTATATGTAATTATTTGTGCCTTCTTCGTATTCTCCCTCAAATATACAATTTATAATTTCATGTAGATCATTTAGGGTGAAACACATAAATAAATAGGATATTCATATTATGTGGGGTTTGTAATAACTATGATCTATTTATTACATTGATATTGAACATAAATTACTCTTATAAGAAATATAAAATCTGGAGTATATATCCAATCATCGTAATAACCATCCCTATTAGCATGAGTATAACTTGATAGAAATAGTTTCTCACATTTATTGAAAATAAACCCAAAGATCCAGGAATTTCTGATGTATTCTAGAAATATCATAAAATATATCAATGTTTACACTTTTTGGACACTTTTATAAACATCTCATTTTCCCATTTCACTTAAAAGATCAGGTTTTGATGTAGTGAGATAGTGTACGGTACTAATCAGTATTCTAAGCTAACTTTTATTGACACATTCCATATTGAATTCAATATCAAGATTCTCCCAATCTTGTAAAGAAATGAGAATTAGTTTGCAATGTTCCATTTTATACCTCTCCTATAATTATTTTTATTCATTTTCATAGAGAAAAAAGGAATTTGATTTTACAATACTTATAATCACTAAAAATAATTCCATTCTCCCAGTATTGATATTTCAAATGGGGGAATTATATATTTATAAAATTATGAAAAGTACTCCATTAGACACCAATATATATTACAAGTCAACCACCCAAAAAGGAAAAGAACAAGTGTATAGAAATAAACCCAAACCAATCCGACATGCATGTTTAAACAATTTTATAACAAGGTACATGTACAAGAAAGCTCAAAGTACAATACCAAAAGAAAATAAGAGTGAAGCCATAGCAAAAACTCCAACTTTCTGATTAGTGGGGTCCCGTACGGCCCAGGTAGTCCTCTTGGATACCTAAAAGTAAACGTAGGGTGAGCATACAAGTATACTATGTAGGGAAACCTAAAGCTCTCGTGCACAAGTGGGGAGACATCCTAATGTCCCGTGAGAACAACAGAGGAAACCTAGCAAGGAATTCTATCCACCCAACCTCACCAGCCACAGTCACCAAAAACACAATCACAACAGGTTGTAGTATAAAAGAACAAGAGTATTGGGTACCCCGCACCATTTACCTTTAGTTAGCTTCTCTTCCTAACAGTGAACGTCCTGACACTTCCATACTCTCCCCGCCCGCACATACTTGGGCCCCACAACCACGTATCCCGCCGGCACACACCTGGGACTCACAACCACGTATCCCACCCGCACACACCTGGGCCTCACAACCACGTATCCCGCCCGCACACACCTGGGCCTCACAACCACGTATCCCGCCCCCACACACCTAGGCCTCACAACCATGTATCCCACCCGCACACACCTAGGCCTCATCCTGATGATTCTTGTGGAAAAGTAGAACATGCCCAAATAGTTCTGGGCTAAAACCATCCCATTCGAAACCTACTTGAAGAGTCTTAGGTGTAAGGTTGCCTCAAGCCATCACAGACTAGGGGAGAAGGAGCAGGAAGGAGCTAGTAACTAAGGGAAAAAACTCCCTCTCCCATGAAATGGGAGTGTTCGGCACTAAGTGCTCAACATGGGTGGGGTGCGATAAAACACAAAAGATGCAGATATATATATGTATACCAACACAGAACCCAACATATGTCTTCTAAACAGAGAAAATGAGCACGTGCCTCGGCACTGCTACTACGAACCATGCATACAACAAACAACCCCAACCCATTTAGGTATTCACGTTTCACCAGAATTAGTTATTTAGTTCCTTAAATACTGGGCAACTATCAAAAACCAACCACACCAATCGTTCATAAAACATATCCCTGCCATCCACAAATCATGTTAGGAAAACACAAGCAAAACAACTGAGTCCCTTCTTATCAACCAACCAACCCATTCATTATTAAACCCATTCCATTACCATGACCCACCATTTATTAACACCTCCACTATTTTTATTTATTATCCACAACCCATAGTCCGTTCATATTCCAACTCATCCCTGAAGCCCCGCTGCTAACATCTATAACCACAACCGCACCGTACATCATTATCCCATTAATACCACTTATCACAGCCCCGCTTCCCATAACCAAAATAACATTACACCAACCCACAACCAAGCCAACCGCAGCCCCACTGCTCACCCTTTCCACAACAACCCCCAAAACACCCCCATCACATGCCACGTATCCATGAAAACACCCACATGTTAATTATTCCATTTTGTTCAACCGGGGTGATCACACAAGGGTTCTATATTTTTAATAGCCAACTTTACGTGATTAACTAATTTCAACATTCCACAAAGTTTCCATCAAAAAACGATCTAGAAAGATAGGGAAACTTTTAATTGCACAAGAAAAGGCCCCCAATGACCGTGATTTTCAGTAGTCATAAGCCGATTCAATTCACCAAAGAATACCACAGGATATAAAGTAACAACAATCACAACTTCCCAACCCCGTTATATAAGCCAGTTATTATCTTTATTAAACCGGCTCCAAAGTGTTTCACCTAAAAAAGAGAACACCCACCCCTCATGATGCACAAATTATAGAGACAGAGGTAAGATCCCTACCTCAACAGTTTCCGATCGCAATGCTCCCCCCGGATCAACATTAGAAGATTTCCGTTGGCGTCCGTCACTTCTATCAGGTCCCGGAAAAACCTCCTCAGGTGGATGTTGGAAACAAAAGGCCAAAGAAAAGACAACAGATCCATGCTAAGAAGTTCCGCCTCATCGTTACGATCCCGTGGCCACTGAAGGATCGTAAATCGAAGCTTGGACGAAGAAGTTATGAAAGAAAAGGAGCCTTCGAGTCTCTTGGGAGAGATCTGCTCAGAGGAAAGGGGAAGAGAGGGGTGAGTTGAAAGGAGGAGGGGACCCCTCCTTTTATAGGAGAGAAAATAAAAAGTACATGGCGTGTAATTTATGGTACACGGTGTGTACTCGGTTATTTCACTCGGTCTCCATGCGGCTTCCAACACAGCTCCATGGCTGTTGTCTGGTCAACACATAGTTTGAGGGTAACGCATAGGCGGGGAGGGACTACATGGAATGTAGTTTAGAAACATGGAGTGTACTCATTTTTTGCACACAGAAAGGACACGGCTCCAACATGGTACACCGCCGTTGACTGGTAACGCGTACGTGGGGAAGGACTACATGGTGTGTAGAACTGGACACACGGCGTGCACCCATTATTTCGCACAGCAAGGACACATCCTTCAACATGGGGTATACCTGGAAAGGTGGTACACGGCGTGTAGTAGGCACACACGGAGTTTACACACTTATTTCACATGGAAAGTACACGACCTGCAACATAGGGAATACCCGGCATGGTGGTACATGGCATGTACTCAACCTACATGGTGTGTAGTTTCAAAATTCTAGAAAACGTGGGAAAATTCCATTTTACCCACCAGAACACTTCATGACCTTCTTTTTGACAAAGTAATTGGCTGGAGAGGTCTGGGCCATTACATCAGATACCTCTTAAGACATTCTCGTCCCCGAGAATTCAAAATCCAACCTAGAGGAAACCAAACAAGATACCTCTTAGGGTTCTCATTATAACAGGAACCCAACCAACAACCCTAATAATATGTGTTAGGAATTCCTTCTCCAATTTCAAGATATTATCCGTTTTTGGCGGCACTGACTCGCCTGCATGGGTTCAATCACATCTTCATTAATGCATCTCGATTAAGAATTGGGTCTTCCAACTTTCATAGATTAGGATTTTTTTTCAACTCGTACTACCCCTAACACCGCACAACCAACACACTGCCTGAACACGTGGTATGGGGAAATTCCTTCTCCTATGTCAAGATATTATTTGCTTTAGGTGGCACTGACTCGCCCGCACGGGTTCAATCACATCTGCATTAATGCATCTTGATATAGTCAGGTTTTTCCCTTTACCCACACATCAGAACATGTCACACATTCTAGAGAACAAGGAAACCAATGGTCTCACAACCGACAAGACAAGATTTCGATATATCAAAGGTAGAGAGTACAACATCAACAAAAATATTATAAGAACAAGGAAAAAAACACAAGTCAAAACAACTCTGGGTACTGAGTGTGAATCTGGGTCTCCCGCTCCTAAGTGATCTCCTCGAGGCCGCCATGCCTCCACAACACACGAACCAACAGAATGGTTCTTCCACGGAGCACCTTCTCTTTACGATCATTAATTCTGACCGGTCGTTCTTCGAAGGTCGCGTCGTCTCCCATATCTATCTCTCCCCGATCGATAATGTGAGAGTCGTCATGTAAGTACCGGCGAAGCTGGGATATGTGGAAGACGTCATGAACCTTATCCAATTGAGGTGGTAGGGCCATCTGATATGCCACCTCGCGGACTCACCTTAGCACCTCAAAAGGTCTGATGAACCTAGGTGATAGCTTGCTCCATTTCCCAAACATCTGCTTCCCCCATCGAAGGGAAACATTCAAGAACACATGATCTCCCACGTCGATCTCCAAGGGCCTCCTTAGACGATCAGCATAAGACTTCTGTAAGTCCTGAGCCGCATTCATACTCTCACGTACAAGCTGGACTTTCTCTGTGGTGCTCTGCACTACCTCTGGCCCAAGATCACCTGTCTCACCAACCTCTGCCCAACAAATGGGTGAACGACATGGTATCCCATAAAAAGCCTCTAACAGTGCCATGCTAATAGTAGAGTGGAAGCTGTTGTTGTGAGAGAACTCTACTAAAGACAAGTGCCGTACCCATGATCCCCCAATATCCAGAACGCATGCTCGCAACATGTCCTCCAATGTCTAGATAGTCTTCTCCGTCTGCCCATCGGTCTGGGGGTGGAAAGAAGTTCTAAGGTGTATTTGGGTGCCAAAAGCATGTTGTAACCCCCTCCAGACTCGTGAGGTAAACAGAGTATCCTGATTTGAGATGATAGTCTTCAGGACTCCATGCAACCGCACAACCTCGTCTAAGTACCTCTTTTCTAAGGTACTCACTGGGCCTGACACTTTAATTGATAAGAAGTGAGCTGATTTCGTCAATTGATCCACCACTACCTAGATATCATCATAACCACCCTGAACTCTGGGTAGTCCTATGACGAAGTCTAGTGAGATGTCATCCCACATCAACTCGGGGGCATCTAAAGGATGCAACAAACCACTGGGAACATGGTGTTCAGCCTTCACTTGCTGACACAATAGGAATTTAGCCACAAAATCTGCCACTACCCATTTCACCCCGGGCCACCAAAACTGTTCCCTCAGGCCATGGTACATTTTCGAAACTCCTGGATGTACCGCCAAGGCTAAGCTATGGAACTCACGGAGAACTCCCTCACGCATTGTCACCAGGACAATCAAACTTCAATGGAAAAGCATCTGATGTCGGTTGTACTCTGACCATCCTTCTGGAGCATTCCCCTGATCGACACGATCCCGCATCACTTCTGCCTCGAAGTCCCCCCACTGAGACTCTTCCACCTGCTGCAACAAGGAGGACTGCACCGTCATCTGAAAAAAAACAGCCTCTAACACCTTCTACCTTGGAATCCAAGTGAAAGGAATACAACTCTCCCATCACCATACATGCATCAGTGGATTCCCGAACTACGTCCTAATGCGACTTCCTGCTCAGGGAATCAGCCACAATGTTGCCCTTACGTTCAGTGTAAGAGATCTCAAATTTATAGTCTTGTAGAAACTTGACCCATCTCCACTTCCACAGGTTCTGGTCATGCAGGGAGAAGATATAACGCATTCTCTTGTGATCTGAGAAGACCACAAAGTGCTCCCCCAAGAGGTAATGTCACCACAACTTCCGTGCGAACACTACTGCTGCAAGCTCTAGGTCATGGGTGTCATAGTTACGCTCGTGAGGGAGTAACTACCTAGACCCATAACAGATCACTCCCTTCTTCTGCATCAGCACTCACCCTAGACCAATGCTAGATGCATCAAAAAAAACCTCATACAACAACCCTTCCTCTGGAAACCTGAGTACGGGAGCACTGGCCAACTTCTCCTTCAGGTAGACGAAATCTTTCTGGCACTTCTCGCTCCATAGGAAGGCATGGTTCTTCCTCTTCAAAGCTGTCTATGGAGCAGCAACTCGAGAGAAGTCCGAAACGAACCTTTGATAGTAACCTGCTAAGCCCAAGAAACTATGAACTTTTTCCATGCTCTTGGGTGCTGCCTAAGAAACACTGCCTCCACCTTCGACGGGTCCACTAACACTCCATGCTGAGAGACTAAATGCCCAAGGAAGTTTACTTATTGTGTCAAGAACTTGCACATCGACAATTTCTCGTAAAGCTGGTGGTGTCGAAGGACTTTCAAGACTTCCCTGAGATGCTCAACATGATCCTCCTCTGATCTTGAGTAGATCAGGATGTCATCGATAAACACAACATCGAACTGGTCCAGAAACACTCAGAATACAAAGTACATAAGTCCCATGAACACAGTCGGTGCCTTCGTAACTCCAAACGACATCACTACAAACTTGAAGTTCCCATAACTGCACCTAAAATCCGTCTTTGAGATGTCACTATCCTTTACCCTCATATGATGATATCCAGATCGTAGATCAAACATGGAAAACCAACCTGCTCCCCTCATTTTGTCGAAGAGATCATCTATCCATGGAAGGGGGTAATAGTTCTTGACCGTTACCTGGTTCAACCTTCGGTAGTCTGTGCATAGCTTGAGACCACCATCTTCCTTCTTCACAAACAAAATGGAAGAACCCCATGGCGATACGCTTGGTCGAACAAAACCCTTCTCCATCAGATCATCAATCTGAATCTGCAACTCCCGTAACTCCGAAGGTGCCATCCAATAAGGGGCCATCGAAATTGGACGGGAACCATGTTGTAAGTCTATCCAGAAATCAGCGTCACGTTGGGGGGGTAGAGTAACAACCTCCGTAGGAAAAACATAGAGGAACTCCCCAATCACCTATGGGACATCCATCATCTCTGTATCAGCTGTAACCACTGATAACCCACCTAACAAGGAAAGGAGAGGCTCCAAACTCCGTCTTCCTACCTGATAGCTCTTCTTTAAAAAAAAGATACGCGCTGCTGATCCACGTTGAAGAACACGACTCTTCTTGGGAAGCAGTCGATAACGGCACTAACAGAAAACAACCAGTCGATGCCTAAGATTACATCGTATGGCTGCATCTGTAACAGAAGAACATCCCCACTAGATCGATGTAGTCCCAACATCATCCCACATCCCTAGAAAACACAAGATACGCTAGTCTGGCCCCCAACTGGTGTACTCAGCGCCAGTGGTACGGAAAGTCTATCTACGTCTACTCCAAAATCATGGGCTAGACCAGGTGCAACAAAGGAGTGCGAAACTCCCGAATCGAACAAATCAGAAACAAGAGTGCTGAACAAACAAATCATACATCGTACCACCTCTGGTCCTGCTAGATCTGTCAACTCTGCTGTGTGCAACTGTCCACGCCCAACTCCTATGCCTCTCTGATGTCATCCACCTCCCCAACCACACCCTGGTCGAGGTCCCTGAGGATCACCCTTAGGACGGCCTCCTCCCGCAAAGTCTTCCCTCGAAGGAGCATGGTCCTCCTGCTGCTGGAAGGTCCTCACTGGAAACTGGTGCTGGTGAGGTGGGCACTGAACCTACCCACCTCCATCGTACTGAGCTCGGGTCGGGCACCGACTCTGAACGTGCCCGAAAACTCCACAAGAAAAACACTTCGGTCCTGGGCTCGTGAAAAAGGGACGAGGACCCAAAGATCTGAACTGGAACTGCTGGGGCCTGCTCCCCACTGGTCTGAACCTGGAAGGTCCCGTTGCATGAGACCTACTGCTGACTGCCTTCCCCTTCGACAAGCCCGGCTGGATCCCCTCTCGGGGTGCACCTCCCAGCGAGTGCATCCTCTCTACAACCTCTGCCTTCTTCTGTACCGCCAAGTATGTCGGAAGGGTGAAGGGGGTGACAGAATACTATATCGAAGGACGAAGCGCCTCCTCCAAATGCCTCCCTCGAGACTCCTCTTCCGGAAAGAGATCTAGAGCAAAGCGTAGGAGATCCTTGAACTTGATACCCAACGCTCGCACTCACACAATACCCTGCTGAAGGGAGAGTAACTCCTGATGCTTCTCTGCCTTGATCACGGAAGAAAGGAATTCCTCTCGAAATTCCTTCTCAAAGTCAGCCCATGGAACCTCTACCTCTATCCTCTCTCCGAGGTAGAGCGTCCCCCACTGTCACGCCGCACCTCTCAGCTTACTGACTACTAGGGGAACCCAGTACTCCCACGGAGCACAGATCAATGTAAAAGAAATCCCAAACTCCTAAATCCACCCCTTCGTCTCCGTATCTGAAGTACTACCCTCGTTCTTCATGATGGTATGCTGTTGAAAATAATGGAGAGTCTTCCACCACTGGCTATATTCCTCCTCTCGGTCAATCCTCAACTGATCGACTGCCTGAATCTTATGGGCCTCAGAAGTCTGAGCCACTCGGGGATGACGTCCAGGTGCCATAGTTGTACGGTAAACAAGGATAGCCTAAGCCCAAGTAGTAAGGAAAATATCAAGGTGTTATTTTATCATTTTATTTCAATTTCTTTCCCAGAACACCTAAATCAAGTAAAAACACAATCATGATGATGCATGTACCTTCCCTAGGGTCTCTAACATGTAATCAATGTAGTCTCACGTGGTCGTTCGGTAGGCTCAGAGTCCTTGCATAGGATCACGGGGGGCCATAAAATCCCGTGTCCTAGCCGGTCTTCCCTGGCCTATGTCACGCACCAAGATTAACTAACATCGTTTCCCTAACATACCATGCAATCATTACTATGCCTAACTCCAGACTCCGTCCTATCTCTCAACCATCAGCTTTGATACCATTCTGCCATAACCCCCTCCCACCAAAGATGCCCCTCCTGAGCTGGAAATGGTGAAAGGGAGATAATGAACCACAAGTCCCGTATCCAGTAGGCCCCAGGGTGGCGACTAGCACCAAGGGTATGAGTTTTCACAAATATGGGAGGCATTACCAATTTTATTATTTAGTATCGGGAAATAGGACAAGTCAACCACCCAAAAAGGAAAAGAACAAGTGTATATAAATAAACACAAACCAATCCCACATGCATGTTTAAACAATTTTATAATAAGGTACAAGTACAAGAAAGCTCAAAGAACAATACCAAATGAAAAAAAAGTACAACAACAGCAACAACTCCAACTGTCCGACTTCTAGGGTCCCGCACGGCCCTGGAAGTCCTCCTAGAAACTGGAAAGTAAACGTAGGGTGAACATACATGTATACTTAGTAGGGAAACTTAAAGCTCTCGTGCACAAGTGGGGAGACATCCTAATGTCCTGTGATAACAATAGAAGAAACCTAGCAAGGAATTCTATCCACCCAACCTCACCAGCCACACTCACCAAAAACACAATCACAACAAGTACTAGTATATAAGAACAAGAGTTTGGGTACCCCGCACCATTTCCCTTTAGTTAGCTTCTCTTCCTAACGGTGAACGTCCTGACGCTCCCACACTCTCCCCGCCAGCACATACATGGGCCCCACAACCACATATCCCGCCTGTAAACACCTGGGCCTCACAACCACGTATCCCGCCCGCACACACCTGGGCCTCACAACCACGTATCCCTCCCGCACACACCTGGGCCTCACAACCACGCATCTCGCCCGCACACACCTGGGCCTCACAACCATGTAACTCGCCTGAACACACCTGGGCCTCTTGCCAAATATTATTGGGAAAAAGTAGAACATGTTTGAAGAGTCTTGGGCTAAAACCACCCCAATCGAAACCTACCCAAGGAGTCTTAGGTGTATGTTCGCTTCAAGCCATCATAACCTAGGGGAGAAGGAGCAAGAAGGAGCTAGTAACTATGGGAAAAAACATCCTCTCCCATGAAATGGGAGTGTTCGGTACTAAGTGGCAACATGGGTGGGGTGCGATAAAACACAAAATATATAGATATATATATGTGTATACCAAAACACATCCCAACCTATGGCTTCTAAACATAGAAAATGAGCACGTTCCTCGGCACTGCTACTACGAAGCATGCATACAACAAACAAACCCAACCCCATTTAGGTATTCATGTTTCAGAAGAATTAGTTATTTAGTTCCTTAACTACTGGGAAACTATCCACAACCAACCACACCGATCGTTCATAAAAAATATCCCTACCATCCACAAATCAAGTTAGGAAATCACAAGCAACACAACCAAGTCCCTTCTTATCAACCAAACAACCCATTGATTATTAAACCCATTCCATTACCATGACCCACCATTTATTAACTCTTCCACTTTTTTTATTATCCACAACACATAGTCCGTTCATATTCCAACTCATCCCTACAGCCCCGCTTCCAACTGCCATAACCACAACCGCACCATACATCATTATCCCTTTAATACCACTTATCATAGCCCCGCTGCCCGTCACCAACATAACATTACACCAACCCACAACCAAGCCAACCGTATCCCCGCTGCTCACCCTTTCCACAAAAACCCACAACACACCCCTATCACATTCCACATATCCAAGCCATCACCCACATGTTCATTATTACATTTTTTTCAACCAAGGTGATCACACAAAGGTTCCATATTTTTAATAGAAAAATTTACGTGATTAACCAATTTCCACATTCCACAAAGATTCCATCCACAAAACGGTCTAGAAAGATAGGGAAAATTTTAATTGCTCAAGAAAAGGCCCCCAATGACTGCGATTTTTAGTAAGCATAAGCCTATTGAATTCACAACATAATACCACAAGATATAAAGTAACAGCAATCACAACTTCCCAACCCCGTTATATAAGCCAGTTATTATCTTTTTTAAACCGGCTTAAATGTTTTTCAAGTAAACAAGAGAACACCCACCCCGCATGATGCACAAATTAGAGAGAAGAAGGTAAGATCCCTACCTCAACAGGTTCCGATCGCAACGCTCCCCCCAGATCAAACTTAGAAGACGTCTGTCAACATCTGTCACTTCTCTCGGGTCCCAGAAAAACCTCCTTAGGTGGAAGTCGAAAAGGAAATACGAAGGAAAGACAATGGATCTAAGAACGGAAGTTCTGACTCTTCGTTACGATCTTGTGGCCGCTGACGGATTGTAAATCGGAGCTCGGACGAAGAAGTTATGAAAGAAAAGGATCTTTAGAGTCTCTTGGGAGAGCTCTGCTCAGAGGAAAGGGGAGGAGAGAGGTGAGTTGAAAGGAGGAGGGGAACCCTCCTTTTATAGGAGAGAAAAGAAAAAGTACACGGCATGTACTTTATGGTTAATGGGGTGTACTCTATTATTTCACATGGTCTCCACGTGACTTCCAACACGGCTCTGTGGCTGTTGACTAGTCAACACACGATTTGAGGGTAACGCATATGCCGGGAGGGACTACACGGCATGTAGTTTAGACACACAGCGTGTACTCATTTATTGCACACAGCAAGGACACGACTCCAACACGGTACACAACCGTTGACTGGTAACACGTACGCGGGGAAGGACTACACGGCGTATAGAACTGGACACACGGCGTGCACCCATTATTTCGCACAGTAAGGACATGACCTTCAACACGGGGTATACTTGGCAAGGTGGTACACGACATGTAGTATACACACATGGTTTGTACCCACTTATTTCAAATGGAAAGTACACGACCTGCAACATAGGGCATACCTAGTAAGGGGGTACATGGCGTGTACTCAAACTACATGGCGTGTAGTTTCAAAATTTTGGAAATTATGGGAAAAGTCCATTTTACCCTCCAGAACACTTCTTGACCTTCTTTTTGACAAACGAATGGGCTGGAGAGGTCTGGGCCATTACATCAGTTTACTAATTGTTTGATTACATGATGAGGTTATTCATTATTAGGTATATTGTGATAATTTTCATATTTTATTTGGTTGTTTCTACATGAAACAGAGGGAATTCACTACACTGGTATATAAATAGTTATTTCATCTTAAATATAAAAACAATACACATGATATGGATGTTGTAGTGTGATTTATTCATAATGGTTAGTGGTATTATTTTCATAGTGAACAATATATCATCTGTACGAATGATATGATTTTATAATATATATTTTCAAATAAATATATAAATATTTAAGAGGAAATGCGATAAATTAATCTAGGATATTGACATTGAGATCACATATACCCATAGGTAGGGTAATTCATATAAGGAAACGACCATAAAAACTACATAATGATGGGTTTTTAGTCAATAATATATTATCTTATATAATGTGATCTTTTTTAGATTTAGAGTTTTACAAGCATAGGTCATTGCTAATACATAAATGAAACTTATTTGAAAATTTGGAAAATTTTGTTTGTAAATAATTTTCCAAAAATATAATACTTTTAATATAAAATACAATTTATTTTATGGTAATTTTTCATTACATCCTACAATAGTTATTCTTTATCCTTACCAATCTATAAACCCCACAAAAATTTTTTATTGCATGGGATATGAAAACAATAATAGCAATATAAATAAAAAGAGAGATCTGTTAGTCTAGTAATAAAAAGCTAAATCGTAAAAGTTATTACCTTTATTAAATTGTTCTATGATCATAGGAGTTAAATCATTGCAACATAAAAAAAATAATTTTTTCTAACATAAAACCTTGAAATGAATACGAATGAAACATATATACATTTTAGTTGAGTTAGAACGTCATATTAATTTCCAATTAAAACCAATTTCATAAATAACTCAATATTAATTACATTAATGAGATATGGAAATTTATTGACCCCGTCTATCATTAATTTTATGAAATAGAATATAACACAATTCATCGTAGATCTATAAATGGGTAATGAAATTCATATAATCTATATCTGTATCACCCATTAATCATAAGCTATAATGGGACTCAAATAATCATATAATCGATATAAGGCCTACCAATTCCACATATGTGTTTCTCATATACCAGATAATAGATAAAACATTTTATTCTCTCGAATTATAATCAAAAATACTTTGAAAACTACTCTATGATACATATATAAAATGCTTTTGGATTTTGAAATTACCTTTCTAAATAACATACATCTCAATATAAAATAAATTTATTGAAGGGAAATTCATTTTTTACAAAGAAATGACATATCTAATAATAAGATACTAATAAAGTAATGTTTAAAGATATAGGAAAATCCATTATTGTCACATACATTAAAATTGAAAATTCTTTTAATGTTTTGTATAGAGTGTCAAAAACATCTATAAAAAGATTCCTATTGAATTTTTTTTAAGAAAGTAAAAAGATATATAGAATGTTCATTTAAATTTATTTATTTATATATAAAAACATCCACAATTTTTTTAATAATATAGAATTAGTAGATGAAGAGTTTGAGGGAATAAATTAGAAAAATATTTTTAAAAGAATGACCTAAACTCAAGTATAACTCGTCACGTACATTCAATATTATACTGAAGAAAATAATTATTTTAATTATTTGTTTAATTAATAAGATACATAATTTTACTTATTATTTTTATTACATTTAATACCATGTTATCTTTGATTAATCAATTAATTATGTTCACATCGAATGTTTTGATGATATCCAACTCATATGAAAAAACATACTTCGATTGGCTGATTATCGTCAAAGAGATCATTATAAAATCATATTTATAATAATAATCATTAAATTTTTAGAGTTTTTATAAATAAATTTAAATTTTATATCCATCCATGTGTTATAGTTGTCAAATATGAACTAGGTTTCAATCATGGATACGGTAGGTCATACATACACAAGATTAACATTTCAATTTTTCAGTGATAATAATATAAAGAATGTATGTATTATTTTTACTTCCATTAATGAAAATTATATAATTAATTACATGTAATTTATTTAAATATAAAAAAATATTTCATTCATGTGATGTGGTGATGAAAAATTAGTCAAATCACTTCGTGGAGGGGGTAATCCAGACAAACGGACGATCAACATTGTAAAATTCATATAAATTAAAAGGAAATAAATTATATTATATTTTTTATTTTAATAATAATAAATATTTCATTGATATAATATTTATACATTATATCAATATTTATAACCTTCCTTGAGGGATTGTGATGGAAAAAAAATTGAATCGGTCCATGAGGTTGTAGTACACCGTAAACACAAACATTCGTTTTGTCACCCATTTGATGGAATATGATATTGATATTGGTTATGAAATTAACTTACTGAAATATAAATATATGGAATATAATCTTTTCAATAATTTCTATTGTTTGAAGAATTATTAATGCAGCTTTATGTATAAATAAAACAAAAAATAATGGTTAAGAACAAAACATCTTCATTGAAAAGAATCATCAAATATACACCAAAAGCATCCCTAATATGGGTATATGTTAACAATATATTATGGAACTTATAATTTTATGTAAAAAAGGGATTATGGTAGGGTTTGTCTAAACCAAAATTATTTTGATGTTTGAATAAAAAAATTGTGCATGTACCATTTTATAAGAGAGGGGATGGGAACTCATGGAATATCATAAAATATTAAAACAATATAAATTATTTTTCATGTAATGATGTCTTAAAATTTATTATATTAAAATATAATATTATTATTATTATAGGTTATTTAATTCAATAAATTATTTTCATGTTTATAATATATTTGAACTTTTATCTTCAATTTTGGTCCATCTATTATACCTTTTGAATATTGCGGTGATATCACTATTTTTTACTCTTAAGGGGTTTCAATAGTTACATAAAAGATTAATGATACCCAAAAATATTCAATTCAGTTTTATAATCATATTTTTTTAATTTATATCATTTAATAAAATATTATATATTATAAAACATCAATAATATCAATTTCTGATGTATTACTTTAATTTGACTTTCAAAACAACAAGAAAACTATGGAATTAGAATATAGTTCATTAAAACCAATCTAATATGTAATTTTTATATAAATGTTTTATGTCAAAAAATTAATCATTCAGATCATATTATTTTTATCATTTTAAAATTAAATTATTTTATATGTTGATTAATTGAATAATTACTATTTCAGTGTTGCATAAACATTTAATATAATTATTTCATCAAAAAACTATAAACAAATTAACATGGTGAAAAATCACTTATAATTAATATAACTATATAAAACCCAATATATTATTTCAATATACTTATGTTAAAAACATTATATTTAGTAAAAGTGTGAGTGTTATATTTTTGGTTTTATATTCACTTATATATTATAAAGGTGATTATTAATGAAATATTGATCCGAAATAAAAAATTTCCATAAATACATAGAATTAGAGAAATTCCACACATCAAGTGCAAGTGTAATTCCAAGTCCTTATCCTATTATTTGTAACCATTGACTACCCAATTTACCCTAACCATGGTAACTAAATATACTATGATAATTATTAACAATGAATGAAAATAAATGGTACATATTAAAAAATATCATGAATGTTGATTCAAACTATGGAATCCATTTTCAAGACTCGAAATATTGAACTAAAAAAATTTAATTCAAAAATAAGTTATCATGATGAATTTTTTTTTTCAAAAATATTAATTTATTAATTGTAAACTTTTTTCACAATAAATTCCAGTATAAAATTCATCTAAAAATCCCCAAATTTATTATTTTAAATACAATATAACTATTTATATTTTAAAACTAATCCAAAATAGAATTTTTATTTATTTATACTTTCAATGAAAATATTGTATTCAATGATAATCAATATTTCATTATATTCATTAAAAAATAAAAACTATTTAAAAATTATTAGAAATTAATAATAGGATAAATTTGAAATGTTTCATTATAAAATAGAAATTTATTTTATAAAATTAAAATTATATAATTTTGAAATTAATAATTTAAATATCACCATATAAGAAAATAATTTTATTAAAATTATTTCTGTTTTGATTTCAAAACTATATATTGTTTTGTAATAAATGTCACTATATATCTCAAGAAGACGAAATAATATTAAAATGATTTATTTTATCAATAAATATTGTGTTTAATTCCTCTCACATTTTAAAAAATATTTCCAAAAAAATCATTCATTTATTATATAAATGTGGATATAATTCCCTCATAGCATATTCATATTTACATTTTGCTTCATCACCCATATGGATTTTCCAAAAAAACATTCACCTAGTGAATCAACTTATTCGTAAACACAAGATCTATATTTTCAATAAAATAAATAGGTTTCTCATCATAAGAACTATTATCTCCTAACTAAAAAAACTCATGGATCCATTCATGAGATGAATCTTACAAATATTTTATAATCAATGAAACAAGAAAAAAGTTTTATACCTAGGATAAACTCAATGGAAAGACACGTTTTAAGAAACAATTCATATTTATCTAGGATTTAATATTGTTAAATGAACCACATACATAAAATATCATTTTAACGTAAATTCATAAAAAATTCTCATGGAAATATATTAATAAAAACATCAACTCATAATGCAGTATTTAAACTCTACATTTTATATAATGCATAAAATGTGTCCAATGAATAGTGAAAAAAATATTATAATAAAACCCATCCAATGAATGATATACACCCCAAATTTCCTAGAAATCGATTCAAAAACAACAATGATTTCTTTCCATTGTCAGAATTGTTAAATTAAACTATCCATAAGACTAAGGATGAAATGATATATTATAATTTAATTAATCTTCCAATGATATATAAATCACATTATGAATAATTATACATGTAATTGGGAAAACATTCAGTTATGATGTAGAGAAAAAATCCATGTAACGAGACTATCTCTTTGAGAAAGAGTAAATAAAATTAATCTTGGTATATATTATTTTAAAGGTGATATAAATGCATAAATTTACTAAATATATCAACAATATGCCAAATCACATTGTCACCTATAGCTTAATTTTGTGACACCACGTGAAATACATTGCTATTTTTTCTTATTTCCACTAATGTATTGGAAAATGCCAAATCATCCCCTCTTTAAATTTTTATTACACTTATACCTATTCAGAAGATAAAAATCACATCGTAAATTAAAAAATATCTCCATTAATTACATAATCCAAAAACAATCTTAAATGTATTTTTACATCATAGTGATGTCATGGGGAATAAAAAATGGGGTACGATGAGTTTATCTCAATAATTCTCACTTCAATTTAGAATCATGGGGAGTATGTAATATTTTTACAAATAAAATAAAACATTCACCATTAAAATCAAATTCCATAAAAGTACTCATCTTAAAATATTTTACCATTCCCTTTAAAAATGACCATCCTTATGAGATTTTTTAATTCATTCTTATTGAGATTGTAGAAGTGACACATGAGACAAAACACATACAGTTCTTCCATGAAAACTTTTGGGCCAAAATTCACCAAATCAATAACCAAATTGTCATGTCCTTAAAGTAAAATGTTCAATGTAACAATATTTTTTAACTAATGAAATCAAATAATATGTTTTATTTTATATGATTTCAATTAATAGTATAGTTATAATCCTTAATCAATTCGATCTATCTTCTCAACCTCATGATCAACTGTTTTTATGGGAATGGATACTTAAATAATTAGTTATCTAAAAATATTTCACTCTTTATAGCTTATAAGTGATTCCTAAATATTATTAATTAAAAATCTCATCAGCCAATTCCATACCAGGGGTAGTATAATTTAACCCATGAAGATTGATTTTAGATGAAGCATAAGAAATTACTTGATCAATCAATATCTGTAAAAAACAATGTTCCTTCAATGAAGACATAATTTAAATGAAAAATTAAACATTTATGATTGACTGGATGAACTAGATCATTCAAAAATATTCCGTTTATTTACTAATAGAAGGTATCTAATTATATAATTTATATGAATTTAAATACATTATGAGTTAACTTATTCTGTTAGCTCAATAATGAGGTAATTATTTTGAAAAATGACTCCTGGTATCCAACTAATCCAAGGAAAAAATAATCCTGCATGAAATTTTTATTTATTGGAAACTATTCATTAAAAATATTTTTAGTAGGGTTGGTATTTATTTATATAGTAGAAATTATTTTTACAATGGATGAAATTATTGTTAACTGAAATTATCCCTTACTAAAATTTTCAAATAGATTCTATTAAATTATGGTCGAAAAAATACTCATATTTCATTCGTTATTGTAATTTAATATAGAATATTTAATCATTTCACTAGTAAACACAATAATATAAATTTTGAGATAGTTATTAAAAACTCCATTCATTGATTCCATAAATATAGTTGGTGAATTATAAAACCCAAAGAGAATTTCTACAAACACATATTGCCCATATCTTCTTTGAAACACCTTCATAGAAATATATTCCTCTTCACCTTCAACTAATAATATCCCGAACAGATATAAATATTTTAAAATTACTATTATCCCAAGAGTATTCACAATTTTACTAGACGGTCCAACATATATCATAGTGTATTAAATTTTTTTCCACACCTATTTCTATATTGATTATTTCCACCCTTTGTATCTATTTATGGACACATATTAACATAATATCCCAAATCATTGCAAGTAAAGATACACACTAATACTATTTATATATTATTCAATTATTAGATTATTTAAGACTTTTTTAATTACATTCATGGTCCTTGTAGTAACAATTACCACAAATGTAACACTTTTCAAATTCTATTATGCATTTCTTGGAATTTATGATACCGAACTTATAACATGTTGTTTGATTACCTCCATACTTTATAGTTGATTGATTCTCCATTTCATTCCACATGGGCCATTTCATACATTTCTCATATCAATAAAAATATGTGTTGTTATACTTCATCCTGTATTTCATAAAATAAAAAACATCTTCCATATTAATATTAAATACATGAGTGGTAAAACATTTTCATAAACTAGTCTTTAATTAAGTATAAAATTTATTAATGTTTCTATTTGTATCATACATAAAATTGTATATATAATTATCTGATATTTTTCAAAAAATCATATGTGGATCAAAAATAAACATTTTCTTTCATAATTTATACTGTTTTTTATCAATAATATGTAGAACTACCTTAGGGAAATATTTATAATGAAAAATATTTTATTCTTTTTCCCATTTTATAGAATCAAGATAATATTTTTCTCTTGTATTCTTATTCAAATATTAATCTTGATCAACTTCACATTCAAAATGATAAATCTAATGTGTTACATTTTGACTATCACACTCCCAATTGGCGTCAAACATTTTTTTGAAAGAATTTGACAATCACTAAAATACCATAGGGTAATATGATCCATAGAATGCATGATGGTATTATAAGGTCACATGTTTTCACTTAGGTATCGATCTTTTATAATTCAACCTAATTATTTATTTTGGACCAAATAATGATGCATAGTTATATAAAAAGGTCCTGATGGTGTCTAGGCCTTGTTCAGATCCCAGAACCCATATTTTAGGGGGGAAGTGGGTTTCTCACACTATTAAGTAAATATGTGAGGGTAAGTCACACGGTTAGGTCAAACGGTGTGTATGAAATTCATTTTCAGAAAGATCCATTTCGAACTATTAGATCTAGGTTTCTATAATTGTGCAGCCTAACCCTGAGGGTTCCCCCTCTTCTCAAGGTACTTGTGTGTGGTTTGAAAAAAGTATGGTAAACTGTGCGACCATACATTGCATAGGATACATTTTAGTTACATTTAAATTTTTATATATAATGACCAAATTAATCATTTATTCTTCCCTAATCTGATTTCTAGTGGATAGACCCTCCATTTCTCTCATTTCATTACCTTTTTTAAGGACTGACCTTGGTATCATGAGATATCTTTCATCTGGGATCCATTTTGAACTTATGTTCAACATGTTGGATCTGCAACAATAAGTACTTGAGTCATTTTCACCCTCTGAAAATCTCTCTTTCTCTTGACCAATTTCTCATGGTGAAATAAATTAAAACTTTTTCTTCTGATCTACACATTTCCATGTTGAATTAATGGCTAATAGTGGGTGGTCTATAACTCATCCATCATGTTTATTTATATTTGAATAGTCTTGTGGGGGACACCAATTTCATAGTGTGTCCTTTACTAAATTTATATTCCCTGATTTTAATCATTAGAACAGTATGGTTTTGATCGTTCTAAATATGCGATTATTTATTAGTGGTTATGACCACAACTACTCCCATCCCATGTGGAATGTTTTTCCATATTTGGAATTTTCTTGTTTTAAAATTTTTAAGACACCAATTAGGTTTTCCTGGGTTGACCATTCTAGGGGTATGATTTTATATATTAAATGGCTTGTTTTTTCCTCTCAGTTTCATAATTTCATGTACCCTTTATGTTCACCACATCACCCGCCTAAGGTAATTTCATCAGTTTATAATTACATGTAAAAAAGAAACTGACATGTATTCTATATATATGACAAGGCCTAATTATATGTAATTTAATAATATGTTGTATGTTTATAGAACCCCTTACCATGTTATTCTATGGTAGATTAGGCAACCCAAATTATTGAATTTTTTTAAATGAATCAAATAAATTGTTTCGTGCTACTTATACTTGACACACTAATTAAAATAAAGCATTGAAAAAAATAGATATATATTAATTAAGCCATATTATGTTTATGTATGATCAATTAAAATTTTCACACTAATTAAAGGTAATGTCTTGAAACATATGAAATATTATATGACATCATTATCAAAAGATGAGTGTCCTTACTCAATCTAGACTTGTATTCCCTAAAGAATTCATTGAGATATCAGGAAATCAATTACATTTTGGGAATCAGCTTGGTTTGGTACAGACCCACTGGGATCTCGATCATTGTATAAAATTTGAGGCCCAATATGAAGCTATAATATCCATTCAATATTATTATAGGATTCATTGGATACACTCCTTGGATACACTCCTTGGATGTAGTATTGACATGATGTTTCCAAGTGTAAATCACATTGGTCCTGGTCATTGCTTATCCCCATTTTACATTGGATGAACTCCTCAGACTTAGTAAAAGACTCATAGTATAATTACATGGACTATTCTCCTTGGTATTTCACAATATTCATTAGCCAATATACAATCAATACCATGTTGGTTACTATCTAGGTCTATGTTTCCTTAGTTATTATCGTGGAACATCATTATTAGATATCATTACCAGTTTTTTTATAACGTCTTGGAACCTATACTATTGATAACAATTGTTTTATTTATAAACTAGTAGAAATGAAATAATAAACTAGTTGCATGTTCAGTCTCCCTCTAATGGATGAAGTTGTCACAAGGGTATTTAGTTACATTATAAAACATGGTATTATATATGCATGCTCTAAAAGTATTATACTTCCATTAAAAATTCCAAATTGATATAAAAACTATTGTTGGTGTCCCTATAAGATATATATCACAACCTATTAGGGTTAATTTAGTACCTGTGTATATTATATGTATGCAGGTATTGATAATGGGAAGTTTAATGATTCAAAGAGACAATTTCTTGTTGGTCCAGGATGGAGCCCGGAGAAGATGACCAAGCTGAAGTTAGGGATGGATGAGGTTATTTATGTATTTCATATTTCTACCTTGGAGTTTTTATGTATTATTGATATATTGTATCAATTTTTTATATATTACTAGATACGGGAAATATTTTAATCAATTATATTATGTTATTCAGTTATTTCAATTATTATTATCCTAGTCTATTTCCAAAGTTCTTTATATTTACAAAAAATTCTTCTGTTATTTAGCTTATGATTATATTTATCTGTTTTGGTACACATTGGTAATATGGGTATTGTTTAACCCTGAACAAACCCTATGCACCACATCCAGTAAACATTATCCAGATTTTGGGGAGCTGGGCTTGAGGCCATGTGTCCCACTATGCTCACGAAACCTATTAAGTGGAATCTAGGTCTGAGAGATCACAATGTGGTAATAGATAAATTACTTTATTTCATTACTATTTGGAGATAATATATTGGTGATTAGTAATTCTATGATACCTAGATAGATTCCATTCTTGGGATTCACAAACATTTGATTTGGTAAAACCATGTTTCCCAAAATATAATTTTTTTGGGGTTTTCTTATTAAGATTGAAATTACATCACCATTGGGTGATGCACATGTTATTTGGTGGTTATTATTATTACTTTGATTAAGTATTTCTTCTATATTTTCCCGATGATTTGAGGGCAAGGAGAATTGTTAACTTCTTCATTATGGGAGCCTTGAATTCAAATTTCATTCATATGTCCTTTGCATATAGTTTCATTTCATAACTTTCATTGATTAATATGCCTATGATTACAAAGTGATCCTGTGATAGTTAGTTTTTTCTTTTTTTACTCTTGGGTATTATTGAGTGATTTTTTGTCTCCATTCATATTTTTTATGGGACCTCATGTGTTGGGATAATTAATTTACAAAATGGATCCACTATTATATAAAAATTGGGTTTTTTTTCAGTGATAAGGTGTGTGGGAATTGATACAACGAGAATGGATATTCATAATAAAGTGAAATAATACATATAAAATGGAATGGTTGGAAAAGAATTTCTCACATTGTCATGTTTATGAATGTTAAAGGAGTGAACCTAGTAAATAAATTTAAATGAATTTAACTTTATTAATGAGAACATGCCAATACCTATCTGTTTATGCATGTAGTTCTTGTAGGATGCCTTAGGTAGTGTGTTTTCATTCATTTAGCGTTCTCTAGATATCGTATCTATCTGGAAGGTTTGATACAGGTTCATAGAAGTCTTTTGTCTCTGTATCTATCGTGGAAAGCCAAAAACATGATATATTGTATTAATATGGTTTAATAACCCAAGATACATAGTTATGAGTGTTGTTAGAGGGAAGAAGACAATATAGGTACTATCCCTTTGAGATAGTCAGTTACCCTTTCTTATAGAAGCTCTTTGTTCTTGGGATTAATGGATTTGATATCATTCTTGAGATGGATTGGTTGGTTTAGTATCATTATTTTTTAAAATACTTTCTCTATTGGGTATTATTTAAATCACAAGAGGGAATGAATTCTCTACATAAGTGTGAGTGGATTGTCCATACTAGTAGAGTTGAACAAGATCCTCATGGGATTGGTTGATTAATTGAATAGATTTAAAATCACTTCTTGTATTTTCATGTATTCGGTGAGGCTAAATTTTATCTAGTTAGAGATCATTTCTAGGTTGTTTTTTCCTATAACCGTCCTGGATTACCTTATCATAGAGAGGTATAGTTTATGATCGATATTATTCTATGAGTAGAATTGGTGTACATTCCATTTTACATGATGTCACATATAGGGAATAAGGAGCCCAAGTAATTGTGGGAAAATTTAAAGGAAAATGATTTTATATGACATAATTTATCCTCTTTTTCTCTGCCTAAAATTCTTCCCCAAGAATCCGGATGGAACCTTGTGCCTATGCATTGATTAAATATGGTTGAACTAGCTTACCGTCAAGAACTGGTATCCAATACCATGAGTAGATGATCTGTTCAAAAAGCTCAGGGGAGCTAGGCTCTTCTCTAAGTCCAAAATCGTCTTGGTATATCACAAAGTGTAATCAAGGACACTATACATACCTATTAAAATCATTTATAGATTGTATAGTTTTTATGAGTACCTTTTAATGGTGTTTTATCTTTTTAATTCACCCTTTTTATTAATGGATCTTAGGATTAGGGTATTACATCCATATATTTATTTTTTATTCATGTTCTTTGTTGATGACATCATGGTGTACTCTAATTCTCATAATGACTAGATAAAAAACTTGAGATCATTCTGGTCACTCTCAGAGGGAATCCATTTTATGATATGATTTATAACAACAACTTTTAGATCATAAAAGTTCATTTGATGGGTTATATTATCTTAGAATTAGTTGTTTCTATTGACCCAAAAATGTTTAGTGTTATAGTTTTTGGGGAGTATACTAATATGGTACTTGATATAAAAATTTCTTATGGATGGATTGATATTATATGAATATATACATGACTTCTTCTTCCTTGCTACAACTATAACATGATATTAAAAGAAGGGTGTCATGTTCCTGTGGTTAGAATCGTTCATGAAATCCATTTATGAACTGAAAGGGAGACTTGTCTTAGAATCTATTTACAATTTGATAGAGGATGATCAAGATTATACCATTTTTTGGGATGCATAATTAATTAGTCGTGTAGTAGTGGAAATGTAGGAGGAATAGGGTCATTACATATAGATCATGGATGTTGAGGCCTTAGGAGATAAATTTCTTTATGCACGGCCATGAGAAAGCAGTTGTTGTTCATGCCTTATGTTTTAGTTGACACTATCTATTAGGAGATATATTTGTGGAGTAAATAGAACACATGGGCCTCAAATATATCTTTTTATATCATGACTAGAACCACATACAATAGATATGGTTCTAATATCTCATGTACTTTGATTTTGATATTTCCTATATGCTAGGAAAGGTAAATGTAATAGCTGATGTATCGAGTTGAAAAAAAGCAGGCATGGGCAATAAAAAAATCCAGTGGTTAATGGAAATTAATGGACCTCTTATATGAAATTCATATGGGGTTAATGAACATCATGATTAGTCTTACATCACATATTTGATAGCTACATCTTCCCTCCATGTGAAGGTGAATGGTAAAAAAGTTTCAAATTCTGAGGGCAATTTTCTACGTTAGAGTACACCAGGAGATAACTTTCCTCTAGATTAGTCTATTTACATAGCCAATGTAATTGGAATATGTGCAGTTTCCTATGTTCCTACACATATGAGAGAGGTTTTGATGAAAGAGTCACATGATTCTTAGTGGGCAGTTCATCCAAGAATAAAGAAGATGTATCTAGATTTGAGATAATGGTATCAGTTTCCTAGGATTAAATATTAGATAACATTCTTTAACACTAAGAGTTTCAATAGTCCACAGTTGAAGGTAGAGAATCAGAGACCTATAGGCCAATTATAGTAGCTTATAGACATGTAATGTAAATTGTATGATATTTCCATGGACTTTTTAGTTTTGATACCTTGGTAACCCGGAGGTAGTGAAACTGTATGGATTGTTATTGACATACTAAAGAATGTGGTAAACCTAATTACTATTTGAGAAAATTTCTCTGTTGATTTGATTGGAATACTATATGTCTGTGAGATCCTATGACTACAGAGGGTCCCCCGTACTATCATTTAAAATATGGATGCTCATTTAACATCATGATTTTGGAAGGGATTGCGGGTTGATATGGGAACACAGGTACCTCTAATAAAAATATTTCACCCTTAGACCTATGGAAAATCATAATAGAAAATACTGGTTTTAGTGGACATTCTTCTGGAATGTGACCTTGATTTTGGCAGTTCTTAGGAGAATAATTTCTATATATTCATGTTATCATATAATAATAACCATCAAGAGAAATTTAAAAAGGAATAAACTAATTTTTAATATTTTATGTCATTTTATTCACCCATGTACTTGGAAGAGTTATATGTGGCATCCCCACAAGGTCCTCATATCATGCTGGAAAAATTAGAGAGTATTTAGAGGATTAGGATGTATACGAATTCTGCTTAGTCAAGACATAAATCTTATAGTGATCGTCATTGAAAAACTATCGTGTTCGATGTAGGGGTTTTTTTCTTTGGGAATCTCCCATGTTAGGACATATAAGAATATAGACAGAAGGTAAGATATCACCTCCTTGTGATTTGTTGTTAGAGATTCTTGAGAGAGTTGGGCCGGTATCCTATAGATTGATTCTACCTCTGAGGCATAGTTCCATGCACAATGTCTTCCATTTTTTACAACTTTACCGATATCAATGTGAACCATCTCATAATCTTTATACTAAGGAAGTCAAATTCAACTGTTATTCTACCTTATAAGAGTATTTGGTATTCATTATTGAATAGATCATTAAGGCTCTCTGAGGATGGTCTATCCCTCTAGAGTCGGTGAAATGGTAGCACGACAACATATATGATGAGACAAGAGAGAGGGAGGATGATTTATTGGACTAGATTTTATATTGGTTCTTATAAAGTGTTTCAAAACTCTTGATAGGGGAACTCAGGGACTAATCATTTTATGTGAGGAAGACTGTGAGAACATGGGTTTATTTACTGAGGTATAGATGGGTTAAATTTCATTAAAATTATATATTTTTGACCAAATATCGATTTTTAATGAGTTAGAAAATACAAAGTGAGTTTTGGGGGAATATTTAGAGCATATAACCCATGTTTGGGTGAAAAGTGGTCATGCTACGCGATTAGAGAAAACCATGTGGGTAGGTCGCATGGTTAGATATAATAGTGATGATGGAATTAATTTTCTTGAAAATCCATACCACACAACTAGAAAAAAGATTCCCAAACAATGTTTCCATACCATGCAGGTGCCCCCTCTTCTCAGGGTACCTATTCTGGGTTGGCTAAAGGTTTGGAAAATCCTGCGTCCAAACTGTGCACTGTCAAAATTTGGGGTAATTTAACATTATTTCCCTTAATGATATAATCAATCATTCATTCTCCCCTAATATGATTTTTAGTGTCCAAAATATCCATTTCACTAATTTATGGAATTTTATAAGGACTAAAAAATGGATCAAGATATCTTTTTTATCCATGCTCTGTTTGACCTTTCATTCACTACGTTTGATGTGGAAAGGCATGTACTAGATTCTGATTGAGTTGTTGTTCGTCTCTCTTCCTCTCGACCTATTTATTTAGGTGTGAGGGTTTTTATATTTTTAAGAGGTAAACTATATTCCATGAATAATTTGAGGATAATACTATACAAGGAGGGTCATACAAGGGTGAGGTGGTTGTTTTATAACTCATCCCTCATGTTCACTGATTTTGGAATTATCTTCTATGGTTTTATGATTTCATCAGGTTCCGTTCTCGAAATTTATAATCCATTGTTGTATTAATTTGAATTTTATGTTTATCAAATTTATAAATATGTGATTAATTGTTAGTAGTTACACCCACAACTCTTCTAATAGAATGTATTATATTTTTTTCTTATTTGTCATTTTGGGGTGTTAAAATATTTGAGCTACCATTTCGGTGTCCCTTGTCCTGATCTTTCTAAGGATATGATTTTAAATATTAAATAGATTTTTTATATTTTTTCAAACCATAATGGAGATTACCATGTATTCTCATCATTTGACCATCCAACATCAATTGATTTAATTGATAATTAAATGTTAAATGGAAATTGGAATGTCTACTATGTATATGATGGGTCTTTATTATATATAACTTAATAATAGGTTGTATCTCCATAAATCCTTATACCATGTTAATTTATGGTAGTGGAGTTATACTTGATTATTTAAAATTCCATTAATGTATTAAATGAAGGGTTTCATGCTACATAGAATTGTCACAATAATGAAAGTAAAGTCTTCAACCAAATGGACTTACTGATTAATTGAGACATAACCAAATGGTTTCATCATCAATTAGACTTGTGACACAAATGAACGATAATAACATGAACCTTATAAAATATTATATGACATCAGTATCAGAACAATAGTTCCTGACATGAGATCTCCTTGGATTCTATATGGAATGCCTCAAGCATTCGAGAACCACAGTATGATTCCACGATGTTGATGGCTTGGGTTGAGACCCACCTAGATCACGATCATTTTCAAACATTCGATGCCCAATATGACATTATATGATACCTTGAATATTATTATAGGATTCATTGGATAGAATCCTTAGATACCCTATTGACCAGTAGGTTCCATTGTTATATCCCATCAGGAATATTTATTGCTTAACCTTGATTTACCTTGGATGAAATCCTCATACTCTACAGGTGTCTTATTATGGAATGCCTTAGACTATGATCATTTGATGTCAATACTATCCATATACATCCTACACTCATGACTAAGTGGTGCCCCTTGTGGTCTATGTTTCCATGGTTATTACCATGGATCTTAATTATTAACTTTCATTATAGGTTGTCATGTTACTTCTCAAAACACTTACTATTGATAGTATGTGACTTATTTATAAACTCATAGAAATCAAATAATGAATTGGTTACATGTTTAGACACTAACCAAGGGATTAAGTTGGTACTTGGATCTTTAGTTAAATTGTTCTTCATTTCATTATATATCTATGGTTTCACACTATTAAATTTCTATTACACGGGCATGACTTTAAAAACATCATTGGAGGTGGCCAACATAGATATATCTCACAAAATATCATAGTTCCTTTGGTACCCATGATGATTAATAGTATACTGGTGTTGGTAAAGGAAATATTAATGATTCAGACATTTGATTGTTGGTTGTGCTAGGATAGAGCTGATGGCAGATTACCGATCTATGGCTTGGGAGGATTGGGATAGTTAATGTATTTATTATAGATCCAATGGTTTTCCTGTTGCCTCATCAGTTTTTACTTTAGAGTTGTATCCATTTTTTCTAGATGATCAATCTATCCCTTGAGATCATTAGTTGTTGTTTGTTATTCCTGTTATTTCTGTTATTTTTATCCTTTCCTATTTCTATCGTGCCTTCAGTTTAATAATATTCCTTCCTCTATTTACAATTTTTTATATTTATCCACCTTTCTAAACTATGTTAATGAGAAAATAGTCCCCCCCATGGACACACCCCAAGAACAATCTTCAAATCGGTAGCCTCTTATGTTTTTTGATAAGCGCTTTAGGCCATGCGGTTCACCAAGATCATGGTACCTGTCAAATGTCATCAGAATCTGGGACGTCATAATATATTTTTCATGAACTTATATAATATAAACATGTTCATTGATGGTTAATAGGTTTTATCTCTTATGGGTATAACACTTCCATATTTATCATATGTGATTATAGTTGTAACAATAAAAATTTCAATTTTTTAATTCAAACTCTTTCGTGTAGTTTATTTGTATGGATATAATCCCCTTGGTTCCTTCATACTAAAAACGCTCTATTTCCTCAGTGGAAACCCATTCTATACTAAAATATTTTAAACAATGAAATATGGTTGAAATAAAATTATATATCTGGATAACCATTAATTAGAATAACCTAATGGTATTTACAATCTTTGTCATAATATATACTATTTTCTAAACCTTTCATTTATAAAAATTATAAGGGAATGACATTAATCAATAGAAAATATTGAGTTTTATTTCTAGAGGTAACTCTCTTATCATTGAGGATTCTATTATTTTTAGAGTTTTAGGGATTTATATTATAACTAATACATAAAAAACCCTATTTTCAATGTGGAAACTATTGACCGGTATCCATTTTCCAAAAAATATAAATGTTCTTAATTAAAAACCATTTAATATTCTTGAAAATCATTCATTAGATTCGATTTTGTTTATTTATTCCCTTAGATATCATTAAAAAATATAAATATATTTTAATATATTTGATGAGAATGAAAATATATGTAAGATAAAAAATTAAGACGAAATCTATTATTATATTGGGAAATATTGAAATCCATATAATACATAACTTTATAATGTTCTTATATGAGAATATGATGTTATTCATTTTGACATGAAAAACAAAAATATTTTATTAAAATAAAACATTTAAACCCATAATATTCAAATTGGGATTTGTATTCGCGATGTAGAGAATCATAGTTGTAACCTATTTCAATAAAATGTCTAAAATAACTAGATACAAGTTAAATCCTTAAGAGAAACTATAATACTTTACTTCCTACTTCATGCCCATAAAATCTAGGAACATTTACGAATTCTATACAAAACAATAATGGGTTCACTAATCATATACTCTATACCAAACTCACCCATCTGTCATGATTAATAATGGGGTTCAACCAATTATACATATTTTATCAATCTCACTAATTTCCAAAATAAAATATTAAAATACCATATAATGAATAAAAAATTTATTCTTTCACCTTTTCATAAAAACTCCTTTAAAAAACATTAATATTTATATGAAAAACAAATTCATATATTGAAATAACATTTATTTTGATAAAATACTTCCATAAATAAAATATAAAAATAGACGGAAAAGAGGAAATTTTTTTTAACAAAACATGAGATGTTGTAATGGAATCAAATAATAAAATATTTTTTTATAGTGGTTAAAAAATTCTTTGCCTCTATATATGTAAAAAATTATTATTTTTTAGTTAGTTAATGAAATTAAAAAAACATCCTAATATATTCCATTTGAAAACCATTGAATGAAATTAAAAATAGACATAAAATTTATTTATAAATTTTTTTATTTCCATATAAATACACCCATAAATTAATGTTCAGAATATAATTATCTAAGAGAAATATATGGAAAGTAGACATTAAATTGGGATTTTTTTTATGAAAGTCGATTACCAAGAGTTTGACTCATCACATACCATAATTATCATCCATAGTAAAAAAATATTTAATTATTTTTATTTATTAAGAACTTTTTCCGGTTAATCAATAATTAAATTTGATTTAATACCATGATATATAAAATTACATAATATATTATGTTAACGTAAAATGTTATGGAGATATTGGAATCATAAGTCCAAACTAATTTTGGTATTGAGATAACTATTCCACCATATATTGACTAATAACAGTAACATAATTATTACTTTTTATACATAAATTATTATTTTAAAAGAAAAAATGAATGTTGGATATTATAAAAGAACAATACTACAATCATTTATATGGTGGGTTGTACAGGTTCCCCAGTGAAAATTCCATTTTTATATGATCATTATGGAAAGAATTTAAGCATGATTTTATCATTATAAAATTATAATTATATCATAAATACCATGTTTTTATTTATATATACTTATATATATTCCATGTGATATGGTGATGAAAAATTAATCATATCACTTCATGGATGTGTTAGTCAAAACAAACACACTAATTCCATTTTCATTTTCCAGTGATTTCAAAGGTCAGAAATATAATTATTTTTTAGAAATAATTATAAATATTTAATTAATATATATATATATAATTCATAATTTTAACTAACCATGAAATATTTTTATAGAAAACTAATTACTTTATTTTGAAAGCTGTTAGTCTTCCAAACACACAAATGGTGATTTCAGATTCCATTTAATTTAAAAGGAGATGAAGATAAGTTATTGAAATAATGTAATAAATTCTCAATATACTGAAGATAAGTTTTTATATTTATTTATGTTTGAAAAATTATTTATGTGTTATAATAAGAAGGAAAATAAATAAACCACTTAATAATTATACCTCTTCTTCAGAAAAACTTGTATGGTTTACATCAAAATATTACATTGGATTGTTTTATTATAAAAAATAATTATAGAAAAATATTACAGTTTTAATTATACTATTTATATTGTAATTTGATGAATCCATATGATTTTTGTTGTGATAATGTTTTTTGGGCTTGAGCACTATTATTATAGTGTGGAGGTTAACTCATGGAATTTCTAAAAATATTAAAATAAAATAAATTATTTGTCATACCAAAATGGCTCTAAATTGACAAGCATCATTTCTAAGTAAATTTTCAGTCATAATAAAATCATCCAATAAGATTACTTTCACCAACATAATCCAGAAATGTTTCTATAATATATCTCTTTCAATATATTTCTTCATATTGTTCTATTTGAATACATGAATAGAAATTATTATTGTAGTAAAACTATAAAAATGGTAAAAAATGATCCAAAATAACTTGAAAATCATGTGATAAAAAACTCAACATGTCTTCTAAATATTGGATCTTTCTTTCTAACAACACTTCAATTTGAGGGTGAAAAGCTGTACACAAATAAAGCTCAGTATCAAAATATATCAAAATAATTTTTTAATTTTTTTATGAATTAGTGTATAAATATTAGAAACAATTTTGAGAGGATATATATAAAGTCTTAAAACATCATTAATATAGATCTTTTCAAGGACCTCCAATGGAAAAAAATCAATTATAGAGAAGAAATGTGTTGTTTTCATAAGTTGATCAAAAATCACCCATATTGCATCATTATTTCATGGAGGTTTTGGTTATACATTGAAAATAACCATGGTGATACCATCACATTTCAATGTAGTATTAAAAAAAGGTTTCATGAATCATATAATATGTTATCTTACATCCTTCACTTGTAGAAAATTTAACATCTTCATGCATAATAATCTATTTCCTTGTTTCTGTAATCCCACAAGAAATATTCTTTAAAATATCTATAAATCGTGGTGCTACTATGGTGTACAATGAAATTAAATCTTTGAAAATAATTCAATACCATCTATTTTAGCTTGATTATAAGAAAATACACAACCTCAACCCAAATTTTACAATTCCATATTCATACATGAATTATTATTAATTCCCATTATTCATAGCATTAATTTTCTTTTGAATATTATCATAATCAGACTATGAAATTTTATTCCTTATGAATAAATATATATTAGAAACCAATTGAAAAACTAAAGATATTTGATTTTCCTTGATAATTACTATATCCATAATTTCTATATATATTCACATGATATCCTTTCAAATCCGTGTTTTTTTTCAAAACTCAGTGATCCTTCCTGATCAATGCATCTTCTGCCTTATTTTCCTTCACTAGGTAGTAGTGTATTGAACAATCATATTCCTTAAGCTGCTCGATCTATCACCTTTCCCACATGCTGAATTCTTTATGTGATAATATATTTTTCATGATCACATGAAATGTATATATATCACATATTTCACAATAGATATAGTGTATCTTTATTTTCAACAAAAATATTAACACTTCTAACTCAACAAAAATCGTTTCATAGTTTTTTAATGTGTTTAAAACTTCTTTGAAGAGTATGATATAATTATACAATTCTAGATAATAAAACAACAAATTAATTTCATTGAAACATCAATATAATTCAAAAATACACTATTTCATGATACTAGTATAAAAAACTGAGCATTCACAAATCTGAAATTAAATTATTCAAAACAATTTTCATATTATTTTTCCATCCTAACATAACCTCTTTACGAGTAATCTCATATAATAGATTATCTAATCAGGAAATATTCTGAATGAAAACCTAGTAATAATATATTAAACCAATAAAACTATAGAAATTTTGGTCTTCATTGGTATAGGTCATTCATGAACCACCTATTTCTTCTAAGGATCAATAATGATTCCATACCTTGAGACAATATATCTATGGAAATAAATAGTTTGAAGCCAAAATTCACATTATCTGAACATCCCACGTAACTCTTTTCTTTTATAATTTTCTAGGAAAACTTGTATGTTGTCATCATAAACCTCATATCTTTTGAAATATTTTAAAATATCAATAAAAAATACCAAAAAATTTAATCAATATATTACTTGAACACTAAATTTATTAGATAAACAAACATAGAGGCTACATTTGTCAGTCTAAAGGGAATTACTGTAAAGTCAAAATTTCAATATGTTGTTCGAAATGATATCTCTGGAATATCAAACTTCCTTACATGAACTTGATGATATCCACATCTATGTTAATTCTTAGAAAAGTATTTATCTTCATGAATTTTAACAAATAAATCATTAATGTGACGTAATTGTTACTTGTTCTTCATTGTAATATCATTTATTTCCACATAGTCAATGCACAACTTCATGGAACCATCTGTATTCATCACAAAAATAATAGTGGATTCCCATGGAGAAACACTATGGGGAATAAATACATTGTCCCCAAATTCCACTAGTTTTTTATTTAGCTCTATTAATTACATAGTGGCCATTATGTAGGGATTATTTAATATAGGTCTTGCACTAGAATATAAATAAATATAGAAGTCAACTCCCCCCTCTAGAGGGTGTCCTGGTAAATCATATATAAATACATTAGTGTATTCATTCACAATAGGTACATCTTCAATTTTATGATCCATGTATATTTTTTCTGTTACTCCCAATGCATTTCAATTAGAAGAGCTATTGATAGTGCATTTGTAGAAGAAGCTGATGATAATGATTCTTCTCTAATGATAAGGGACTCTACATTTTCCTCACAAATTGTGAGATCCTTCTTTTTATAACATATATTCACATCATATTTTAAATTACATTCCACCCCAAGGATTATATCACAATAAACCATAGATATGATTATAAGGTTTTAAACTACATCATTTTAATGTGATATAAATGGGATTGACCATCTCATCTTTTTTACAATGATACTTCAATGATGAGATCTGAATAAGGAATAATTTATTATATAAAAATGGAAATGTATAATTTTCATGTAAAACTGGGATGAAATAAAGTAATGTGATGATCCATAATAATAAAAAATCATTTACTATGTTTTGAGGAAATAATTAATGTAACTGCCACTATATTATTATGAATATCAACCTTAGTATTTGTGATCAGATAAGCATGGCCACACTCCCTTGGGAAATTCTAGGAAGAATTTACTAAACACAAAGACCAATAATTTTCATAATTTCCCATATAATTACTACTATAACATTGATATTTTGTATCTTCCTTCATTCCATTTGAATCATGGGATTATTTTTCTTTTTCTCAACACATGTAACGAACTCCAATTCTCATTCCCATTAAGATGTATCTGCGTATTTGACATCAAAAATTTTTCTGGATGGAAAAAATAATTTTTTTATTCTTATGATTATCAATTCAGTAATCTAAAACCATATTCATTCCTTATGTTTCAATATATTCATTAGACGTAGAAAATTTATTCCCTATCTTGATATCACATGAGACTATATCTTTGTTTGATTAAAACATTTGGGTGCCTAATTACCTTTTAAAAAATGATTTTAAAACAAAAAAGAATTAATACATATTTATCCATGGATTATGTATATAATTTAGTGAATTATTTTCTAACAGTTGAATGTTGGATTCTTATATAAAAATATTTTCATCCTCTTTTTGTTTCGGACACATGAATTTCCACTCTATATCCCTTCACTATTTCTTAGAAAAATATTTTTCTAAGAAAATTTCATCCAATTATTTACATCCCATGTATTCATTTTTATCCTCCACCTTTTTTATTGAAATAAATGACCACCATTTATCATAATCTCCTCTAAGTGGCTAATTTTCCATGTTAACATTCTCCCTTTTATTACTTCCAATGGGGAGATATGTCATCTCTTTGAAACTTATCGACTGATCCACTATAAATGGGATTGTTGTAATATAGAATGATGTAGTATGATGTCTCATTAAGATTCCTAACTTTTCTCCTCTATGTTGTGGATCAAGATTCCTTACATGGGTAAGGTTATTTTTCATAATATGAGTCATTTGTCCAACTATAGTTATAAGTTTCTCAGCCCCATTAATAAATCCAGTACGGATGTCATTATCTTGAATATGTGGTAAATACCTACACATGTTGATATGATATTTTTGAATAATCACATACACCAAATTATGTTATAAATAATAATGGTAAATCTCAAACCAACAAAGAACTTAATCATAAATTCAAATATTATGTATAACTAATCAAATAATAATAAACATGATTTCCATGAGGAAATATTTACTATAAATTCCTTCATAAAGGTTTGTAAATAAAATGTGAATTATCATAAACATATCACCTAGGAGTGTCAAACCTGGTTTACATTTAGGCATGTTGTCGTGTACTACATTACACTGTGTCTGACTAGGGACACCTTGTCGATGTTTTTACCACTACGTATATCTATTCCTGAACCACATCCCCATATAGTATCTATAACGGGTTGTCTTCCATGGAATACCCACATAATATGTTCCTTACCTAAATTCTAGGATGTTATTATATGTATATCTTCATAGTCTATATTTGGGTTATATCCCTTAATCTATGTTGTTTGAATATCGTTTCAATAGTTTCAACTAAAATTCATTTGATAGAAACTATATTGATGTTGACCCCAGTATATCGGAGTTGGTGCCTTACATTATTACACTAGAATATATAAACATCATGAATCCCAAAATAATATATCAGTTTATAAATTTTGGATTCTATATTTCAAATAAGAATTTTAAATTACATCTTTAAAGGAAGAACAACATAAGACTCCATTGGTAACACCAATAAACAAATATATTATTCCTTAATTTAAATTACAATATTCATCTTTGCATCTAAGGGTAAAATAAAATATAAAAAAATGGGTGGTATTAGATGATCAATATGTTTATGTAATGTAGAGTAAATTAATATTAAAATTATTTAATGATGAATGAGTAAAAACACATGCCATTAAAATATAAACCTAAACATAATATGACTAAAATAAAAGGTGAATAATTAATTCCATATAAATAATAACTTAAATCGTAATGATTGATATTATACTATTAAAATAATATCATGATTTATCATTTAAAGATTTCATAATGAGGTAATTTTTATTGTCAGACATCTGAAACATATCATCAAGTCCACAATGCAGACATCTGAAAATAAATGCATACAACATCCGCCAAAATCGATTGATGTTTGGTCTCATGAGAAATGCTGATGAATTAAGGGGATATAGTGGTACCCACTCATCAAAATCTAATTTCAATTCAATAAACATATGAATTGTGTTTAACATGATCAACACAATCATGTGAAATATAAATAACATTCCCCAATATGTAAATATAATCATTAACGATTGAGTAGTATGGTGAATGTTTTTTAGATAGCACATCCATAGTCAACCAAGTTGTAAACTATGTAATAAATTACAATAGATGATAATCATTTTATATCAATATCAATAATGAATAAAATTAAATTATTGTGTTCAAATAGTCAAAAAAATTTCACTAAAATCATCGAGGAATTCATGAGCAAAATACACCGTTTTACAAGGCAGATGATATTTCTTTTAAAATAATCATTTGTATTGGTAATAATTTTCTGTATAAAATTAGAAATAATTTTTTTTTATTTTCATGAATAAATTATTGATTTGTAAAAAAATAGTGTCTGAAAATATATTATGTATGGTATGTGAAAATTTGTAAGAAATCCATATGTTCCCTTTAATCGGGCTTACGTATTGAGAAGTATTGATAAGGGATCCTTGGAAAACATGTATTTATTATATATGAATGTTTAAATGATTTGTGAACATGATTTTTAAATTTAAACAGAAATTTGAGAATACTTATTTAAAAATAATGATTAATTTCATTATGTTGTAGAGGAGTAAGTCAAAACCAAAATGAAAATGGAGGTTAGGGAATAAACCCTTACCATATGTCTGAACATGTTGTGCATTTGATTTTAGTTTCCTGAAAAATAAAATCAAATAAATTAATTAATTAGAATAATTTATTCATGAATTTTATTCATTATAGTTATTCTAGGCTCATTTATTTATTTTTTATCAGTTATAGTTTTTAATTTCATTGTTCTAGAGCATTTTTTTTCTCAGTTTTCATGATCGGTTCACTTCTGTTTAAGTAACCAAGATTATATAATATGGGTTTCATTTTAAAAAATTGTAAAAATATGTTATTGATGAATATATATATATATATAATATTTAATGGTATTATTTTTTTTATTTTTCATATATGTCAAAGATTCATTAGATATCACATTAATTATAATTGTTCATATCATTTTAGTGGTTTTTTGATCATTACAAAATAGTTTGGTATTATTAATTAAAATCATATATATATACTTTTTAAGGAATAAAAATTTACATATAATATGTACAATAAAATATTTTTTCCATATTTTTTTATTTATGATTGAACTTTAAGTCGTTAATGGAAAATGAAAATGCATCATCCATTTTATAGGTAAATTGACACATCACAGGTGATGTCTTCATTTATAGAACTAAGGAGAGGGATAGTGGAGATTCATGATGAATATTATGTTAATTTGATAAAATTATAGTATATAATTTTTCCATGAGTTATAATTTCTCTATGCATAGTGGAGCTATGGGAATGATAATAAAGAAATTAACTTGAAATTAATTTAAAAGAAAATGAACAAGGTTTTTACCATTGGAGTTTCTTCTGCTTGAGAACCTACATAGGAAAAAGGAAATGGTCTTTTGATCAGACCAAGAGATCCAATACATAGGGGAGGGTTTTGAGAATATTATTGGTAGATATTTGAGAAGGATCAGATATATTATGGTGTGAGGATAACAGGTGGGGAGGGGTAGTATTTATAGTGGAGGAGAGGGGTATTTTTTAATTATTTTATTCATTTGTTTATTAATTTGTACAATGATTTTTATGATATTGATAATTATATCCAAATATATGAAAATAATTAATTAGTTTTTGATATTATGGTATTAAATCATCCATACATCACATTGGACTCAATAATTCATGGATTTAGCATTTTCCATAAATTATCATATTTTACTATTCACCAAAAAATACAAGAATGTTAGAAAAAAATATCACCCTAACCATTTTTAAACATATAGTATTAAAACAATAAATCCATTTTATGGAAATAATATTCAATATATGAAAATTTTATTTTTTAATTAAAATCATCATTTACTCGAAAAATATTTTTTTAAAATTATAACTGATTTTATAACACTATGTAATATTAACTAAGGTCTCGTTAAATTATCCTAAAATCATAAGAAAAAAATATTGTTTTATGAATACATTTTTTAAAAATTAATATTTTTTTAATTCAATTTATTAATTATAAAACACTAATTAAATATTTATGATGTAGAAAAATACCATGAAATAATTTTTAATTTTTAAAATATCTATTTTCTTGTACTATGTTATAATTATATCATAATCTCAAATATAAGTTTCCTTAAATTTATTTTTACATTCATTGGTAAGGTTACAATTAATTTGGTTGGTTTATTATTTATAATGTACATATTACAAATCATAACGTCAAGTTATTATTTCATCAGGTTAGGTTTCTTATCATATTGAAATACCTCTTATTGCATTATTTTTTTATTTATATTGTTTGTATTGTGTTCTCTAAGTGATGTTTTTTGATTTATATTATATAACATAATTATCAGAATGGATATTTCATTGATATAATTATGGTGTGTTATAAAACATATCCTCTGTTTATATTTTTGTAAAAAATAATATAGTTATTAAAGGTATGTTTGAGAAAATTTTGGCTTTATATTCACATAAATAAAGTAACTATCAAAAATATGTTTTATTGTTTAAAACATAAAATTGGTAAAATTTTAATTTTAAATTAAATCGAAACAATGTGATGAAAATGGATTTCAAAAAATATGGAATTTTTATTTATAAAATGATATTATTCTAAATTTTTAGTTATAAAATGATATTATACTAACTTTATGTATAAAATTCATGTATTGAACAAGTCAGGATATGTTAACGTCATATCATTTTCATATTCCCTTGTTTCTACTTCCCCTAGATGTTTTTTTTCATAAAACCATAATAATGATTCATCTTCTTCCATAACACCTTATCTTTGTGGTTACAAATATAAACAAGTTTTTCCTCTCAAGAAATTATATCTTCTATCTAAAAAACCCCAAGGCTCAAAACATTAGATGAATCTATCATATATATTTTTAACATAAAAATGAAAATCCATGTTTATATATAATAAATTTAGAGTCAATGACAATTGGTTTAAAAATGATCCATATTTATAAATGATTTAATATAATCCAATGAACCATGGTCCTATGTTCCCATTTTTACAAAAAATAATATCACATTTATAAGGATACACTTTAAAAAATTCAGGACCTACCTGTATAAAATTTATTGACTTTTTATCTATATAACTTCTTTTCCTACAATGACCCACCCTCATATGTTTCTAAATTGTTAATACCATTTCAACCATTTCCTCTACATATTTTGGTCCAAAAAATATTATTTTATCAACCTAATCCAAAAAATAATTAGTTTGAGACATATTTACATTTACTTTCTCAAAAGGGGACAACTGTATAATTGAATGAAAATATTTTTTATAAAACATATCAAAAAATAAAAGATATTGATACCAAAATTATTGACATCCCCTAAAAAAGATTGAATCATGTTTTTAAATATCATAATTTTTCACTTTTACTTTTCATAAGTTCGATGATAAATTGGTGTACTAAAATTTAATCAAGTTTTTAATAGCTTATAAATTTCATTCCAGTTATTATATAGAAAAGAAAGTCCTCAGTATGATTCATGTCAGAGCAGAACTACATGTAACCTTACTATATCCTTGATATAAAATCCCGAATGTAGATTTTGAGAAATAATATATGGCGTGAGAATGAAATGTCAAAATTTAAATAATTGATAATAATTAACCAAATATCATTATTTCCATAATATGACTATTGAAATTCCACAACAATAGACATTAATATATTCTCTCATTTCCACTATAGAAATGGAAATGTAAGAAGTATCCCCATTATTTATTTTCATTTTTTACCGTAATGGAATTTTAAATATTTCACAGTAAATTCATTACTAAATTTTTCATTTCATCCAACTAGAAATACCTTGGAAGTACTCTGTACATCACAGTGCTTCACTATTGACAAAATTTGTAATTATGATAATAAATCAAAAATTCTATCATTAATAATGAAAAAATTGATACAAATATTACATTTCAAAATATATTAAATCCATCTTCATCAATATTAATCTATGGAAACTTACCCTTCATAAAATATTTAACCATTTTCTATAAAACATTATCCTATTTTTGGTATTATTAATTCTATCTCATATTGATTATTTTCATGACCCCAAAAATGAAATATGGGAGGTTTTGGAATGCATAATTTCTAGAATAAAATAAATTAAATCATTAACCAATGGGTCATGTACTAAATTTAACACGATTAATGTAACATTATTTTTCATTCTCAATTACATATCCATATTTATTGTTAATAATGGATGGAAATAAATAATATTATGATAATCATTAATCATTTATAACCATATTTTTAACGTCGCGTTCAAATCTCATTGATTAACTGCATTCCTTAAAATTTAATTAGTAGTATATATTTCAAAATTTAAATGATATAAGTGATGCTTAATTTTTTTTAAATTAATACCCAAAATAACTAAATCTAGATCACATGTAAGATAATTTTACTCATGTTGTTATATTTTCCATGAATTATATGTAATTACATTATTATTCTAAATTAGAGAACAACCAAATACCATCAAAGAATAATGATTGTAGATGAAACAATCACTATTATTAGATGTTATAGCCAAAACTGAAGCATTCTCCATCATTCCAATTATATTCTTTAAACAATCATCCCATTGATTTGTCTAGAAAAATTAACTCCTCTATGGGTTAACATAGTCAGTTTTCAAGTTAACACTATAATATTTTCAAAAACCCAACCATATTATTCCACTAATGAGGGAAATATATGAATCTCCATGGAATTTTTAGCTCCATTGAATTCATGATAAACTATACAATAGTATTTTAAATATTTATTCCATCTATAAAAATAATAAAACAATTATATGAATCCAATTTCGACCATAAATGAAAAGAATATTTTTTCCAAATAGTGTTTATTCCCTTAATTTTTGAATGATATCAATATATTTATTTCATAATTCTCATGAATTTTTGAATATGACAATATTTCACCAATAAATATAGACAAAAATTTCAAAATATTCCCAAAATACTATATTCAAAAGATTCATTAATACAGATGGTTCATTTTTATATAAAAAGGGCATAACTATAAACTCGTAATTTCCATTTCATGTACAAAAAACAATTTATTTGGAATATAATCAACCTATACATTAAATTAATGATATCCCGACCTAATATAATTCTTCAAAAAAATACTTTTCTCCCTAGATATATCATCACTTTATAAGATGTCCAACTCTAATGGTATTAATAAATTTTATTTCACAATTTATTTTTCGATCATGATGATTTCCACCATGATTAACAATATTTAGATCTATATTAGAATAATTTCCCATCTCATTAGAACAAAAATATCTCATCAGTTACCAAATATATACTACTCCATTAATATATTTTTTTCGGACACTTTTAGTTGGAGTCATGAGCGATGTGTTCAAAATCACAACCCCAGTAACAATATCAGGATCCTATCATAGATTACAGGTAATGTATTTTACCACACATGGAAAATTCTGATGGCTTAAGTCCTTGATTATTATGTAAATTATTCACTATTTGTTACCACCATTCTGATTTCATTCATTGTTCTACTCCATAAACTTTAAAATTTAAAAAATTTGTTAGATCTTTTTCAGTACAATTAAAACCAGCCTCATAAAATTTAAATTTTAACGAAGCCAAAAATCATCATAATAATGGATTGAATCCTAATTAAAATCAATTAATTTTGTTATCATGGTCCTGAATAAAATCAGGGACATACTAGGAGATTCCTAGAATATTACCCTCACATAAAACTGATGAATATACATCATTTTCCATTAATTCTATGAAATATTTCCCCAACCTAAGTACAATATCAATAGAGATTTATTTCTCTTGAAAAATATTCTTAAATGTGTCTCATCCCATTTTTCCATGATTATCTTTATCAAGTTTCTTCTTAAATAAATACCAAAATCCATCAGATAATACTTCAAAATATAAAATTTCAAGGGTTTCCTTTTAATGTGTCAAACTCCCCATGATAATGAATATCATTTTCAATGTTTTAATCCATCCATATACTACCACAAGGTGAGACGTTACACTAAATAAGAGAGGGTTTTTTAATATATTCTCTTCTATAGACATATTTTATTTTGGTGTTCATTATTTCCCACATGCATGGGTACCACCACCATTTATATCCTATGTCAACAAATATATTAATGAAAAAAAAACTCCATTCCCATTTAAATGATTCCTGGTTTCTGATCTAGAATTATATTTTCATATTGATGGCTTCATACAAAAAAACCACGTTTCCTATGCATAAATTCATTATGAAAATAAATATTTTATATGAATGAAAATAGTAATATTAAAGGAATATATATCAATATAAACATCAATTAGAATCACTAATGGGTATTTACATTCATTATCCAGAACTCTATATTTATTTAAACCATCAATTTATTCGAACTCTAGGGATCAAGACTTAAAGATTTCATAATTTTCTAATATTATGTTAAGAATTATTTCTCTTAAATTTTTAGTTCATTTCATGTATGGATTTTCATTGAATTTGAGAATAAATAATACATAACAAAATCATATTTTAAAAAATGGAAACATATGACTTATATTTATTTTTGCAACAATAAAAATCATTTAAATTTTTTTTTTGTTTTGATGATAAATATTCTTGATTTAGACATTAATTCTTGTTTATCCTTATCGATCCATTAAACCCCATATGAAAAACATCAAATAGGTGATGATCACAAAATAAAAAGTATGAGAATCAAAAAAAAAATTTACTACTCTAGTAAAAAACATGAAAAATTAAATTTATACCTTTATAACATTATTTTTTGGGAATATTATTTAAATAAATCCCACATTTAATATAATGATTTTTTTTCATATAACTCATAAACAGTAGTTGATTTATTTTAGAGATCCATTTAAGCTGATATAGAGAATCCTGGTGATAACAAGAATAAAAAACATGTCAAAGTTAACAGGATCCTAATTATATACATAAGAGAAAAAAACAAGTTAACTCTATCATTTTTTATGTTTTAAGTTATGTAACATTACCTAATGTATTAGATGTCTATAATGGGGATCAATCTTCACATGAGCTATTTCAGACTACATATTTTCTCGTGAACTATAATGGGGATCAACCCATCATACATTCTATATCTAGATCTCTTATTTTACATATATAAAAATAAATATTCATATCAATAATAAGAAATTTTTTTATTTCACAATTTCATCATAAATTCTTTGAAAAACACCCTGAAAATTAAAATTCCAAAGATATCAAGATATTCACATAACATTTCTTCGTAATACCCATTCTAAAGATGAAAATAAAAAAATCAATTGAAAGAGGGTTTTTATATAAAAAATTATATCTTTAAAATTAAACTAAAAATTTAATAAAGTTTATGACTTTTGGAAAAGTCGTTTTTGCTCTATATGTATAAATAGATTATACTTTTTGTTTTTCATAAGGATGAAAAAAAGAATAAAAATATTTATGATAAATAATCTCTGTTAAATTAAAACAAGAAATAAAATTTAATATTTTATTCATTTATGTATTTATAAATTCATGATAAAAATTCATTATATATACATGGATGATAAATATTTTGAAGTAAGAATATAAAAGTTGATTTTTCAAAAAATTCAACTACCTCCAGTCTAACTTGTCACATACATTAATTATCTTTAAAAAATTGGTTAATTATTTAGATTATTTAGAATATTTTCCATATTCCTTATTCATTTTATTATTTTTAGTACTCAATAATATATAATTTCTAAATCAATTATGTTCATGTAAAATATTTTGATTATATTCTACTTATAAGAACAAACTAACATGGCTAGGTTGAGTATGATCAACGAGAAAATTATTAAATATTATACCAAATAATAAAAATTAAAATTTTATCATTATTATACATAAATTATATATTTAAATAAATCCATTTATGATACTTATGAATAATTAACAATGTTATAATCATGAAGATAGTTGGTCATACGTATAAATGTGTAACATTTCAATTTTTCAAGAATCAATATGGGGAGAGGGTAAGTATATTTTCATTATTTACAAGATGATAATTATATTATAGGGTAATTGTTTTGTATTTTAATATTTTTATATATGCTATCCATGTAATTTGATGATGAAAAATTAATTATAATAGTTTGTGGAGGTGGTATTGCACACACACACATTTGATGTTATAAATATTTAGTTAATTGAGATATAATATATTAAATGATGTATTATAGTTTATTAATAATAAATTTTTAATTAGTGTATTATATATCCAATATATTCATTATTATAATCATCAATGATAGATTGTTATGGAAAATGAATCACAAAAGTTTATGAGGAGGTTGTCCATGACAATGAAAAACACGAGTTTCATTACCCAATTGTTGGAAAATGATATTGATATATGTTATTAAATTTAAATAATTGAATCATAGAATATTCAATATAATAGATATTTTATTAGTATTATTGAATAAAATTTGATGGATTTATAAGAATAATTAAAACAAAATAAACACTTAGAAAAAATGTATAACTTTTCTTCGGAGAAAAGCATATGATTTACATCATAATAATCATTATAATGGTTTTATGACAAAAAAAGCATCTATATAGGGAAGAGGGATGAAAGAATGTAATTAGAGAATTTATTAGTTCAATTTTTTAAATTTACATTTGATTAAATGAGGAATATAGGTTTTCTTTTATGAGAGAATGGAGGAGAATTCTTCATATTTTTTAACTTATTAAAACAATATAAATTAATTTTCATGAAAAACTTCTCTAAATAATAAAAATTCATTAATAATATGTGTATGTGTTAAAATAATCTAATAAATTAAATATAGGCTTATATTATATTTATAGACTTATCTTTTTTATAACCCTTTTTTATTCTATTTAACAATTATGGTTATATCGATGTTTTTCAACTCATTGGATTAGTATATTTCTTATAAATTTAGAGAAAACCCATAAATGGACCATCATGAATATAATAAATGGTATCACAATAACAAGGAATATGATATGATTTTTATGATTTATAAATAATTTAATTAATATAACATATTATAAAATATCGTTAATTTCAATTCTGGAACTACTCTTTACATTTGGCTATTAGTACATCCATTCAATAAGGGAATTCTACGATGAATCCAGAAAACCTCTATAACAAGTCATTTTTGTCATAAAAAACAATGTAACACAATTATTAATTAAAATCATATTAAATTTAGTATTTTTTAAAATTAATTTTTTATGTTTTTATATTAATTGTATAATTATTATTTAAGTATTTCGAAATCTTTTAATGTAATTATTTCTCTACTAAATTATTTAAATAAATTACCATGAAAAAAATTAATTTTTCTTTCTAAAAATTGTATTTAAATAAAAATATCATTTTCATCCTTATGTTAAGGAATTTAAAATTAATTAAAAGAAAGAGTGTGGAATTTTTTGTTTTATATATACATAAATATTATAAAGGTAAAAAACAATTTATTATTACACTGAAAGTTTATATTATCATGAAATGGATGAAAATGTCCAAATAATTTTTTAACCAATAGGATAAAGGCAAGTGTGAGGTCTTGTTTTTGTTCTTATTAGAATAGTTTTTACTAATTATTACATTATTTACAATTATCATGTTTACCAAATTCACTATGTTTTATATTCCTAATGATAGAAAATAAAATTTACATATATACCAATGTTTGACCCCATAATTATAAATATTTATTGGATTTTATCGATTTGAGACATGAAATTTGGAAATTTTAATTTACAATTTAACCGCAAATATATAAAGAACAATTATTCTTCATGAAACTGATATTTTTAAGAAGAATTTGTTTATAGAGAATGAAAGTATAATCTATAATTGAGATGCATAATTATATTATGGTAATTATAAAAAAACTAATAAAGGTTTCGAACTAATTGAAAATGTATTTTATCATTATTAACTCATTAACTGAGAATATATTTTGAAAATAAATTATTTTTTACTATTCAATGGAGAAACAATAATTTTATAGAATACTTAATAATTCATCCCATCATAATTTTGACATAAAAAATAAAAAATATAGTTACAACGTCAAATACTATATTTTTAAAACAATACGTTGAAATTAAAAAAATCTAAAAAATTAAATATAACTATTTCATTTGGATTTAGAAATCCCTTAATGGTTTGGTAATGATTGATTATATTTATCTCATAGAAACAACATAGTAAATAATTATTATATAATTACTAGGGTTGTTATAATTCAGTGTAGAATTTTTTGATCCATGTTTAATATAGTAATGTTTCTCACTTTTTAGGGATAGAATAAAAACAATTCATGTTATTAAAATCCCTAAATTAAGATTTTGATGTGATTTACGAGATATTATTTATTTATTAGATTATCCTGAAATTTTTATTTTTGTGATTTATGGAGTCTCAAAGAGAAGACCCTAATGTGATGGTATGGAGTGATCATATAATTATCTAATATTATTTTGATATTTTTATATATGAAAATTAATATTTCATTTTTTCAATGATAACCTTTTTTTCCTTAGAGATTATAAGATATAATTTGGAAAAGTATTATATCTAATTATTTTTGGTATATCCAAGTATGAAAAATAATTATTATTCATAAAGAAATATATCTAATTACCTGAAAAAAAATTTAATTATTTGTTATCTTCAAGCCTATCATGACAATGAGTTAAAGACAAGCATCAAATTATAGATAATTTATTTCATCACTTTCATGATTCCAAGTGAATATATGGGGATATATATAGGAATTTTATTATAATATTACCTCATTATTTCATAATATTTAATTCCAATGGAATTAACATGGGTTTATATATCTAACCCAATTATTTCGTATTGATTGAGTAATCAATCATAGTAAGTTCTTTAGTAATTATTTCATTATTTGAGGAGTTAAATCATATTTGATTTATAAGAAATATATTGAAAATAGTGAGCCTTGTTTTATTATGATGATTTATAAGGGATTAAAATATTCTTTTGAATCCCAATTATTCCTTAATACAATATTTCTAAAAAAAAATTAGTCAAAATATGTACACGATTAATATATAAAACGGTGTGTTTATTTTATGAATCTTTGTATTTAATGATATATAAGAATATCATTATGTGATTGCTTAGATTGTATATAGAAATTGAAATAATTATTTTAGTGATGTGGTACCTTATGATTCATTCTTGGGGATAATTATTTCCTCATTACTCTGTTTGATTAATATTAAGAAAATTTTTATTATTCTATTTGAGGTGGCATATGACATGATGATGTTGGATGATATTTTCCAATATTACTTATGTAAATTACACGGTAAACACAAATGATATTCATATTGGAGGAGTCAATTAATTTTTTTTACATAGATACAATTTATTCATATCAATTTCTCATTAATTAAGAATAGAATTTAATGTTTTGGGACCTAAGGTTTCATTTATATTTTTTGGATTTTCTGAGGAGTAAGAGTTATTTAGTGATGTTTTAAATCATTTAGACACCTACCATCATTAGGAATGATTCATGGAATATTTTATATTTCCAATATATGAAATTATTTCCATGTTCATTCAGAGGTGGTTGATTTCCGTCAAATTTACATCAAGGAATTCATGGATTATGTTTACTATCCATTGAAAAAATTTTAACATAGAAATAATATTTGATAACGTGTTGTTATTATCAGAGTGGATTTTTTTTGAAATATATTAAATAGAGGACATTACTTTGGATGGGAATTAATAGATTTTATTAGAATATTATTATTTTTTCAATTGTAATAATTTATGGAATAATGTTATTTTTATAATGAAACAAATAATAAATAAAAAATTTATGATATTATATAATTTTAAAAATTATGATTAATCATAGGGAAGTTTTTTAAATGATGTGGGTAATGCATGGAAAAAATTTGATTTTTGGGAGTTTTTTATGATCTTATGTTTGTTTAATTTTATTAATTATAGAAGGATAAATAGATAAATTTTCTAGTGTATTATTAGATATACATGTATATTGATTTAATTATGATATGAAACCAAACCATAGGTTGATTTATAATGACTTTTTATAGTGCTGTGAATTTATGGATAATAATATTTTTATTTCATAATTGAATGATTTATTTATTTATGTTAATTTTCTAATTGAATTTATTCAATAAATTAATTTATTATATGTTTATTCAAGAATGATGATTTGAAAATTTATAAAAAGTACAAGGATGGATATTTTATTGCTCGTATTTGTGGGTTTGTAATATTTATTTGTTTAATTATGGATTTTTAATGGAATATTTTTGTTGATTTATAATGTTATTAAAAGAAGTTCTCTTCATGAAATTATAGGGAATAAAAATGTGTTCTCATTTGATATATATTTCCCTCGAGTGTGGTTTTATCTCATTTTATTTAATTCTTCGGAGAATGTCTTAAAACTATGTCTTGTGGTTCATTAGAGGGAGGGATATGATGAATGTAAAGAAACAATAAGTTGGTATATATTAAAGATCATATAAATTTATGGATATTGACATATGTGATTTAAGTAATTCATCAATTTATAATCCATTATTATTTATTTTTTAAAATTTAATTATAGGTATATGAATTTTGATAATAATAGATAATGAATATATTTCAACATTGAAAATAATATTTCATGACCAGAATATATGATGATGAAAAATTTAAACATGATGACATATGGAAGTTTAAAGGTAATTTGTTCACATGACAAAAATCCTTTTATGGGAATATATTTTGGGTAATTATTGTTAAATAATTTTTAGATTATTTTTTGTGATATTATTTCAAACAAATGAAATGTGAATATTATAATATTTTATTTTGGTGAAATTTAAAATTTAATATTAGATGATTTTAATATTTTTATTATTATGTTTCAAATATAAATTTATTAATTTTTTCATAGGTCATGATAATTTGGAATGAGTTTCATTAAGTTTTTTAGAAAACATCACCTCGGTAGTGGTATAACATTAATTTATGGGGAAATGACTTACATGTGGGAAATTCAAAATATTTGTTATGATGATCTTTTGTCACGTGAATTATATGATTTTGCGTATATTTTATATTTTTCATGCCAATGGATTCTTTATTCCACATTTCCTATAATTTTTGGTTGAGTTTTTTTTGTATTAGTTGATTACTATGATGAAGTAATAATCTATTATTAAAATGTTAATAAAAGAGTAATATGAACCAAGATATAATTATGAGCATGAATGGGTGTAATGGATTATATATCAGATTATTATATATGAGATAATTATTGAAGTGGTTTTGAAACACGTGTATATGAAATATAGAATGAATATTAAAAATGGCTTACTTTACAACATATAATTAAGATGTGTTATACCAAGGTTGGTACATGGTATAATTGTTAAATATTCTAATATTCCCAAGTACCATTTTATGTGTAATTGGTCTAAGTTGAGGATAATATGAATGGTTTGGGTCTTAATCTAATTGTGATTCTTTATCAATATATTTATGTTGATGATGATATAAATTTTTTTGGTATCTTTTGATGTCTATTGGTCATGATACATGTTGATGTAAGAAGAGTACATATGGGAAATCACCAATTAATAAGAAGAGTTTATGTGGGTTGATAGATGATCAACCATTATATTTCAATGGTGGAGAGTTGAGGTGGATATATTTCTAAAGGCTGAACACTCAATAAGAGTGAGATTCACTATTGATGTATTTCAACCCCATGATTATAATTTCTTGTGTGGTCTATAAGGGTAAAAACCACTTGAATATGTTATGGTGAGGTACCTAAAATGAAACAATAACTCATTTTAGATAATTTTTATCCTCTTTATTATTAAATATTTTTCATTCTCAATTTATGAATATATTGTGAATTAATTTTTTGAAGACATTTCAAAATTGGCGATTCTATTAAAGATAATTTTAAGGTGCTGGAGTAGATATTAAATGTGATAATATATATTGGTTTATATTAGATATTGTTTTTTGTTTAAATCATTCACATTATATTTCAAATGTATTATTCCCTTGTTCCCATGAGGATATTGAGGAAGATCCTACTTAATATATGTTTATTCTGACCACTACTTTATATTAATAATCCATTTAGATATTATAAGTAGTACTTTAAGTGGATTTTTTCTGAACATAAATCTTGATTCTAGATACTTATTAGTTGTTATGTTTTTAATTATTTATTACTTAATTTTTTATATTGTTATATTCATTGTACATGTTCTGCTTCTTTTTGGTATTATATTTGTTTGACAATGAAGACAGTTGATTATACATTATACAGAAAAAAATTTGTTATTCAACAAATTTATAATATTTATTTTTATATTTATTTTAAATGATACTTAAATCAATTTTTGGGATTATAATCCCTTAGTTATAGTCTAAACAATGGGTTTTATTAAATGATATTTTTAGCGATTATAATTTAATATTGTATTTGGATAATGTGAATTACTAATGTGAAGAGGTCACCAAATATATGATTTTGATATATCATTAAGAAGTTATGGAAAAATTTCTAGACTAAACCATATACCAAAAACATCATTAGAATAAAATTAAAATTAGAGGGGATATACCCATCCAATTTTGATAAAAGATAGTGGGTGGTTCACTTAAAATGTGTGATTTATCTATTTAGTTTATGAAAAAGTTCAATTTTATCATATATTGGACCAAAAAAATAAAACAAATATAGTTATTGGTTACTATTAATCATCAATATAACACATATTTAATTAGTATTTTTGAAAAAAATATGTATTTTAGGCATGTTTCTCACTATGTCCTAATAAATTTTATAATGATTTTTAAAATGGTGTGGTATGGTATATAAAAAATTTCATAATCATGTGTCATTTAATAGGAAATGTTTCAGTAGTATTTTGTGGTTAAATATGTGTGGGGATTTGATGTTTCATCAATACTTCATGGATAATAATATACTATAGGATATTTGTCATAAAATGGCATAGGGGTATATCATATTTCATATTATTAAAACGGATTGAGATTTTTTTGTTTGGTCTGGTCATAAAGAATAGAGAGTGGTTTTCACCAATTAATTCATTATGAATGATTCTTTTTAGTCAATTTTCAATGGATCTCTTTATGATATTAGGCCATGTAGATTAAAGATTGTTGTTTCATAATATAATGGTGGGACATACGATAATAGTTGATTAGGTTATGTGGGAATTAGTCCAAAAGGGGCTACTACTCTGTGAAATTTTTTTAAGACATAAATAAACACTTGTATTGGGGTATTTCACTCGGGCGAATAGAACTATGAGTTGCTCACCCAAAGTGGTTTCCTCTCTTCTTATCTAAGATCTCCCATCCTTTATTATTTGTCGTTTGAGTTGTCTCCAATTATCATCATCCCTATATGAGGATTATAATTCCATTGTATCCTTTAAAAAAGGGTTATCCCAATATTTACTATTCATATATGTTGAATCCAATATCTATATTTTTTTTATAATATTTAACTATAGGGGATTAAAAATGAATGGGGAAATATCACATATAATGTTGGGTCCATACAACTTGATGTAAGAAGTATTTAACATATTATAATAATTTTATGTGATTTCATAAATTTTCATTCATGTGGGAGATATGTTTTCATGATATTCATATAAAACAAAAACAATAATGAATTATTTATTAATAAGAGAAAGAACACCAAGACAATTTTAGGATAAGCTAAGATGGTAAAACCTCTGAGCATCACCCCTAATAATTTCCAAACATCCCGGAGGATGATTGATAATAAAAGAATAATAAAAGTGTGGGTCATCATGGTAGACTTTTAAAGTTAAAAAAGTAGCATGGTTCCTAATATGCTTATGATTATTGTGTCAATTTTATCTAGTAGTTCAATATAGGTATATTAATCTGTACTGTGGGTAAATATGGGTTTTTAGGGTGAGTGTAACATATCCATTGATGAAATATCATGGTTTTAAAATATTTCCCACCTCATTTAAATTGGGATAAAGTGTATATCTGTGTTTGGTTTTTTTACCATAGGGCGTGTAGGTTTATGCATGTATATCATATAAGAAAACTTTCAACATATAATGGGTTGATATTGGGTGATGGATAATATGAGATTGTGGAAGGGGTTGAGATAAAAAAATGGATAATAGGAAATATTAAAGGTCTTATAACAGGGATGAGGTGATAGCGTGCGTGATTTTCCACTATATATTTATGGTATTGGTCATGGTGATCACTATTCCAATTTTATGTTGTCTTATAATTGATTTATCCGTGGAATCTTACATTCGAGGAGGATATTGTTTTTTATGGCGTGAGATTTGATTTAAGTTATTTAATATATTGACAATTTCATATGATGACCAATATATGTTACCAAGAATTTAGGGTATTTCCTTCATAGAGTGTGTTATTTTAGAACTTGTGTAATGTCTGATATGTTATTCTATGTTTAGATTTTGTACTATGTGATTAATGGGTATGATATAATACCATGGGATCATACCTATAATCTTTCTATAGCTCATCATATGTGATAGGCTAGAAACACCATTACCTCCTAAAATGGAATCATAAGATATCAGTGAGGGGTTTCATTATAATAAGAGGCTCTCCTTATGATGCTGAGTATTTCATGTATGGTAGGATTCATAATTTCATAGTTTGTGAAAATTTACCAATAATTTTTGTATGATATCTTAATTCTAGATAATTTATATTATTTCATTCACAACTAGGTGTATATAACATCACATATTAAACCTATGTGTTGATCATTTCATATTTGGTTATCTTCCTCAAAACCAATATTTGAACTCTAGTGTGCATGATTTTATTATCGATCAATGGGATGATGGACAATTCCAATTGTTAGAGTAGTTGGAGACGGATATCGATTGGGGTCATACCAACACATAGAATGGGATAATATTGGTGGTATGTCCTATTTTATGTTATTTTATTGTGTATTTCATTTGTATTGATATACCTCTTGTAGGGGTCACTCTATCGGTTGTAGGGATGAGTAACATCATTCATTTTGATATTATGTTTGATTTAATTGATATGTTCATCCTATTATTTTTATTTTATAATATATTCTATTTCATATTACTTCTTTTTCATTTCATATTATTGATTGTTATTTTAATGTAAAGGATAAAAATTTAACAATATATTGATTAGACCGTCAATAATTTCCAAAAATCCCTTATTATAAAACCCAAGAACAAAATACATACATATTACCGCATTCTAAATAGATATTAAATATATATCAAGATAAATCAATCTCTAAAACCTATAAGTTTACTGTCTATGTAGATTTGATAAATATACAAAATTTTTAGCAGTATTTCTATCATAACTCAAAATTTTCCTTCTCAAATGATACCCTTTTAGAAACATCATTATTTATAATCTAATTCATAATATATATAATGGAAAAATAAAACGGGTTGAGATTATGAGGTTCATGAGAGAAAAAATTAGTGAAAACAATCATGGATCCTAAGTAAGAATTATATGATCATCTTTTTATGTGAATACAGTAATTATTTATGAAAATAAAATATTGGAACCATACCATATATAACCAAGATCATAAAATAATAACATTTGACATAATAATTATAGAACAACATAAGAAATTTGAGATACAAATGATGGAATATGAGCCAAAAATCATAAACAATGGATCATCCCATATTAATCAAAAATAACATATGTATGTTGTGTAAAAATAAACATAGAAAATCAGAACATTTTTAGAAAAACAAATCATTCCCATGAATTAACATGTGAGAAAATTCAATCATTTAACAACTTTTTGTTGCGAGAATCCCAATCATGAACACACATTTAGTTATGAAAAATAACAATATTCACCGCCCTTTTAGATTTTGATAACCCTTTATCATTCCCACACAATAGGTTATATACAGACACAATCATTCTCACCCATAATGTTCTGAGAAAACACAATAATAAAAATGAATTCTCTTACGAGGTATATAATGATACAAAACTTATTAGTGTTATATAATAAACCCTCATGAATCTTAATGATAAAATAGAAATACCAGTTCCACTTGAACATGTTTTTTTTCAAATTAACTACTCCATATTCACCTACGAGAAGAAAAGTAGTTTGATTAAAATTTCCAAAGGATGGGATACTAAGAGACCATGATAATAAAGTTTTATTATAACATTAGAGAATATAGATACTGATGAATAAATAAATCATATGTCATATTTTAAAATTAATTTTATAAAAACATTATTAAATTGCATTGAAAATTGAGAAGTAATTGCCTTTTTTGATTCTGAAAGCATTTATATCAATAGTACAATAAAAATGAGAATAAACATTACATTGTAAAAACATGATATGATAAAAAGCAAAATTCATTATGATATGTGTTTATAAAATAATAATTTCATTCATATAAAAATTATTAAAAAAAATATTCTCACACATTGGTAATGAGAGAAATGTGGGTAGAAAAGAACATTCTAAAAAAGATTATATGTGTATAATTTTCAAAATATTTTCATTTCTATTGAAACATAGCATAAGAAATAATATAATTATATTTAAGGATACACATAATATAATACAAATAAAATGTACATTGAGGATAAATATACGTAACCAAAAAGAAGAGATATATATAATAACACAAACAAACATCCTTTAGAAAAAATTATGAACAATAGGAAAAATGTATGAGACATATAAAAAATGAATAACCAAAGGATAAGAAAATATATATTTTTATTTAATTTTATTTAATTTCCAAACGAGTAGGTTTATACATAAAAACTCATTATTTTAAATGGATATTGATAAAGAAACCATTAAGGAATTATATTCTATTGAATTGGAACCCATAAAAAGATAACCATTGAAGGATTTTTGAATCACAATAATTTATAATTTCGATATAAAACCATCCATGGGTTTTTTATAATAAAAAATAAAATAATGTTTTAAATATAAAACACATCTCAATGAATGAAAATTGAAATGAAAAAACCCTTACCGTCACTCCCAACTTCTATGAAATCATATCACCTTAAAAAATAATAAAAATAATAAGACTAATAATTTATTTGAAATTATTATTCATATATATTATACTTTATAAACATAATATAAAATAAATCCTTATAAATATATTTTTCTATTATTTTTAATATTCATAATTGGATATTATTAATTTTTTACTATTTAAAAGATGTTATGTAATGGATATTTCGGTCCACATTATTTGATAAAAATTTCATCATTTATATTTTATAATTGTTAGATTACTAATTTTTTAACTATTTTTTCCTCTGAATTTTACATATGTCATGGGTAATGATTTGGAGAATTTAATCCATGATGAACATTTTTTTCTTGTAATTTGGTGATTACTATAAGTTTCCTGAAAATGAATCTTCATTTTAACTCATCCCTAAATAAATATACTCATGAAATATATTATTATTTTATAACATCTATTATCATTATTAAATCCTTGATACCTACTCATGTTTATAATGTTTATTTTATTGTAGTATCATTTATGTTGTATTGGTAATGATGTAAATAAGAATATGTTATACAAATTAATGTTCAATCATTTAGAGTTAAATATTAGTTGAATAACATTATCAATGAATATTGATGTTAATATAACATCATTATTGTAGAAAAAATACTTTAAATTTAGCTAAATGAGAGGGTAATTGAAAAATTTATATAATATATTATATTCTTGATAAATTTTCGACTTCTCAAAACATCTTTTCTTGGAATGGACCTAGGATTCATTTATGGAACCAAAAGCCACCAAATTTTTCACAAGAATTAGGGAGAGGTAAATGTGAATATATTCAAGATTCAATAATGTGTTTTAAATGGGATTAGAGGGGTAGAAAATGATTCCTATTGTAGGTAAGTTTTGAGTGATAATTCAACAAAATGTTCATTACATAATGTACAAGTATGTCATTTTCAAAATAAGGTTGAAAAAAGTGGATAAATAATGGAAATGGGATATTATATATGAATGAAATCTACCATACGCACTATTATATTTGATTTTTTTATATTTTATGCCTTTCCCACATAGTTTAAATAATTTTTCCATTTCTTCGGGAATTTAATTGTTTCCTCAATAACTTGTTTTTATTCCCAAAAATTGAAAATGAATAACTTATCCTATTTAGACAAGATGATAAAAATTTATGACTGTACTTCATCTATTAAATTTATAACTATGAGTAATTTATATTTTAAATTAATACATAAAATATATATGAAAAAAATATAATATTGGAAAGATGTCATTTAAAACATTATGTTTTATAAATAATATTTAATATAAATTAATAATCTATAAAATTTCATATATTATTTATACATTGAAAACGTAAATTATATTAAAAATTTATAACTGGTCAATTAAATTTATTATGATAAAAAACACGCAATATTTAAAAACCAGTTCTTTAGAAAATATCATTTATTCCTTAAAAATAATTTTCAAAAACATATTTAAATTTTTTATACAACCTCTATAAATTTAATTTTATTAATAAAATGGTATTAAATTGTTAATTTTAACTATATAAATATAATAAATTATTATTTTATAATAGTATACTTAAAATAAATACAAACTTTTCATCAAAAGTAATTCTTATTAAAAATTAATTTTTCATTTCTATCTACAATATCAATAATATTTTGGATTGCACAAAATATGAATTGAATATACCCAAAAAACATGTAAAGAAAAATAATATTTATAATAGTAATACATCCAACCAGTATTATTCAAATGTCCATTTTTATAGTAGTTAGATTTCTTATATATATATATATATATTTATAGACATTTAAAATTTTATAATTCATTATAAAGTAATTATTGTTTCAATTGGGGTCATGATATTCATGGAGGACATCCAGGATAAATATTTAATATTAATATCATTTTTATTTACTTTTATCTTTATTGCACTTGTAATTTTCATAGTGATTATTCATATTTAATTTCCATCATGTATTAAAGGTTATCTTGAATTGTAATAATTTATAACAATAGAATGTATCATGGTTCATTTAAGTTATAATTTTTTTATGAAAAAGTATATTTAAAATAGTATTTATTTTAATGGAAAATGTAGGCTAAAATAATTAGATATTACATTCTATGCCTATAAATAATTTATCCCTTAATATTATATAAATATGATAGAAGAATATAGGTTACCTTTACATCATTATATCTCCACGTTCCAATTTTTCTTCCTCAAGCATACGATTTCTCTAAAAAATATTTACCAGGTAATCAATCCCTTTGTAATGTACTGTCTCTATAAACCATAATTCATATGAGTTTATTCTCACATGAAAGACTATATTTTCATTGTAATACCACTTAGTTTAGCATAATATAAGGGATAGGTATGAACCTCTTAAAAATTGATACATGAAAAAATCATAATCATTATAGAGTGTTTCTGGAATAATTTGATGATAAGCTTCCATCCCAACATGGTAATGTAATTTGAAATGGAAAATTTATCTATGGATAAAAGATATCTTTCTCAAATATATTATAACCATATTCTAAGGTGTTATTTGTAGTGAAACATATTTTCTAAAATCCTAGTCCAAAAATAATTAATTATCATTAAAGGATATTCGAGATCAACTGTATGAAATTATAATATATTGATGAATGATTTGAATCTTCTCTAAAATTCCTTGAGGAGTTTATTGTCACATCAGTTTACTTTATATATCATTATCCCAAGGTAATGGAGTTTCACACAAATTCCCATATAGATCCTCACATACCTAAATTTGAATGCTAGAATATAAAATATAGTTTTATAAGAACCTTAAATGTGGTATGTACTGATCCCAGCCTCTTTCTAAATATAATTTATCAGATATCAAAATTTCATTTAGAGTTGAAATGGTCATTTTTGGATTCCCCTTAGTTTATGGATGATAAGAATAGATGAATCTAATTAATCTTTATATCAAATACCTTTCGAAGAATTTCAATTAATATTGAGATAAATAAACAATCTAAATCAGATATAATTGAGAGTGTAACTCCATGAATATTTACCACATATGTTATAAATATCCAAGAATGTTGATCTAGTGAGAAATATTGTCCAATAGTAATTAAATTATATGAATTCATATGATTTTAGACTACATCAAAAATGAAATTATGGACTTTAGAAGTATTAATAATGATTATAGAATAATAAGTGGTTATGTATACTCATTTCTATATAATTTATTATAATGATAGTATGATACCATTCTAAAATTATCATTCATTCATAACATTTTTCAATACCAAACATTAAGATATATATACCCTTATTTTTTTTTACACTATAAATGGTACTACAGATCTTTATACATCATCATTCTTCTATGATAGATATACAATTATAGGTTTCGTGAATAATCAATTTTTTTTATTAATTATAGAAATATAAAATACAAATTGATCTCATAATTATTATAATGTAATAATATTACAATTTGATCTCCAGAATATTCAATACCATCTTCTATAGCTCCATATAGTCTTTTTGTGCCTCTATTATGATCACATGGATGTGTGGTTAAGAAATAATGTTGAATATATGGGATTTATCCAATTCCCCTATAGTTTACAAGTTTTTCTCTATCAAATACAAAATAATTGGGTCGCATTCTATATATATATATATATTGGATAACGTTTTAGGATATTTCATTCTCAATTAATTACCCACCTTTTTACATTACTAAGATACTAATGTACAGTGAATGTATAATCCTAGATCAACTCTATCTATATCATTTTTCATATATTGAAATCATTCTTTTTGAATATGTAATTTATTCAGATTTTCTATTGTATATATATAACAATTTTTACACAAGAGATAATAACCTTAGATCTTCACTATAATTTTTAAAAATTCCATACTCAAATCAATAAATAGAAAATATTTCTTATGAATATATATTTAATGTGAGGCATAAGCTACCGTTGTAATAACCCAATATTTTTCAATGGAAATTACCTTATCATAAGTATGACTTAAAATCACATTAAAACAAAACATCATGAACTACTAAGTGCTATGTGTCCTTTAAAATTTATTTTGACACTTATGTGTTTGAAATTTTGAAAATCATGTATACATAGTTGTAAGCAGTAAGTTATTTGGAGTCTGATAAGAAAAACATAATTTTTTGTGAATAGTTACCTACCCTAATGAATAGTAACATACCTTTATGAATATTGATATACCCAAATGAATAGTAACATAGCATTATAAATATTGATATAACCTAATGAATATTAACCTCACCTATGATAGAATAAAAATAATATTCAAGTTGGAAGTACGATATACATATATTTAGGAATAAATTAATGTATGTTATAAAACTGGTTTCGATAATTATTTTTTTAAATAAATATTAAAATTATCATATTTAGAAAATTATTTTTGAAAATTGGACATCATTTATTCGATTCTACACATCAAAAAAAATTTAGGGTAAATGTTTGGCAATTTTATAAAATAAAAGAGTTTTTTAAGAATAGTAAAATACAACGATTTACAATAAATGCTAAATAAGGGATTTATTGAGTCATTGATGATCTTCTGCAGATGTAAACCCACTTCATTCAGGATAACAGGATAAAATTAATATTTTTGGTCATGGAATACTTATTATTCATTGTCATGTCATGAAATAATAAATTAATGTTTATAATATTATGAAATCCCTCCTCTCCTCCACATTAAACGCCCCCTCCATTCACTCCCTCTTCTCTTCACCCTCTCAAGCCTTCTGCCTTGCCATTATTCTGCAAAAAACACCACCCAAGATCCTCCCCCACGTCTAAAAGCTCCTAGACTCTTCAAAATTCCAAGAAATCTCCCCATAAGATGTTCTCAAAGGAGAAAGTCTAAAGAGGTAAAATTCCTCTTCCCAATTTCTTCTTTTCTTTTAAGTTCTTTTCTAATTATTTCTTTCCACAACTCCCTTCACCATAATAGTATGATAAATCTAGTAACATAAATGTACTATAATGTTTTCATGCTAATGTTTTATTTTAATATTTTCTATCCTTTCGCCACACTTTTATTTGAAGGAAATTGAAGCACTGTTTGAGATGTGCTAATTTAGCACACTCAAGGACATCAATTTATCATTTTCTATTATTATCTTTAATTATTGTCATTAAACCATATCGTTTATGGTTGAAATAAATTATTATATATACCAAATTTTTAGTTCTGTAATATTTCTGAACAAATCGTATTATGTTATAAAAACAAAACATGTTCTTTGTAATCAAACCCATCGATTAACGAAAACAATTATTACTATGGTTATATATACAATAATTCGACATCACTCCAAGTCACATAATTAAAATTAAAACAATGTTATCTTCTGTATGTGAAATAAAGAATATAACTTCAATTCTGGACAATCATGTTCCTCTTACATATAATCCAAACTAGAATATAAGTGAACTAATAATCTTAAATCAAGTAAACAAATGAGCCCGAACAATGAAATTGAACATTATAACCAATCAAAAAGTATTTTAATGAAATATAAAGGGATATAATAAATAAATTACATATATAAGAGGTTCTGGAATTATTTATTAATAAGCCTAAGTGTGTTTTTTCAGGTCTTTAATAACAAGTGGATAACACCCATGGATTTAATGTAACAAATCCTCTCCTTTCCACGCATAATCATGATGCCCTCTATGCTATGTCTTTTTATGTGTAATACCAAATTATATGTTATTTTCTTGAACCTCCCCCATACTTCCTCAATATATATAATTGATGATAAACCCCATTCTTCTCTCATCAATCCCTTTTAGTTACAACCGACACCATGCCGATAAAACCATAACGAATTATACCTGTAACTTCTTTGTTATTTCGGGTTGCATTATCATTCTTTCAAAATGGTGTTATCTTATATATTTATGTGAATATTATGATTTGTTGTCTATGGTAAAATATTTCTATATAGAGACCCTTTCATCACTTTATTTCAGGGATATACGTGTTTTTAAAATATTCCCTCCATGGAACATTCTGATAAGTAAGCCTATTTTACGGGAAATTCCTGAATTGATACCCATTTTCTAGTGCACAATGTCCTCTATTTTAAGACACCATTGTATTTATAAAATCATTATTTTATTATTATAACATTCTTGGTTCAATTCTGTTTTTATATAAATGATTTTCCTCTTTTCTATTTTAAAATCTCTATATTATTTTCCTTAAAACCGTACAAAAATGTTGTAATGATAATGTTAATAAAATACATTGTTATATGTTGTCACTTCAATTTAACACCACTAACCTTGTTATAATCCTTTTTTACCCAATGGACATCCGTTTATGTTATAATACTTTCCATTCACGGACACTTTGTGATACACCCATTGGTTATGATTTATGTCATCCTTGTGGTACCCAATTCGTTCCATGGGTACTGTAATGTTTATGTATGGTTGATTATGTATGATTATATATGTGGTAAGAATATTTATGTTGAAATAATATTCATGAATATGTTGATATGTGTGTGCCCAGATAGTGCTCCAATGGCTTGGGTATGTTTAAGTCTCATGAGATGCGATGTGAAACGAGATTGTCAGTTTGCCATGACCTGTACTGAAATGGGAAAGGTTATTGGCGGTTAGCCATGAACCATACTAAGGAAATGATCTATGATTTTCCCACATTTATATGATTCCATGTTTATATGATCCCATTATTATATGATATTATTTCATATGTTCCATGTTTTGGATATCAATATGCCATGCCTCCTAACTCATGTACTTAAGATGTATCCTTATGTTCAGTCCCTTACTAGGCTTTTCAGCTCATCCCTTTGTTCAGGTGATCCCCAAGGTACCCTGTACAGATGTGAGGCCTCAAAATAAGTTAGGATCTCATTACAGATATTAAATAAAGAAGTGTTTTTCTAGCCCCGTGTTTTATGTTTTATATACCTAGTCTTCCTAGACACTAGACTAAATGATCCATGGCATGTAATATATTGATTAATTATGATTAAAATCCTAAAATGTTAAATGTAAAAGGATCAGGTCACTATAATTGGTATCAGAGGGAGGTTTAGTAATTTTTGGAGATTAGGAATAGAGCACCATAGTGAGAACCTTAAGGATGAGACTATGTTTTAAAAACCAGTCCATAATTTTTGTGAGTATTGAGTAAGTGGTTTAACATGAAAATATAACCATCTCTGGATATGAGCAGGTAGATGCAGCTCTAAAACAAATGTATCTAGAGGTAAAAATAGAAAACAACACTTTGAGCTAGACTCGAATGGGAACGGGTGCACAATAATGGGCCTTTCTATACTCTTGGTTACAACACTCTCGGGGGATATGCTTTGGTATTTTCATGAGCTTAGTAGAAACCGTTATTAAGGGACATAAAAAACCCCTTAATAATATATTTTTAGAAATTGATCGAGGATAACTAGGATAAAACCTAAGTAATCACAAGTTAGGATATACTTCTTCCATATATGTTTATACTTTTATGTTCAATGTATATTTTTTATGCTCAAAAGATAAGTATTCAAGACCTCCAATTATATGTTATTTTTCATAGTCAATGGAAGGAAATAGAAGAACACATCCAACCAACCAATGTGGTTAGAAATGTGATGATTTCCCAAATGATATGCCAGATTGGATAGAATGGGGTGCTCAAAACATAATGGAATTTCTTGCTTAGCTGGCTCGAGTTATGAATAATAATATGAATCATGTGGAATGTCCTCCTCCTCCAAAGAAAGATCATGTTACTGTATAATCCTTCATGTGTAAATGGCCTCCCATGTTTAGTGGGTCTTCTGATCCCCTCCTCACTGAAAAATGGATTAACTCCATTGAAAATATTTTCTATGTCCTCTAGTGCTCGGAATAAGATAAAGTTGTACTGGTGGTCAATCATTTTGATGGGGAAGCTAATCATTTGTGGACACTGATCAAGAATTCAATGTCCCAAGAGTAAATTGATTCCATTGATTGAGAGGCATTCAAGAAGTTTTTTTTCAACAAATATTTTCCTCAAACCCTCTGTCTATAAATGGAAAAAGAGTACCTCAGACTCAAGAAGATGTAAATTGAGTCCATCGAGGGGTATGAAGAGAACATTACAAGGCATTCAAGATATTCCTCTGGATTTTTCATGAATATGGAAATCATTGAGGATCGCCACATTAGAAGACTAAAGACGAGTCTATGAAATGTTTTGGTGAATCAAGACTTCAATAGTTATGAGGATACTGTCTGTTGTGCCCTCAAGGTTGAAATGAATACTGGAGACTCTCAGTGGTCTCATGGGCTTAGTGGCAAGAAACAAAAAATGGAGAACATCATGGGTGGTTCATCAAACAAATCCCATGATATAAAGAATCCACACTTTCCCTTTGAAACTAATTGGGGGAAGAAGCATCTTGGATACTTTTTCAAGGAAACAACAACTACTTCAAATGTGGAAAGTTTGGTCATCATTCCAAGAACTGCTGAAGGGATATGAAAAATCCAAAAAATGGTGAATAAAAAAGGATGGTTCAGATCAAAACTAAGATTGTAGTGTAGTGTTACAACTATAAGGAGCTTGGTAATTATGCAAACAATTGACCTAAGATGAGGGTTGTCGAAGGCAATCAACAACACACACCAAGGCAACAAGGAAGGGATTATGATATCACTACTACTGAGGTGGAGTCGGAAAACGATGTGGTGGTAGGTACTCTTGGTATTCATTCAAGAATGGAAAACATACTGTTTTATTCTTGATGTACACATTCTTTCATATCTATCAAGTATAGTATAACTATTCAAACACCACCTCAAAATTTGGAGGTAATATTATCTGTGAGAACAACGGATGGGTAAATTATTGCATCCATGGTTTATAACTCATCCCATGTTTATGTTTGTGGACTGAACCTCCCAGAAAATCTTGTCATACTTCCTTTAGTGTAGTTCAAAACTATCTTTTCCATGAATGGGATATCTTTTTACATGGCCAACATCAATTGTTGGGAAAGGTAAATCACTTTTCACATCCCAAATAATCCTCATGTTCATTACAAGTGAATGGGGAAGATGAATCTCCTTTAGAATCTTCATCTCAAGATTGGATACTTCATCCTTGTGAGAAAAGTTATCTAGCTCAAATGATTGGGACAGAATCATGCTTGATGACATGACCATCATGAGGGATTACACTGATATATTCCCTGAAGAGTTTCTTGGTCTTCCTCCAAAACGAGAGGTTGAGTTCTCAATTGAACAGATACTTGGATCTATACCTATCTCAAAGACTACATACATAATGGCCACAATAGAGCTAGAAGAGCTGAATAAGCAGTTATATGAGAATGTGGAGAAGGGTTTTATATTCCTGAGTGCTTCACCGTGGGGTTCTCTAGTCCTCTTCATCAAGAAGAAGGATGGATCAATGCGACTCTACATTGATTTTCAAGAGCTCAATACAATCACGATATATAATAAGTTTCCCCATCCACAGATAGATGACTTGTTTGATCAGCTTAGTGGGGCTAATTATTTACTTATAGTGGACCTTTGGTCAGAATATCACCAACTAATGGTGAGGAAGGAAGACATTTCCAGGACTGCCTTTCAAATGAGTTATGAACACTATGAGTTCATAGTGATTACCTTCCGACTCACTAATGCTCCAGAAATTATCATGGATTAAATGAATAGAGTCCTTAGAGATTACCTCGACACTTGTTTGGTGGTCTTTATTGATGATATTTTGATATACTCCAAGAGTAAGGGGGAACGTGAGGAGCATTTGAAAACTATTTTAAAGGCTTTACAAGGGGATTAGTTGTATGAAAAGTAAATTAAATGTTTTTTTTGGATGGAGGAAGTGTCATTCGTGGGTCATGTTATCACCATGAAAGAGATATCTGTGGACCCTTCTTAAACGAAAGCGATTGAAGAGGGGATGAGGCCAACTTCTATAACAGAGATCTGCAACTTTTTTGGGTGTAGATGGGTATTATCGATGATTTGTGAAGAACATTTCAGGATTTTGAAACCCAATGACCAAGCTGACACGGAAGGGAGTAATGTTTTTCTAGACACATGAATGTTAATACTATTTCATGGAGTTGAAAGAAAGACTTATCACTACACCAGTACTCACACTCTATTCAAGTAGAGAACTCTTTGTGGTGTATAGTGATGCTTCTAAGAAAGGCTTAGGTTGTGTTCTAATTAAAAATGATAAATTGATCGCCTATGCCTCAAGGAAGCTGAAAATACATGAGAAAAACAATCATACGCATGATCTAGAGTTTGCAGTTGTGATCTTTGCCTTGAAAATCAGGCAGCATTATATCTATAGGGAAAAATGTGAGATATATTCTGACCACAAGAGTCTGAAATTAATATTTAAACAAAAAGAGATTAATATGCTCCAAAAAATATTTATAGAGCTCATTAAGGATTATGAATGTTCAATCCACTACCATCTTGGTAAGGAAAACAAGGTTGTAGATGCTCTACATATAAAGGATCATGAATCTTTATCAATGATGAGAAATGAAATGGATCCGATCTTTTTATATTTTCAAAGGATGGACATGTGAATAATTACAGGAGGAAAATCATAAATCCTTTCTCAAATGATTGCTCTACAATCCCTATTATAGATTTTAAAGGATGATCAAAGAAAGGATGTAGAAATTTAGAAAAGTTTGGAAGCTATTTAAAATGAGATAACCCCTAATTTCAAAATTTATGAGGAAGGAGTTTTATGATCTGGGACAAGATTTTGTGTACCATCTGATCCATAGATAAAGAAAAGGATATTGAATGATGCACATATCTCGACCTTCTCTATCCACCCAGGGAGCACAAATATGTATTGAGATCTATGAGAAAAAATTTGTAGGGACAATATGAAAAGGGAGATTTCCAAATAATCATCAAAGTGCCTCGTATGTTCGCAAGTGAAGTCTGAGAGATAAAAGTCTAATGGGATGATTCAACAACTACCCATACCAGCATAGAAGTGTGAGAACATTACAATGGACTTTTTCACTGGAAAACCAATGACATCTATAGGAAACAATACTATATGGGTCATTTTGGATCATCTTATAAAGTCATCACACTTTATCGTGGTTCGAGAGTACTTATCATTGAATCAACTTGAACATATTTACATCAAAGAAGTGGTAAGGCAGCATTTAGTAACACTATCTATTTTATCTGATCGTGATCCGAGGTTCACCTTGATGTTCTTGAAAAGTCTCCAACATGCTCTAAGCATTGAACAGAACATTAGTACGAACTATCATCGTCAAACTACTGGCCAATCTAAGGGAACTATTCAGACATTGGAAGAAATGTTGAGAGCATGTTCAATGGAATTCAATGGAGGATTGGACCATCATCTTCAACTAATTGAATTATCCTATAACAGTAGTTTCCACTTGACCATATGAATTGTACCATATGATTCCCTTAATTGGAAAAGGTGCAGAACACTGTCATGTTGGGATATAGATGGTGAGTGTATGCTGCTAGGACCTGAAATGGCCGAAGAAATGGCAGAGAAGCTGAAAACCATTCAGTAGCTTATCATGGCAGCCCAAAGTCAACAAAAGATTTTTTTAAATAACAGTCGAAGATACCTTGAGTTCAAATATGGAGACATGATATTTCTATGCATATCCCCATTGAAGAAGGTCCTGAGGTTTGGGATGAAAGGGATGTTATGTCCCAGGTACATCGGCCCCTTTGAGATCCTTGGCCAAGTCGGGAGATGTGGCATATCGACTGGCACTTCCACCTACCATGTCAAATGTACATGATGTCTTTCATGTATCCCTCTTAAGGAAGTACATACCGGACCCTTCACATGTACTCTCTTCAGAGGTGGTACAATTGGAGGATGATCTCTCTTAAGAGGATCAGGTAGTGAATATCTTGGATTGTAGAGACAATGTTCTACGCAACAAGTCTACTCATCTGGTTGTGGTACTATGCAGAAACCATAAGTACGAAGAGGGAACATGGGAACTGGAGGAAGAAATGATGGAAAATTACCCAAACCTGTTATTTACTTATAATGTAAAATGAAATTTTGAGGTCGAAATTTCATAAGGGGGGAAGAATGTAACTTTCCAATGTTTTAAAATGGAAATTCCCTTCTCATAACTAATTCATAAAATCATAAGAAAATACAACATAATTAACTACTATGTGCTAAGTGACCTTTTAACATAAGTTAGATACTTCTTTGTTTGGAATTTCGAAAATCCGACAGACACGTTTGTAATCAGTAAGTTCTTTGGAGTCTGGTAAGAAAAACATAATTTTTGGTGAATAGTATCCTTATCCTAATGAATAGTAACATATTGTAACATCCCATGTAAGTAATGAATAATAGATATTTTTTTATCTATCTATTAATGATTAAGATAGTTTTGTAGAGGCTTAAAATGAAAATAAATACAATCTTATGCATAGAATACACTAATATTCTTAAAAGATTGATTTAGTGCCTTTTGATGGAAAACCATTTTTGAATTTATATTTTGACAATTTTATAAACTATGTTTTTCAAAATAAACTTATTCTTTATGATTGGGACATCAAAATTTATTTTGTGTGAATTTTTGGTATTTTTCTGACAATGTTCATTTTTTTAATGAATAGTGAAAAATATTGCATTTTACATCAAAACTGCTTTTTAATCTAATTTATTTATATGATTAGATTATCTTTTTAATTGGTCTTAATTTTTAATATGAATAGATTTTTACCATTTTATCCAATGGTGATCATTGGAATCAATTTCACTTTGAAATTAGACTTAAACTGGTGTCAATCTTTTGATACTTATTGTTTTGTAAAAACACGCTATTTGCTCTGGCAGCGGGAATTAATTATTAAATTAATTGATTTGACTTATATGTATTGAATTTTGTAAAATATACTTCATTTTTGAATTAAGAATATCAAATATAGCTTAGGGTGAATTTTTGGTAATTTTCTGAAAAACTTCAATTTTTGATGAATAGTGAAACCACTAAGTGGTAGTTAAAGAAACTGATTTTTCGTTTAAATGAAACTTTTCCACTTTTGTGTTATGAATTTCAAAAATCCGACATTCATGGTTTTCATTAAGAAGTAATATGTGGTTCAATGGGATTAAAATAATGTTTTGGTGAATAGTAACTTATTAAGTTTTTAATCGCGATTAGTGGCAATTAGGGTAGTTTAAGGTATAAATAATGCATTAATAATATGAAATGACCTAGACACATGTCCCAACCTTATTGGTTGTGTCATGGTCGACCAAGACAAGCCATGGGCCAACTTGGGGACCCCATGGAGCCACATTAGTTTGAAAATGAAAATAATATATTTTTATTTAATGGAAAAGTAAAATTGACACAAACATGATATGTTTTACTAAAACAATTTTTAAGTATGGTTATACAAGTCATATTTTTGATTATAAATATTCATTGTAAATATAAGAAGATTTTCTACATCATAGTAATTTTTTTATAATTTTTAGACATTAAATAAATTAAATTATTTATGACATAATAATGATGCAGTGATGACATCATTATTTGATGATTTAAATAAAATGGAAAGATAATGAAAAATACATGAACTACACATGTCCAAAACCAATTGGATGAGTGTATTTCGAACCCTTATCACCTTATACACGAATTATATCAATGTGGGACCTTTTAAAACCGAAACGCATTTTCAAATAATGTAATATTTCTTTACTTTCCAAAAGTGCCCCTCCTCTCCTCTTATAAAAGGCCCCCACCTCTACCTCATTTCACACACTCCTAAAGCCTTTGGCTCGGCCGACCCCTGCCCATTTACTCTCTACACATCCCTCTCCTCATCCTAGAGGATTCCCTTTGGGCGGAAGCCTTTCAAAGGAAGCCTTTAGGCTCAAATCAAAAGGAGATACACTTTTAAAGGTAATTCATTCTCTCATGTTCATTTGTTTTATTTTGATTCTCCAACACCCTAAACTCTTTTTATTTACTTATTTTGTAACAACACCAGTATCTTAAATATACTAGGATGTTGTTATATGATTTATTTGAGCTACACTCTCACACAACTACATCAAATGGTTAAAGAACATACGGTTTCCATGGATGGCGAAATTCTGCCTCCCGAAATGATGATTGTTCAACAATCATTTAACACCCTAAAAGGTGGCCATTATGATGTCACTATTTTTATATATGATATATAATAGGTTTATGTTTTCATTAAGCTTCTGTTTTTTCATTTTGGGCATACCTTTGTGGTTTCCATTATGGGTAAACACGATATCTTCATTTAAGAAGTGCGGACTACCGCACCCTCAAATTGATTTGATTCATTAAATACCATATGTGGGACATATAAAGGATGGAACTATGATATTATATATGATATTATACTGGAATTATAATATACCTTTATATCATTATGATTCCATTCTATAAAATACGAAATAGAAATGAAAGTAGCGTTCATGCGTACGTACGGATTACCGTCTCCATGAACAGTGCATTTCATTTCTTACCTCTAAATGATTATGTAATATTATAAATTCATGTATGTACTGGATATATATGACATATATGATATATACATCATGAATACCATTCTGGATATAATGAACCTTTGACCAAATTAACAACATGTAAGTATAAGAAGTCTATTTTTGACATAAGAACCAAATACCGACAAAATGAACATTATTAACTTAAATGATTACATGATGTTCATAACATGGTATAAAAGGAATAATGAACTTGAAAAAGGTTCTTAAGAAAGTAGAGATTAACTCATGTTTATTATTCAGGAGATTAAAGAACGGTCGGGTCAAGTCGGATACGAGGTATGGGACTTCGTCTCAATATTCTTTCACTGAGGCATATTTTATTTTATACACAACTTTCTTTTATACGGTGTATAAACCCCTTTGAATTTTACATTTATTCAAAAGGAATCTTTTTTATACGAAGCGTTTACTAAACGACAAAAGGGAATGTTTTTGTCGTACATATGTGGCGACAACGACTTCTCCGCCATCGTGACCGTTATTTGAGTGTCGACTTCCTCTACAAGCCATACCTTCTTTTTTAAAAGAAAAATAAATACCATGTTTTACTTTTCTTTTACATTGGTATTGAAAATGGTTTTCATGTTGTTTTTATTATATCAATGTGTTGTATTGATATCTCGTGATTGAAATGTGGAAATGTTATGTTTCCTTTATGCATGTTTTATGTGATTTGATTATGTTATGGTTCTTGGGCATTATTATGAAGATGGGTGGTTCCGTGATAAACTAAGGGCAGGTGAGCCCGTTATAGCTCTCCAATGCATTGGGTAACGCGAAGGAGTGAAACGTTAAGGTTTCTCCGAAGAGATTTTAGGGAATATACTGTGATGGGTATTCCAAACGTAACCAAGAGGGTTACTCCCTACGTAAGAATGTTATGAATGTCTCAAGTTACCTTTATGTCTTATAATTTCTATGATTTATTCATGATTTTATGGGGTATGTTAAAGTGCCTATGTTTTATGGGTAATGTATGATTTCATTCTTATGTATATACGAACGCATGTTTCCTTTCCATGTTTTTTTATAACCCATACTGAGTTTTTATGCTCATCCCAATTTTTTGAAATGTTTTTCACAGGTCAAGGGAATAGTACATGATAAGATGATAGAGTCAAGGATGTGTCAAGAAATAATCCATGTTTTATTTTAAATGTGTTTCCATTGATGGGAATGAAGAATACTATCTTAATGTAACCACTTTGTTTATATGTGGAATGTAATGCAAGTTTTATGATCTAATTATCTAAAACTCTAAACTCGAAAAGATCCTCAATGTGTAATCTTGTAATAACTCAGGATTAAGTAAGGTTTAAGGCTGGGGCCTTATAGTTGGTATCAAAGGTCGGTTTAGATAACTTTAGGAGTTAGAATTCTATTAAATGATTATCCAAAAATATTTTTTTTCAAAATGATATAGCATTTAAAGATTACCATGTTGCTTCATCTAAGACATGTTTGTTCAGAATGGTTTTCCGTAGAGGAAACAGGGAAGCAGTGCTAGGAAGTCATACAGAAGGAAATAACCTTCCGAATCAGCATCCAGAAATGGTCGGAATTGGAACTGAACAGTTTGTTGCAGTAATGGTGCAGTTGACTCAAGCGATAAATGGCGGTGGTATCCATGCACGAGATCAGCCAGATCAACCGCAGAGGAACATGTCAGTGGTGGAACATTTCATGAGGCAACATCCACCATCATTCATAGGATAATCAGACCCTGTGCTAGATGAAGGGTGGATTAAAGCACTGGAGAAGATTTTTAATGTCATGGGGTGTTCAGACAATTAAAAGGTTAGTCTTGCTATTTACCGTTTGGAGGGTGAGGCAGATCAGTGGTGGTATATGGTTAAGAATATCAAGGATGCCGATGAGATTGATGCTCTTGACTGGGATGAATTCAAAGGTATGTTTCTTGAGAAGTATTTTCATAAGGTTGTTCGACTTAGGATGGAAAAGAAATTCTTGGAATTGAGGCAAGAGAAAGAATCAGTGGCTGCCTATGAAGAAAGGTTCACTCGATTGGCAAGGTATGCTCCAAATTTTATCCGGGACCTTGATAGTAAAATCAATCGTTTTTACTCAGGATTAAAGCCAAAATGTCGAAGGGCATTAGCTTCTCGTGAGTTTAAAAGTTATGAAAAGCTTGTTCGATGTGCTGAGAAGGTGGAAATAGAGTTTGCCGATGACCAAGTGTTCTATAACAACCAGCAGAAGAAGAGACCGAGGTGGCAGGAGAAAGGTAAGAATTCTTCAAAAAAGTCTGATGGTAAGAGAACTAAGTTTCCAGTTTGTGATAAATGTGGCAAAAGGCATGGTGGGGAATGTCTTCTGAATTCTGGAAAGTGCTACCGATGTGGTAAGATGGGACATAAGGCTCGTGATTGCACTGAAAAGGATCAAGGTGAAGGTAATAACAAAGTTGATTTACAGTTAGTGAAATGTTATAAGTGCAATGAGATGTGTCACTATGCAAACAAGTGTCCGAAAAGGAGCCTGAGTGATGGGAAGCAGTTAGACTACAAGTAGAAAGGGGTGGTGAAATCCTTTGCAACTACTTCAGCAGATGTCGGGCCATCAAATGAAGTTGTATCAAGTACTTTGTTTGTTTTTTCAGATTTTTCCAGTGCGTTGTTTGATTCGGGGTCTACACATTCTTTCATCTCTGAAACCCTTTCTAGTAAAATGGGAATACCATCTCAAGAAATGACTCCTGAACTTTTGGTAAAAACACCTGGGGGAAATTTCGAGAAAAAAGAATTTATAAGAATCTTCCTATCCTTATCTGTGGAAAGAACCTACTTGCAAACCTTATTGTTCTACCTCTAGTAGAGTTTGATGTTATCCTGGGTATGGATTGGCTCTCTATCTACCATGCTAAGATTGATTGTAGAGCTAAAGAAGTTTCTTTTCAGAAAGACATTCAGTTTGTTTACAAGAATGAACCCTTACTTTTTCCCATTCCATGGAGAATAGTATAACCCCTATGGTCTAACGGACTAGTGGATAGTTGATTGGATGGGCACCTCCATCGAATGGCCTGAATCTTAACATGGATAGAACCTTTATGAACGGGTATATGAGAGGTGGGGGGGCTTCTAAGGGACTCAAGGGTTAATTTCTAGATCAGTATTAGTGCATTCTATGGCCCATGTTACTTGTTGGGTATAGAAGCGAGGGCCCTCTATACAGATCTTAAGGTGTGTAAAATATTTGATATTCAGGCGATGGAGGTTGAGTCCAATTTGGAGATTCTGGTTAAAATATAGCAGGGGAAAGGAATATCTCTATGGGAATAGGTATAAATCATGAGAAGTAGCTCCTTGGATTCCAATGGTAGATAGATGGTGAGGCACATTTGGCATCAATCCAACTTATCAATGGATGCTCTTACAGGGATAGGTAATCTAGAGAACCCTTTTATCCACTTTGATTGTGTGGGTTCACTTTCTTTTGTATATAAAATTATTTTACAAGGGGATTCCCCTGGCCTTCATCACTTTAGGCCGCCATTAGACGCATTTTTATCGATGGGCCTTTATCCTCCTTACTAATAAAAATTCAATTTTCCGCCAGTCGATGTCGGTTTTACATAAAAAAAAGTTGAAACCCAATTTAAACATATAAAATAAAATAAAAAGTTATTGGATTTCCAAATCAAAAAAAGAATTATACGAAATTCAATGTCGGTTTTATGTAATAAACCTCATTGAAAAATACTATGAATGTCGGTTATTAAATAATTGACATTGAAATACCATCTCAAAAAATCACATATTACATTCAACATCAATTTAATATAATAAATATAGTTGAAAACCAATTTTAGTATGATTTATTACTTAAATTAAACATTGAAATTCCACCTAGAAAAATCATTGAGAATTTCAATGATTGTTTTATGTATTAACTGACATTGGATTCTTTACAAATTACATTTAACATCAGTTTTGAAATAAACATATATGATATGTTATTTCATAAAAATAGAATAAATTTTATACCTTAATATCTAAAAACCAATAGAAAAAGATACAATAAAGACACAATACATATAAAGATGTGTACATTACAATAAAAAATAATTTAAAATCTAAAATCAGGAAAAATATTTCCTTAGTAATAATTTACACCCAAAAATGGTGATTATAAATTAAATATTGGCAACAGGTTTAATCAATCTAATCATATTCTAAAATATGATTAACCACCTTAAAAATGATTCATTATTACAATTGGAATTATATTTACATAATATGAAAAATTATATATTCATTCTTATAACAAATCATCTCATTTATATGAAGCTATATTTTACATAAATCATAGAACATACTTGTAGAAATGGATGAGTAAAATTGAGTCTTTTTTATTACTCACCATCAATTTTACCTTATATATATTGGATTTAAAATTTTAATTAGCCAACCTTTATGTGATTTAATTGAATCCAAAAATATCCAATTCAAGGATAAATTACAAATAGTCATGGAAAAGAGAAAAAAACATTAGATTGAATATAGGAGGTGAATTACAATTGTGAAAACAAATATTTACATCCGAATTGTAAAATCAATTAATGCATGTCTCACATAATTTATAATACAAATTAATGGTTCATTTTTTTTATTAGTTCCATAGTTAAAAAACCATATTGGCTAGTAAATAGTATGTGTAGTAATTATAATATTATAGTACATAACCATAAATAATACATAAATGGTATAATATTGAACATTATAATTTAAAACAGAAGAACATGTTACCTGTTGATAATTTTTTAGATCAGTAAATTTCTTATTCCATAATAAATATTTGTATTAAATAAAGTAGACGGTGTTGTTCAATGACTGCGAATATGTGACAATATGAGAGATGAAAACAAGTTAATTATTATCTAATGAACACTATAAATAAATATACTTTTATAATTAAATACGTACTATAACATCCCTTTATTTCTCACTAGCATTAGAGGGTGGTGAGACATTACTAGGACTTAAGAGATATCCCAAAAACAATAATGATTAGAAATAAATGTTAAAGGGTTTCAATACATGTGGGGAATGATTTTTCAATTATGAATAAAACTAATATTGAATAAAACCTTATAAAAAACCAGTATGTGCTGAATGATAACAATGAATGATCACTCAACATTTCAATTAACAAAATATTACTAAAATCAAGTGTCATAGAGGAAGTATATAATATAAAATTAAATAGATTAACAAAATCTAGTAAAACTCATACACAATGGTAGTAATTATATCTCCACAAGATCCATACTCCAACATCATCAAATATTCCAAGTATTAGGCAGTATTTATAAAATCATCTGATACATTCCAATTTCTCATGACCATGTTGTTGACATCAACACTAGCCCCAATGTGGGAAGGAATGTATGGGAATTAAAACTCAGTAGTTTTTTTCCAATGACTTTCGTACTCTTGATACTAGGATAGAAATGATTACAGCAATTATATAAAACCATTTATATTAAAAAACCTAAAGTATTTTATAAATATAATCAAAGATGTTCCATATCAGCTAATTTTTCCAATAAAATTATTTTTCAAAAGAATGAAACTAATGAAATCTTTAAACATATTCTACAATATCTCTTTGGTTTAACCATACCATTTCTCACATCACCAAAACCAACCATACATGCATTGTTATGATAGTTCCAAACTCATGATCAATCTCTCTTCGATCAACCATGTGGTCACAAAATAATTATATCCCATGTTCTGTTACACTTTAGTCACTGAGAAAAAGTTCATATTTCATCCAAGTGACGTTAATGCAATATAAACATACACACCATGTATTCCCAAAATCTATTCAAATCCACACATTCTATAACCAACTCTATTAAACAACAATTATATTAAAAAATTATTCCTCAAAAAAAATTTCAAAAATCTAGAAAATATATATATATAAATAAACATTTTAAAATCAGGAAACCAAATATCTTTTCCCAAAAAATGTCCACACTTCCATTATTTCGCCAAAAAACCAAAAATCATCAGTAAATGTAATTTATATAATGATTTTCACCAAAAAATCACAATAAATTTCAATAAATTAAATAAATATGAATCTAATCAATTAGGTATTGTTAAAGGAGTCGATAGAGAAGACACATACCACAAGAGTTTGGAAAAAAATTATAAACAATGTGAAAAAACATAAAAGGATGAGTTGAATCTTCATGAATCCATCTTAGATATCATCTCATTTCATAAAAAATATTAATATAAACATATATTTAATCCATAAACATATATATACCCACAACATGAATATATCTATTAAACCGAGTGAGATGGTGATGTAGATATTAGAAAAACATTAAGAATGACGCAGAATAATCAAACACCACAAATATCGAGTTTCAACGCATTAAGGGATCACTTCAGGTCAAATTCAATTTGGTGGGAAGAGGTTATAAAAATTATGAGGGACCAAAATTCCATGGTATGTCCATGTTAGAGAAAAATAAGTCACATGGAGGTAAAAAAAAGTTATATCCACAATTTAAGGATCAGTCATTGACCCACCCACATTTTAGTCCCAAAGTTTGTAAAATCATGTGCTAATTGTGCTCTAGGAATTCCCTAAAGGATGGACATATCATAATGTCCTCACAAAATATAAAAATTATGCTCCAACCATGAATAAGACACAACCTCCAAATCCATAACCCTATTTTCAAAGCACACGGTTTCCACAACATGGATGTATAGTTTGGTCAAACCAAGTATCGCTCATGTGCCTTCAATATAGATCATGTCTCACTATGCATGGTTTCTTTCTAGTGTTGCCTGATTTCTAGTAATTGTGCACCACTCATGCACCTATAGAAAATCCCCAAAACTCCCAAAAACATCTCCATAATCCCCCAAGATCATCTGTTAAAATTAATATACTTAAAAAACATATAAACATGGTAATATTCAAGAAACATTGGGTATTGAATTCTCTACAGCATTGGTATTTCCAACACGAAAATTAGAAAACCGTCATTTCCATAAATGATCCATCCATTTCTCTTTCATTTCCTTCTCGAGTGAAAATGTCTCTTCCTGAATCTGATTATTTTTCCAAAAAACACTCACAAGACCGATGATTTTTTCAGGAAATGAATTCTCTTACTTATCCACTATTTATACTAGGATATATACCAATTAAGAATCCGGCTCTAGGTCAACATGATCTCATCTGACAGCACAGTTAAGATCAGACATGTACTTTTCAACTGAGATATGTGGAATACACAGTGCACTGAACAGAACTATGGTGGAATTTCCAAATTATATACCACCTCAATACCCCATTAAATTATCCCATAATGTTCTATGTATCAAAAACATAACATTCCCTTCATTCCAAATATTCATTTTCAATGCTATAGAGAGATCCTAAAAAACACGTGACCACTCACCAAAAATGACAACGGTCATCGATGATGATCTATAGATGATTTCTGATAGATATGAGTTATCCTTTTCCTCTTTCTGATTAACTAAAACATCCCTATTGTTTCATGGGAAAGGGTCATCCAAAATTGTGATGTTTCAACTCTTTCCTTCCCTAAAAGTGGTGATTGTTAGGGATTCTCATACAATGATTCAAATGGATCTATATATACCAATGCCTAATACATGTTACATGATAACACTAATAATGAAACATGATTGTCCTCTGAGCCACTAAAATCTTTCAAGAAAGCCCATGAATTTTTATTCAATGCTTTTATTATAATTTTTTATTTCCTATCCAACTGATTATGACATGCAATACTCATAGTCAAATGAGTTTTAGGGATTTATTCTAGGATTTATAGAAACTAAAAGTGGACCCCCGATCTCTATCTGAGACTACAGAAATTGTTATTTAATTTCACTTTTCCACTTATCAAATATTTATTATAAAAATATCCTCAATCGTATGAGTTACGTAATTAGTGATGAAATGAGATAGATTCACACACAGATCCACTATCAACCATATATTATCGTGTTTCCAAATAGTTCTCTATAGTCCTATAACAAAATCAATCCTTATATCCTCCCATTTCAAAATTGGTATAGTTAAAGACTGCAAAATACATGTTAGTCATTTATTTCCTTAATTAATATTCAAACAAGTCAATAATATTAAAACAAACTGATCCACCATTTGTTTTATGTCATCCCAACAAAATTTCACATTTAAATCCTTATACATATTTTGTATTCCTAGATGAATAACCCATTTTTAATGGTGGTAAACATGAATAAGACTCTCTTTAAAATTCATAGGTACGACCATCCAATTCCTAGGCCACAATATTATACTCTCATACAGCCTACATACCTCAATGGTCTCCCCTCCATTGAGTTTTTAACACATATAAACACATTATTCCCTGTATTTTTTTGCCTCCATTTACATATTTTCAAAATCAGGAGGCATAGAAAATGAAAATAAAACTACAAAATCATCATGATATTTGAATTGCACATGCATGTCATTTATAACCGTCATCAACTACCATTTATTTGAATCTGCTTTTTCCTAAATGGTTATATGACTTTATTCATGATGCATTATCCACCGAACTACCTTTACCCATTGTATACATAAATTCAAAGTTGATCATATAGGGGTAATCCATTCATTTCCTTTATCTCATATTCAAATACCATTGTGATAAGATATGTTTCAGCATCTTATGATTCGACAACACAATAAATTTCTCACTAAATAGATAATGATGATAATTCTTCAAATCATGTATTATGGTAGAAAACAAAAAATCGTGTGTTGGGTAGTTTTTATCATGAATCCTAAAATTCCTTGATCCATAATAAAACACATGCTATATTTTCATGGGAATTCACCCCAACCCATATCTAGATTTATTAAAATACACCACGTACCATTTTCCTGATTCCAGAGATATCAGAATAGGTGGTATTATAAGGAAGACATTTAACTCTTGAAATGACTTATAGAGTTACGCCGTCCATTATAATGGAATAATAATAATTTTAAATATAGTCATTGTCTAGGTTATGTGTGAAAAATCATGAACAATGTGTCAGTAGTAACTAGCATGACCAAGGAAACTCAGTATCTCGAAGAAATTCATCTACGGTTTCCAAGAGATAATAGATTATGTCTTCTCAAAATTTACTAATACAATTCTTTAAAAAATTACATGGCCATGAAAGATTATCTCTTGTATCAATAAATCACACTTTGCTAATTTGGCATACAATCAATTGTCTTTCATGATTTATAACACTATCTCCAATTATTTCTCATGCTCATCAATTGTAATTGAATTCATCAATATGGAATCCAAAAATAACATAACAAAATAATCCATATATCACTGAAATATCTAATTCATCAATTCATTAATGACCATTGGTGCATTTTTATGTCTGAAAGTCATTACCAAACATTCATAATTTCCATATTTTCTATTGAAGGCAGTTTTTGAAATATCCCCCTTCCAAACTCGCTATTATTGATTTCATGGTCACAATTTAGTCTCAGTGAACCATTGTGCTCCCCTCAATTGATTTATCAGATCATCAATGAAAGTTATTAGCCGCTTTTTCTTTATTGTAACATTCTTATGCTTATGATAATAGACATGCATCTTAATTGTTTAATCTGATTTAATAATGAACAAGACAAGTACTTCCCATGGAGACATTCTTCATCAAATAAAACCCATTATTTCAAAATCAACCAACAAACCCTTAAACTCTATTAGTTAATTTGGTGTCATTCGATAATATGAATGTGGGATAGGCTTGGTCCCCAGGAGGAGATCAATTTAAAACTCACATATCTTATCGGTGGTAACCTAGATAAATTTTTGAGAAAAACATGTGGAAACTGATCAATTATAGCTGGAAAATGATTTTTGTCGATATCATCGATTTATGCCATAGGCAATGCTATAAACATTTTCTGGATCATTCGGATTTCTGGTTCCAGCATGCTTGTTTCACTTTTCTTTACAATCCTTTATCCTTTAATGAGATGCTTGATGAAATTTTGATTTTAAAAAATAAATTTCCTACTATAAAAGTTGATTTCATCTATGAACATAATGAACCAATTCATATAAAAGACTTCATCATAGACATTCATCTCCAGAATAGAGAAATCTCATTTAATCATGGCTCCATCAACTGTTATAGAACATTCTATTCACATAAAGGATTAAAATTCTATTTCACTAAGAAGAGTCTGAAGTTATATTATAGAGGTAATCATATCATGTTTCAAACTTAGAATATCAATAGTATGAGAAGAAGTAATGGAATTTGATACACCAATATCAAACAGATCATTCATAAGGTTAAAATTTAAAATAATTATACATCTCACTATAGATGGTCAGTCGTGATCATCCAAAATCACCTACTCAACTCCATAATGTGCTTCGGTTCTACATGATACTCTTTATGACCTTGTTGGGATTTTCCAACATGAGGATTCCAGGTATTTCTGGAATAACTATGGATTGATCTATTATGTAGATGAGGCTGATTATGTAGTCCTCACACCAAAGACGCATACACCATCTATGATACCTGAGATGTGTATCGTGAACCTAAACTCTGAGCACTTTGAAAATATCACTAAACAAGACCCCTCAAATTGAAATTATGACATTCCCCTTGTGGTGTTGTACACTCTCATTTCATATGTTTGAGAAAACCACATTTAAAACCCCTAAAATTTATCATTGGTCATGGAGGAAGATTGAGTAATGAAGATGTTTTATTCTGATTCACACTACCACCTTTGAAGTAGGTGTCCTTTTTCTGATTTCTCCCCACATTAGTGCTTCCACTATCACCTATTCATATCAACATGATTCCTACTCCCATGTCTCATAATCGGTACTTTAAATCCATTTTAGTTGTATTGACCATCTCTATATATTTAGTAACATAGAACACATTAATATTTGGAAAAATCATTTATCTCAACCCAAATTCAATGATACGAGCTTGACATGATGAACTAGTAGATTCATAGAGAGATAATCATAATAAATTCATTAATTTAGCAACATAATCGAGGAAAGAGAGATTTTCATTATTGTGGATGAAGAAGCTTGTCGTTCTTTGAATCGTGAACATTTGAGGATATAATTTTTTGACAAACAATTATTCAAAATACTTCTAACCAAGGCCTTGATAAACATTAAGCTACATATATAGAACCCACCACTAATGTGAATGATCCTCAAAAATATATGTTTGCAATTTTTCTTTTAATTCTAATAGAGTGTTGATGAAATTAATGATACAATTCATCATGTCTAGCCACACATCTGCCCTTTCTTGTTCAGAATCACCCTAGATGATGGGTGTATTATGCTTTTAGAACATAACAGAATGATCCAATTGGCTTAGATCATTATCTATTTCCATATCTCCACAACATGAAATTATTGGATGACACACTAAACTATTAGTTGGTTCACCAGTGTCTCATGTGCAACCACATTCTTCACAGCTTCTTTTGGTTGGATTCTATGAAGGCCATCAGTGGGAATTTTTTATACAACATATCATGCCTTATGTGTCACTCTCTATCAAATAAAAGATTTTCATTTATATTTATATCAACTAATGAAATGAGAATAATTCTTCCCAAAATAATCCATTACCATGTTCATCCATTTTTAAAAAATCATCAGTTTATTTTTAATATAAATCCATTTTCAAAATACAAAAACCAGGATCTTTTATAAGTCTTTCCTTTGAATACAATTTCATCATATTTTAAAAAATCAATGATTTTTAAATAAACCATGAATCATTACTCAAAATGATTTATACACTCCTAGAGGGAATTCAGTACTATAATTCATCTCCTACTCATCTCATTGGCTAAACACATGAAAATGAAATTCAAAATCCTATGAGTTTCTCAAAAAAACACATGTCCCAAACTCCCTAGTAACATGATATTCCATATAAAAAGATTATCTATGTCTTTTTGTTCCCCGCATTTCAAGTTTTTTCAATCATACTGTTTTTGATGATCCCTACTCAATGAATAGACCAAAATAATTTCCACTATCAATCCATGAAAAATGATGAGCACTCATTCCACAAAGAAGGACCAAGCTGATACAACTCATCCCAAAAAAGATTTTAGACCTAACACAACTGATACCATTAATCTCAAACAAGATTGTGGATCTAATAAAATAGATACCATTTGTATCATCCCTCTTTTTCTCATTTTCTTGAGTGGGAGTTGTGATGTTACTAGACCTTGAGTGACATCCGCATGGTTCAAAAGGCTGACAATAAATGTAGAATGGCATCAAAACATGTAGGGGAAAATTTTCCCTTTTTGAATAGAAAAACATCCCACGAATTAAATAAAAACAACAAAGATATGATGCATGATAAAATTATAAGAACAGTCAACTTTTTTTAGGAAAATCATGCTAAAATAAATCCCCATAGTAGAAGACAACAATATCATTGTAAATGGTGGAATACAAACTCGTAAAACACTAAGGAATGAAATACTCCAATACCCAGAGCCACCATACTCCAACTTTATCAAATAGTCCAAGTGTCACGATGCAGTGCCAAAAAAATTTATAATTTATCATTTTCCATGTCTTAGTAGTTGAAATATGAAAAAATACCAAAGATCCAAAGAATGGGAGAGTACTAAAACTAATTAGGTTTCTCCAAATGACCTTCCAACTCAAAACAAAACAATAAAAAATATATAAACATTGTATATAAAATCATTTATAATAAATAAAATTATAAAAATGTTTATAAATAAGTATAAACATGATACATGTCAACCCGATTTTCCAACAAAACCCATTTTACAATGGAAATTAAAAAATTAGTATTTAAAAGTATTCCAAAAGTTCCCTTTGAAATAATTATAACATTTATCACATCACCAAGACAAACCATGATTGCTTCGTTATGAAAGTTCTATACTCATGTAACATCCCAAGTAAATAAATAATAATAAATTTTTATAATTATTAATATTTGTGAATTAAATATTAATTTTACTTAAAATGGGTTGCTATGATCGATGGCGTACCTGATATGCAACAATGGGTTTCTTTGAAATCTTATGTTGCACAATAATAATATAATATTATTATTTTAAATGATAGTTAACACCTAGACATTTTATTAGTGGGAATTAACAGAACTAACATGAATATGATTATACATGTTTGTTAAAAGTTTTAACATTTATCCAATAAAAGATAGAGGATTAATATGTGAATGTATCTAATTTTAAGCATAATTTACTTTAAAAGGTTGATTTACCTCCTTTTGATGACACACCATCATTAAATTTACATTAGGGAACTTTTATATGTTCTATTGGACCATATAAAATTATTCATTAGAATCCGAACATCAAATTTTACTTTGGGTAATTTTTTGGTATTTTTCTGATAAAATTCAATTTTTAATGAAAAATGAAAAGTGTTGTATTTAAATTCAAAATTATTTTTAATATAATTTATTTATACGGCTATATTATCTCCATAATTTATTTTAATGTGTAATTATAATATATTTTTTTTATTTAATCCAAATTTGGTTATTGAAATTAATTTCACTTTGAAATTGGACATAAACAAGTGTCAATCTTTTAATAGTTATTATTTCTTAAAAACACACCTTTTGTTTTGACAACGGAAATAAATTTTTTATTAATTTATACAACTTCTATGTTATGAATTTGGAAAAATTTATTCCATATTTGGAATCATGAGGTCAAAATTTTGTAAATATTTAACTTTTATTTTTAGACATTTTGAATATTTACGTCAATAAATATTTTATTTACCATGGTTAAATGGTAAATCTGGTAAAAAGGGTAAACAGATATTACAATAATATTATAAAATAATCCTAACATGTGTTTCAATCCTATTGGTTGATACATATCCGACCATAGTCATCATTGGGTCTATTTTGGGACCCCAAAGGGCCACATGGAAATGACAATGACACTTTATTTTAATTAACTTAAGTAAAGACAAAAATGACATAAACAAATATCTTTTAGTAAATTAATTTTTACAAAGGGATATATAAGTTATCATTTCAACTAAATATATTATTTTAAAATAGAAAATAGTTCCTACATCATGGTGGTTTTTTATATTTTATAAATAATAAATAAATTAATTTATTTATGACACAATATTGATGTTGTGTTCAACTCATTAATAAATAATTAAAATAAATAAGATTATAATAACACAAATTATATACAAAAACTATCCAAATATTGTTGGAGGATTTTTTTTAGACCATTATTCAATCTATATTCTATTTTAATAAGTTTTGGAAATTTAGAAACCAAATATAAATAGGTAATAAAATAATATTTTCACACTTTTCTTAAGAGCCCTTCCTCCCCTTTATAAACATCCCTCAACTCTAACCCATTACCCACACCTCTCAAGCCCCTTGGCTCATCAAACCTCTTCCAAATTAAGCTACATACATCCATCTACTCCTCTAATAAGCCTTAATATAAAAATAAGGAACTTCAACATACCATTTTGGTTCCAACCAAAGGGAGTTTCCTGATTTAAAGGTAACACCTTCTCTTAATTTTTTTTTGTTTTATTTTACTTCTCCAACCCCCAAAACTATTTTTTCCATTATTTTATTACAAAAACTATATTATCAATATACTATGATGTTCTTATAAGATTTATTATAACCACACTTACACACACCTCTTTTTAATTGGTAATGAACATACTATTTCTGTGGAAAGAAAACTAACACCTCACGAAATTATGATTGTTCAATTATCTCCTACGGACTCTCATGGTGGTAATTATGATGGAACTATATTTATATATTATATATATTGTGTTAATTTTTTCTTTATTTTTTAATATATTCTATTTATACCAAACCTTTATGGTTTCCATTATGGGTAAACACAATAATTTCATTTGAGGAAATTCAGACTACCGCCAATTCAAAGTGATATTTCTCTTAAATGGCATATCTGGGAACTATAAAGAATGTATTTCTTGATATTATAATATAATTATAATATAAATATGTATCATTATGTTCTAATTCCATTAAAATAAGAAATAGAAATTATAGTAGCGTTCATGCATAGGTACAACTTACCGTCTCAATGAACAGTGCATTTCATTTCTTATATCCAAATGTATTGTAATATTTAAAAAACTAACATATACTAAATATATATGAAATATATGATATCTACATTATGTATATCATTCGGGAGATAATGGATATCTGACCACAAGAACATCTTGTAATTATAAGAATTTCATTTTTGACTCAAGTACCAAATATCGGAAAAACAACTGTTATTAACATAAATGATTACATAATGATTATATCATTATAACAGGTGATATAAAAGGAATAAAAAATTCTAAAATTATCTAATGAAACTATAAATTAACTTTAGTTTATTATTTAGTATATTAAAGAATTAAGGAGTCAAATTGGACACGAGGTATGGGACTTCGTCTCAATCTCCTTTTATTGAGGCATATTTTATTTTGTGTACATGAATTTATTTTATATGTTGTATGATCACCATTTAATTTTCATTTCATTCAATGGTAATATTTTTCTATGATGTGTTTTACTAAACTAAAAAAAATAATTTTTCTTTTAACGTAAGAGGTGACAATGACATTTTGCATCACCATGTGTATTATTAGATATATTGCTTCCTTAACAAGAAGTATTGTTTTTAAAATGAAAATAAATACCATATATTCTTTTAAGTATTTTGGTATTGAAAATGATTTTGATAATGGGTATTTTTTGTCAATATATAAATATGATATATTGTGATAGAAATGTGGAAATTTTATCTTTCCTTTATATTTGTTTTATTTTTTATGAATATGATATGGTTCTTGAGCATTGTTACATATATGGGTGGTTCGGTGATAAACCTAGGGTGGGTGATCCTGAGATAGCTCTCCAATTCATAGGATAACATGAAGGAGGTAAACATGAGTGTTTCTCATAAGATATTTAGGGAATGTATTGTAATGGGTATTCCAAATGTTACTCCCAACTTAGTTTTAATAGTTATAATGTAAGTATGATATGGATTCCAAAATATACCTTTATGATTTATTATTTAAATGTGTTATTAATAAATCTTATGATTTCATGAGGTATGTTAAAGATATTATGTTATGTGTGTATTGATGAACTAATGTTTTTTCTTTTTTTTTTAAACCCTTACTGAGCTTTTTATGCCCATCCCATGTTCCAAAATGTTATTCACAGGAAATAAAAATGAATAGGGTCAAGGATGGGATCAAGGGAAAGTCATGCTATCCAAAACATGGAACTGGACATGACCGTTTTTTAAGAGTTTTTATTTTTAGAAAAAAATGTAAACTAAGTAGAAGTGTCTACATTATAATTTTTTAGATATAATGTAATAGTTATGTTCTAACTCTCTAAAACTTTAAACATAAAAATATCCTCAATTTTAATTATTCATTTAATTCACGAATATGTAATGTTTTGAGGCTGAGTCCTTATATTTGGTATCATATGTCATTTTAAATAACTTTATAAGTTAAGATATTTTTAAATTAATGTCTATAAATTAATTTATGGTATGATTGAAGTGATATAGAATTTAAATATTACCATATTGCTTCGCCTAAGATATTTCTATGTTCAGAATGGTTTTTCGCTGAGGAAACAGGGCAGCTGTGATGGGACGACATAGGGAGAAAGGAAACCTTCAAAATCAGCAACCTGAGATAGTTGGAATCGAAACTAAACAGTTTTTTGCAGTGATGGAATAGTTGACTCGGGCTAAAAATGGCGGTGGTATCCATGCATGAGATCAACCAGATCAACCACAACAGAACATGTCCGTAGTGGAGCATTTTATGAGGTATCATCCCCTATCATTCAAAGTATCATTTGACCCTGTACTAGAAAAAGGTTTGATTAAAGCACTAGAAAATATTTTTATGTTATTGGGTGTTCATAACATCCAATTTTTAGTCTCTTTTTTTTGTTTTAATGGTATAGTGATTCAGTGGTGGTCGATGGTGAAAAATACTAGGAATAGTGAGGTGATGGATGCTCCTGATTAGGATTAATTCAAAGGTATGTTTCTTGAGAAATATTTTCCTAAGGAGGTTCATATTAGTATGGAGAAACGTTTCCTAGAATTGAGGCAGGAGGATGACTCAGAGGGTTCTTTATGAAGCAAAATTCAATAGACTTGCATGGTATGCTCCAAATTTCATAAGATATCTTGATAGTAAAATCAATTATTTTTAATCTGGATTAAATCCAAAGTATCGAAGGGCATTAGCTTCTATTGAGTTCAAATGTTATGAAAAAACATGTTTGATGTGTGGAGACGGTGTAAATGGATTTGTCAATGATCAGTTGTTCTTTGACAGACAACAAAATAAGAGGTCATGGTGGTAGGTGAAAAGGGAGAACTCTTTAAAAAAGCCTAATGGAAAGAATCATAAGTTAACAATTTTTGAATATTGTGGTTAAAAGCATGCTGGTGAATGACTTTTGAATTCTAGTAAGTGCCACCGATATGATAAAATGGGACATAAATCTCATAATTACACTGAAAAAGATCAGGGTAATGGTAAGATAAAATATAATTACAATCAGTAAAATGTTTTAAGTGCAATAAAATGTGTCAATATGTAAGTGAGTGTCCAATGAAGAACTCATATGAGGGAAAGAAATAATACTACAAGATGAAAGGGATGGTGAAGTCCTTTGAAACTACTTCATCAAATGTGCGGCTACCAAATAAAATATTATCAGGTACACTATTTGTTGGTTCATATTTTTCCAATGTGTTGTTTGATCCGGGGTCAACACAATACTTCATTTCTTAGAAGTTTTCTAGTAAATTGAGAATTCCATATCATGATATGACTCTTGAACTTACGTTAAAAACACCTGGAGGGTATATTGAGTCAAAAAAATTATAAGAATATTCCTGTCTATGTGTGTGCAAAGAATCTACAATCAAAATTAAAAGAAAAGAAACTATTTGGGAAATTTTTCAAGTGTGATTTTTGGTTACAGAAAATTTCTTTCCTTGGTCACATTGATTCAAAAAATTATATAACTATTGATCCTACTAAAAAAATAATTAAGAATGTCCATGACCCACAAGTATAACGAAGATATGTATTTTTCTTGGTTTGGTAAGTTATTACCAGAGGATTGTTGAAAATTTTTCATGATTATCTAGTCCAATGACATAGTTAACTCAAAAAGGTGTTAAGTTCATTCGGACAAAATAATGTGATGATTGTTTTCAATAATTGAAAAGAAGATTGGGGGATTCTCCAGTTGTGGAACTACCTTACAAAAATTGTGAGTTTATTATTTATAGTGATGCTTAGCTGATAGGACATGGTTGTGTCCTTATGTAGAATGATCAGGTAATTGCTGATTTTTCATGTTAGTTGAAACCTCATGAGTTAAATTACCCTACACATTATTTAGAATTAGCTGCTATTTTTTATGAAAAATTTAGAGGCATCATTTTTATCGAGTAAAATGTGAAATATATGTTAACCACAAACGTTTGAAGTATATATTAAATCTAAAAAAAGTAAACATGAGACAGAGGAGATGGTTGGAATTAATCAAGGATTGTAACTGCATGATACTTTACCATCCAGGAAATGATAAGAAATTGAATGATACTTTGAGTTGAAAAATTAATGCTTCATTGACTATGATACATTTTTAATGAGATCCTCTAGTTTCTGATTTGATGAACTTTGGCATATAAGTTTTTGGTGTTGGAAATTCTTCTATTTTGTTTCTTGGGTCAGTAAAATCATCTCTATCACATAAAATAAATCATGCACGGAAGGAAGATAGTGAGTTGCATAAAAAGTTAGAGTTGGTTTAAAAGGTTAAGTTTCCAAAATTTAACGTTCATAATGATTTTGTAATGAGGTTTGTGAAAATGTTATGTGTGACTTGTTATTCACAATTGAATAATGAGTTGTTATTTTAAGATCATAGTTCCCCATTTATAGTTAATCCGTATAGTACTATGATGTACACAGATCTTCAGGAGTATTTCTGATGGTATCGAATAAAAAGAGATATTTCTGATTTTACTATGAATTTTTTGAATTTTTAGCAGGTTAAAGCAGAGTAGCTGTTACTGAAAGGGATTATTCAGTCTTTACCAATACCAGAGTCTAAATGGGAAAATATATCAATGGAGTTTATTGTGGGTATACCGAATACAACTTGAGGTAATAATGGAATCTAGGTTTTTTTATCGATTGACTAAATGTGCTCATTTCCTTCATATTTGATATATTTTGTCTCTAGATCAACATTCTCAATTATATGTTAAAACGATAGTCATGTTTCATGGAGTTCCCCTCTCTATTGTATCTGATCATGATCCCAGGTTTACTACTAACTTTCGGAAAGGCCTCCAGAAGTCATTGGGTTCTGAATTAAATTTTTGTTCCACTTTTCATCCAAAATCTTATGGGAAGTAAGAAAAAACAATTCAGACATCTAAGGATATGTTATGTGCTTATTCACTAGATTATCTGGGAAGTTGTAACAAACATATTTCTTTGGTTTAATTATCCTATAATAACAGTTTTCATTCTTGTATATAGATGGCTCTATTTGAGGCATTATATGGGAAGCAGTGTCAAACTCTAGCATTATTAGATGATGTAGGTGAAAAGAAGCTGATGGGACCAGAATTGGTAGAATAGATGGAAGAAAAAGTTCAGTTGATTCAGAATCACATGATAATAGCACAGATTATGAAGAAACATTATGTAGATAATTAGAGGATGGATCTTTCTTTTAAGGTAGGTGATCATGTCTTTCTCAAAGTTTCTCCATGGAAAAGTATGATGTGTTTTGGAAAGAAATGATTGTTTAGTTTGAGGTTCATTGGAACTTATGAAATCATAGATAATGTTGGATCAGTTGCATACATAGTGGCTTTACCTTAATTTTTATGATAGGTACACAATGTTTTTTATGTTTCAATGATGAGAAAGTATATGTCGAATCCATATCATCTTTTGAGCCCATAGGTAGTTCGGTTGTAAGAGAATCTCTCTTTTGAGGAATAGCCAGTCTAGATTCTTGACCGAAGAGAGATAGTGTTGCGGAATAAGATAATTCACTAGGTAAAGGTTTTGTGGAAACACCATATGGTTGAAGAGGCAACATGTGAATATGAAAATGCTACGAGGGATAAAAACACCCGCTTATTTGATAGGTGAATAAAAATTGCGAGGACGCACTTTCCCATAGGGGGGAAGGATGTAACATTCCAATTAAATAAAGAACAATACATAAACATAATTATTAAAACAATAATTAAATATTAATTTTACGTTAAAGGGGTTTCAATGTTCGATGGCTTTTCCAATACGCAACAATGTGTTTCTTTGAAATTTTATGTTGCACAATAATAATATAATATTATTATTTTAAATGGTAGTGAAATCCAAGTCATTGTATTAGTTGGAATGAACCAAACTAACTACAATATGATTATACATGTTTTTTAAATGTTTTTAAATTTATCCAATAAATGATTGAGGCTTAAAGGTTGAATGAATCTAATTTTAAGCATAATTTACTTTTAAATGTTCATTTACCGCCTTTTGATGGAGAACCCTCGTTAAATATAGTTTTGGTCACATTTATATGTTATATTTTACCAAATAAAAATACTTTGTTATAATTGAGACATCAAAATTTACTTTGGGTAATGTTTTGGTACTTTTTTGATAAAATTCAGTTTTTAATGAAAAGTGAAAAATGTTGTACATTAATTCAAACTGCTATTTCATCTAACTTATTAATATAGATATATTATTTTATCTATTTGTTTTAATGTGTAATTAGAATTTATTTTTACCATTTAAAACAATTTTGGTAATTTGAGTTAATTTTACTTTGATATTGGACATGAACTTGTGTCAATCTTTTGATAATTATTATTTCTTAAAAACACACATATTGTTTTGATAGGGGGAATTAATTTAAAATTAATTTATGACACTTATGTGTCTTGAATTTGGAATAATGGATTCCATATTTAGAATCATGAGTTTGAAATTTTTTAAATAGAAAAATTTTATTTTTGGACATTAAAAAAATTTACTTCAATAAATATTTTATTTACCTTAGTTAATGGGTAAATATGGAAAATAAGGGTAAAAACATATTACTATAATAATAATAAAAATTTCCCAAACATGTGTCCTAATCCTTTGTTTTGATTCATATACAACCATGGGAATCCTTGTGTCGATTTTGGGACCCCATTAGGCCACTTGGGAGTGATAAGGATACTTAATTTTAATTAACTTAAAGTAAAGACAAAAATGACATAAAAATATCTTTTATAAATTTATTTTAAAATTACGGTATATAATTTATCAGTTCAACTATAAATATTCATTGTAATGATAAAAATATTTCCAACATGATGGTATTTTTTTAATAATTTTTAGGTATTAAATAAATTAAATTATTAATGACACAATAATTATATAGTGTTTATCTCATTAATAAATGATTTTAATAAATATGATTATAACGATAAAAATAATATCCAAAACCTGTCCAATTATTATTGAATGATTTTATTTCGACCACTAGTCATCTTAGATTCATTTTTTATAAGTTTAAGACATTTATAAACTGACTATAATTATGTAATAAAATTATATTTTCACACTTTCCTAAAGAGCCCCTCCTCCCACTTATAAAAATCCCTCAACTCTAACTCATTCCTCATACCTCTCCAGCCCCATGGCTCATCCAAAATATGCATAATTAAGCTCCCTAAATCCCTCTCCTCTATATAGAAGCCTTAAATTAGTAAGAAAGAGCTTAAAGAAACTCTTTATGTTCAAACCAAATAAAGTTACCTGATTTAAAGGTAATGTCATCTCTTTAGTTCTATTGTTTTATTTTACTTCTCAAACCACTAAACTCTTTTTATTACATTAATTTATAAAAAAACATGTATCCTCATTATAATAATATGTTTTTATGAGAAGTATTTTAACTAAACTTACACACACCTCTATCTAATGGGTAAATAACATATTGTTTCTGTGGATTGCAAACTGACGCCTCACGAAATGATGATTGTTCAATTATATCCTACTGCCTCTCATGGTGGCCATTATGATGAAACTGTATTTATATATGAGATATATTATTTTCATGTTCTCTTTATTCTTATTTATTTTTTATTTATAGAATACCTTTATTGTTTCCATTATGGGTAAACAAGATAATTTCATTTAAGGAAGTGTAGACTACCGCCCCTTCAAAGTGATATCACCTGTTAATGTCATATGTGGGACGAATAAAGCATGTAGTTTATGATATTATATAAGATATTATACTATAATTAAAATATAACTATGTATGATTATGTTATAATTCCATTAAAATATGAAATATAAATGTAATTAGTGTTCATGCATATGTACTGCTTACCGTCTACATGAATGGTGTATTTAATTTCTTCTATCCAAATGTTATATACTATTATAAATAAATACATATAATGTATATATATGATATATATGATATCTACATCATGAGTATAATTCTATAGATAATGTATATTTGACAACATGAACAACTTCTATTTATAAGAAGTTTATTTTTGACTCAAGTACCAAATATCAACAAAACGACCATTATTAAATTAAATGATTACATAATTTTTATAGCATTATAATAAGTGATATAGAAGGAATAATAAACTTGAAAAATGATATTATGAAAGTTAAAAATAACTCTATTTATCTATTCATGAGATTAATGAATAAACGAGTCGAATTGGACATGAGGTAAGGGACTTCGTCTTAGTCTCCTTTCATTGAGGCATATTTTCTTTTAATACATGACTTTTTTATATATTGTATAAACACCTTATACTTTTCATTTCAGTTAAATGGAATATTTTTCTTCTAAGTGTTTTACTAAATGACAAAAAATAATGTTTCTATTAATGTAAGCAGTGACAATGACCTTTTTCGCCACCGCGAGTATTATTTGATCTATGGATTCCTTAAAAAATCCATAATGTTTTTAAAAGTAAAATAAATACCACATAATATTTTAGATATTTTGTTGTTGAAAATGGTTTTGATAATGTATTTTTTATGTCTATATATTTAAATTATATATGGTGATCGAACTGTGGAAATGTTATCTTTTCTTTTATATTTTTTTAAGAGTTAGGAATATGTTATGGTAATTGGGAATTGCTACGTATATGGGTGGTTCAGTGATAAACCTAGGGTGGGTGAGCCCAAGATAGCTCTCCAATGGCTTGGGTAAAGTGATGGAGTTGAACATGTGTAACATTCCAAGTAAGTAATGAATAATAGATATTTTTTATCTATGTCTATTAATGATTAATATAGTGTTGTAGAGTCTTAAAATGAAAATAAATACAATCTTATGCATGGAATACACTAATATTCTTAAAAGATTGATTTAGTGCCCTTTGATGGCAAAACATTTTTGAATCTATATTTTGACAATTTTATAAACTATGTTTGTCAAAATAAACTTATTCTTTATGATTGGGACATCAAAATTTATTTTGTGTGAATTTTTGGTATTTTTCTGGCAATGTTCATTTTTTAATGAATAGTGGAAAATACTGCATTTTACATCAAAAATGCTTTTTAATCTAATTTATTTATATGATTAGATTATCTTTTGAATTGGTCTTAATGTTTAATATGAATATATTTTTACCATTTAATTTAATGGTTGTCATTGGAATCAATTTCACTTTGAAATTGGACATAAACTAGTGTCAATCTTTTGATACTTATTGTTTTGTAAAAACACGCTATTTGCTCTGGCAGCGGGAATTAATTATTAAATTAATTAATGTGACTTATATGATTTGAATTTTGTAAAATAGACTTAATTTTTGAATTCGGAATATCAAATGTAGCTTAGGGTGAATTTTTGGTAATTTTCTGAAAAACTTCAATTTTTGATGAATAGTGAAACCACTAAGTAGTAATCAAGAAAAATGATTTTTCAGTTAAATGAAAGTTTACCACTAATGTGTATTGAATTTTGAAAATCTGACATACATGGTTGTCATTAATAAGTAAAATGTGGTTCAATGAGATTAAAATAATTTTTTTTGGTGAATAGTAACTTAATTAAGTTTTTAATCGCGATTAGTGGTAATTAGTGTAGTTTAAGGTATAAATAATGCTTTAATAATATGAAATGACCTAGACACATGTACCAACCTTATTGGTTGTGTAATTGCCGACCAAGACAAGCCATGGGTCAACTTGGGGACCCCATGGATCCACTTTTGTTGTGAAATGACATAAATAACTTTTTATTTAATGTAAAAGTAAAAATGACACAAACATAATATGTTTTACGAAAACAATTTTTACATGGGATTATAAAGCTCAGATTTTTGATTATAAATAGTCATTGGAAATCTAAAAATATTTCCTACATCATAGTATTTTTTTTATAATTTTTATACATTAAATAAATTAAATTATTTACGACATAATAATGATGCAGTGATGACATCATTATTTATGGAAAGACAATGTAAAATCTATGAACTACACATGGTCAAAACCAATTGGATGAGTGGATTTCGAACCCTTATCACCTTATCCACGAATTATATCAATGTGGGACATTTTCAAACCGAAACACATTTTCAAATAATGTAATATTTCTTTACTTTCCAAAAGTGCCCCTCCTCTCCTCTTATAAAAGGCCCCCACCTCTACCTCAATTCACACACTCCTCAAGCCTTTGGCTCTGCCAACCCCTGCCCATTTACTCTATCCAAATCCCTCTCCTCATCCTAGAGGATTCCCTTTGGGCTGAATCCTTTCAAAGGAAGCCTTTAGGCTCAAATCGAAAGGGGATACACTTTTAAAGGTAATTCATTCTCTCATGTTCATTTGTTTTGCTTCTCCAACCCCCTAAACTCTTTTTATTTACTTCTTTTGTAACAACACCAGTATCTTAAATATACTAGGATGTTTTTATAAGATTTATTTGAGCTACACTCTCACAAAACTACATCAAATGGTTAAATAACATACGGTTTCCGTGGATGGAGAAATTCTGCCTCCCGAAACGATGATTGTTCAATACTCATTTGACACCTTCAAAGGTGTCCATTATGATGTCACTATTTTTATATATGATATATGATATTTTTATGTTTTCCTTAAGCTTCTGTTTTTTTTCATTTTTGGCATACCTTTATGGTTTCCATTATGGGTAAACACGATATCTTCATTTTAGGAAGTTCGGACTACCGCCCCCTCAAAGTGATTTGATTCGTTAAATACCATATGTGGGACATATAAAGTATGGAACTATGATATTATATATGATATTATACTGGAATTATAATATACCTTTATATCATTATGATTCCATTCTATAAAATACGAAATAGAAATGAAAGTAGCGTTCATGCGTACGTACGGCTTACTGTCTCCATGAACGGTGCATTTCATTTCTTACCTATAAATGATTATGTAATATTATAAATTCATGTATGTACTGGATATATATGACATATATGATATCAACATCATTAATACCATTCTGGATATAATGAACCTTTGACCAAATTAACAACATGTAAGTGTAAGAAGTCTATTTTTGACTTAAGAACCAAATACCGACAAAATGAACATTATTAACTTAAATGATTACATGATGTTCATAACATGGTATAAAAGGAATAATGAACTTGAAAAAGGTTCTTAAGAAAGTAGAGATTAACTCAAGTTTATTATTCAGGAGATTAAAGAACGGTCGGGTCAAGTCGGATACGAGGTATGGGACTTCGTCTCAATCTCCTTTCGTTGAGGAATATTTTATTTTATACACAACTTTCTTTTATACGGTGTATAAACCCCTTTGACTTTTAAGTTTATTCAAAAGGAATATTTTTTATACGAAGCGTTTACTAAACGACAAAAGGGAATGTTTTTGTCGTACGTATGCGGCGACAACGACTTCTCTGCCGTCGTGACCGTTATTTGAGTGTCGGCTTCCTCTACAAGCCATACCTTCTTTTTTAAAAGAAAAATACATACCATGTTTTACTTTTCTTTTACTTTGGTATTGAAAATGGTTTTCATAATTTTTTTATTATATCAATGTGTTGTATTGATATCTCGTGATTGAAATGTGGAAATGTTATGTTTCCTTTATGCATGTTTTATGTGATATGATTATGTTATGGTTCTTGGGTATTATTATGAAGACGGGTGGTTCCGTGATAAACTAAGGGCGGGTGAGCCCGTTATAGCTCTCCAATGCATTGGGTAACTTGAAGGAGTGAAACGTTAAGGTTTCTCTGAAGAGATTTTAGGGAATATACTGTGATGGGTATTCCAAACGTAACCAAGAGGTTTACTCCCTACGTAAGAATGTTATGAATGCCTCAAGTTACCTTTATGTCTTATGAATTCTATGATTTATTCATGATTTTATGGGGTATGTTATAGTGCCTATGTTTTATGGGTAAAGTATGATTTCATTCTTATGTATATATTAACTCATGTTTCCTTTCCATGTTTTATTTATAACCCATACTGAGTTTTTATGCTCATCCCAAGTTTTTGAAATGTTTTTCACAGGTCAAGAGAAAGGTACATGATAAGATGATAGAGTCAAGGATGTGTCAAGAAATAATCCATGTTTTATTTTAAATGTGTTTCCATTGATGGGAATAAAGAATACTATCTTTATGTAACCACTTTGTTTATATGTAGAATGTAATGCAAGTTTTATGATCTAATTCTCTAAAACTCTAAACCCGAAAAGATCCTCAATGTGTAATCTTGTAATAACTCAAGATTAAGTAAGGTTTAAGGCTGGGGCCTTATAGTTGGTATCAGAGGTCGGTTTATATAACTTTAGGAGTTAGAATTCTATTAAATGATTATCCAAAAATATTTTTTTTTCGAAATGATATAGCATTTAAAGATTACCATGTTGCTTCATCTAAGACATGTTTGTTCAGAATGGTTTTCCGCATAGGAAACAGGGAAGCAGTGCTAGGAAGGCATACAGAAGGAAATAACCTTCCGAATCAGCATCCAGAAATGGTCGGAATTGGAACTGAACAGTTTGTTGCAGTAATGGTGCAGTTGACTCAAGCGATAAATGGCGGTGGTATCCATGCACGAGATCAGCCAGATCAACTGCAGAGGAACATGTCAGTGGTGGAACATTTCATGAGGCAACATCCACCATCATTCAGAGGATCATCTGACCCTGTGCTAGCTGAAGGGTGGATTAATGCACTGGAAGAAGATTTTTGATGTCATGGGGTGTTCAGACAATCAAAAGGTTATTCTTGCTATTTACCGTTTGGAGGGTGAGGCAGATCAGTGGTGGTCAATGGTTAAGAATATCAGGGATGCCGATGAGATTGATGCTCTTGACTGGGATGAATTCAAAGGTATGTTTCTTGAGAAGTATTTTCCTAAGGCTGTTCGACTTAGGATGGAAAAGCAATTCTTGGAATTGAGGCAAGAGGAAGACTCAGTGGCTGCCTATGAAGAAAGGTTCACTCGATTGGCAAGGTATGCTCCAAATTTTATCCAGGACCTTGATAGTAAAATCAATCGTTTTTACTCAGGATTAAAGCCAAAATATCTAAGTGCATTAGATTCTCGTGAGTTTAAAAGTTATCAAAAGCTTGTTAGATGTGCTGAGAAGGTGGAAATGGAGTTTGCCGATGACCAAGTGTTCTATAACAACCAGTAGAAGAAGAGACCGAGGTGGCAGGAGAAAGGTATGAATTCTTCAAAAAAGTCTGATGGTAAGAGAACTAAGTTTCCAGTTTGTGATAAATGTGGAAAAAGGCATGGTGGGGAATGTCTTCTGAATTCTGGAAAGTGCTACCGATGTGGTATGATGGGACATAAGGCTCGTGATTGCACTGAAAAGGATCAAGGTGAAGGTAAGAACAAAGTTGATTTACAGTTAGTGAAATGTTATAAGTGCAGTGAGATGGGTCACTATGCAAACGAGTGTCTGACAAAGAGCTTGAGTGATGGGAAGCAGTTAGACTACAAGCAGAAAGGGGTGGTGAAATCCTTTGCAACTACTTCAGCAGATGTCGGGCCATCAAATGAAGTTGTATCAGGTACTTTGTTTGTTTTTTCAGATTATGCCAGTGTGTTGTTTGATTCGGGGTCTACACATTCTTTCATCTCTGAAACCTTTTCTAGTAAAATGGGAATACCATCTCAAGAAATGACTCTTGAACTTTTGGTAAAAACACCTGGGGGAAATGTCGAGGCAAAAAGAATTTATAAGAATCTTCCTATCCTTATCTGTGGAAAGAACCTACTTGCAAACCTTATTGTTCTACCTCTAGTAGAGTTTGATGTTATCCTGGGTATGGATTGGCTCTCTATCTACCATGCTAAGATTGATTGTAGAGCTAATGAAGTTTCTTTTCAGAAAGACTTTCAGTTTGTTTACAAGAATGAACCCTTAATTTTGATAACAAATCAAGAGGCCGAGAAACTTGTAAAAGATGGAAATGAATGTTACCTTGCACATGTCATTGAAAATAAAGGAACTCTTCAGATTAATGATGTGCCAGTGGTAAATGAGTATCCTGATGTTTTTCCTGATGAGTTGCCTGGAATAATACCAGATCGGGAAGTTGAGTTTACAGTTGACTTAGTTTCTGATGCTAAGCCAATTTCAAAACCCCCTTATCGAATGGCACAAATTGAACTTTTAGAGTTGAAGGAGCAATTGCATGATTTATTAGAGAAAGGTTTCATTAGACCTAGAACATCACCATGGGCTGCTCCTGTTTTATTTGTTAAAAAGAAAGATGGTTCTATGAGACTTTGCATTGATTATAGAGCCTTGAATAATATCACTGTTAAGAACAAATATCCTTTGCATCATATCGATGATTTGTTTGATCAGCTCCACGGAGCTCAGTTTTTTTCAAAGATTGACTTGAGATCGGGGTACCATCAGCTGAAGGTAAAGGAGGCAGATATTCCGAAGACCGCGTTCCGTACGAGATATGGCCATTATGAATTTGTAGTAATGCCTTTTGGGCTAACCAATGCACCTGCTGTATTCATGGACATAATGAATAGAATTTTCCATGAGTTATTGGATAAGTTTGTGGTGGTTTTCATTGATGATATTTTGGTGTTTTCTATAAGTAAAGAGGAGCATGAAAAACATTTCAGGGTTATCTTGCAAACCCTAAATGAAAATAAACTGTATGGGAAATTCAGCAAGTGTGAGTTTTGGTTGCAACAAATTTCTTTCCTTGGTCACATTGTTTCTAAATATGGAATAACTGTTGATCCTGCAAAAACAAAAGTTGTCGAAGAGTGGCCAAGACCCACAAATGTAACCGAGATTCGTAGCTTCCTTGGTTTGGCGGGCTATTACCGAAGGTTTGTTAGAAATTTTTCACGGTTATCTAGCCCAATGACTAAGCTAACTCGGAAGGGTGTTAAGTTTATCTGGACAAAAGAATGTGATGATTGTTTTCAGGAATTGAAAAGAAGATTGGTGAATGCTCCAGTTTTGGCACTACCTTCCAGGAATGGTGAATTTGTTATATACAGTGATGCTTCATTGAAAGGACTTGGTTGCGTCCTAATGCAGAATGATCAGGTAATTGCTTATGCTTCATGACAGTTGAAAACTCATGAGGTAAATTACCCTACACATGATTTGGAATTAGCTGCTGTTGTTTTTGCTTTAAAAATTTGGAGGCATCATTTGTATGGAGTAAAGTGTGAAATATATACCGATCACAAAAGTTTAAAGTATATATTCACTCAGAAAGAGTTAAACATGAGACAAAGGAGATGGTTGGAATTAATCAAGTATTATGATTGTACAATTCATTACCATCCGGGAAAAGAAAATAAAGTGGATGATGCTTTGAGTCGAAAAAGTAATGCTTCATTTACAATGTTGTGTTTGGAACGTGATACTTTGGTTAAGGATTTGATGAACTTTGGCATAGAAGTTTTTGGTGCAGGAAGTCCTTCTGTTTTGTTTCAGGTGTCAGTGAGATCATCTCTATCAGATAGAATCAAGCGAGCACAGAAGCAAGACAGTGAGTTGCAGAAAAAGGTAGAGCTGGTTCAGAAAGGTAAGTTGCCTGAATTCAACATTGATAATGATTGTGTTTTGAGATTTGGGAAGAGATTGTGTGTGCCTTGTGATTCACAGTTGAAGAGACAGTTGTTATGTGAAGCTCATAGTTCTCCGTTTTCAGTTCATCCGGGAAGTACTAAGATGTATAGAGATCTGCGAGAGTATTACTGGTGGGATGGAATGAAAAGAGATATTGCTGATTTTACTGTGAAGTGTTTGACTTGTCAGCAGGTTAAAGCAGAGCGGCAGTTACCGAAAGGGATGCTTCAGCCTTTACCAGTGCCAGAGTGGAAATGGGAGAATATATCCATGGACTTTGTTGTTCGATTACCGAAGACATCTCGAGGTAATAATGCAATCTGGGTTATTGTTGATCGTTTGACCAAATCTGCTCATTTCCTTGCTATACGAGATACTTTCTCTCTTGATCAACTTTCCCGTTTGTATCTTAAAGAGATAGTCAGGTTACATGGAGTTCCTCTCTCCATTGTATCGGATCGTGATCCCAGGTTTACTTCAAACTTTTGGAAAGGCCTTCAGAAGTCTTTGGGTACTGAATTAAATTTTAGTACAGCTTTTCATCCTCAATCAGATGGACAGTCAGAACGAACAATTCAGACATTGGAGGATATGCTACGAGATTGTTCTATGGATTATCAGGGAAGTTGGGACCAACATCTTTCTTTGGTTGAGTTTTCATATAATAACAGTTTTCATTCCAGTATACAGATGGCACCATTTCAGGCATTATATGGGAAGCGGTGTCGAACTCCAGCTTTCTGGGATGAAGTGGGTGAAAGGAAGTTGATGGGACCAGAATTGGTAGAAGAGATGGCAGAAAACGTTCAGCTGATTCAGAAACACATGAGAACAGCTCAGAGCAGGCAGAAGAGTTATGCGGATAACCGGAGGAAGGATCTATCTTTCGAGGTAGGTGATCATGTTTTTCTCAAGGTTTCTCCTTGGAAAAGTGTGATGAGATTTGGTAAGAAAGGAAAGTTGAGTCCAAGGTTCATTGGACCATACGAAATTCTGGAGAGAGTTGGATCAGTTGCATACCGAGTGGCTTTACCTCCGAGTTTATCTCAGGTACACAATGTTTTTCACGTTTTGATGTTGAGAAAGTATATGCCAGATCCATCTCATGTTTTGAGTCCAGAGGTAGTTCAGCTGGAAGAGAACCTATCTTATGAGGAACAACCGGTCCAAATTCTTGACCACAGGGAGAAAGTGTTACGGAATAAGGTGATTAAGCCGGTAAAGGTTTTGTGAAAAAACCACATGATTGAAGAGGCAACATGGGAATCTGAAAATGCAATGAGGGATAAGTACCCCCATTTATTCGATAAGTAAATAAACTGCAGGGACGCAATTTTCTAAAGGGGGAAGGATGTAACATCCCAAGTAAGTAATGAATAATAGATATTTTTTATCTATGTCTATTAATGATTAAGATAGTGTTGTAGAGGCTTAAAAGGAAAATGAATACAATCTTATGCATGGAATACACTAATATTCTTAAAAGATTGATTTAGTGCCTTTTGATGGCAAACCATTTTTGAATCTATATTTTGACAATTTTATAAACTATGTTTGTCAAAATAAACTTATTCTTTATGATTGGGACATCAAAATTTATTTTCTGTGAATTTTTGGTATTTTTCTGACAATGTTCATTTTTTTAATGAATAGTGAAAAATACTGCATTTTACATCAAAACTGCTTTTTAATCTAATTTATTTACATGATTAGATTATCTTTTGAATTGTTCTTAATGTGTAATATGAATATATTTTTACCATTTTATCCAATGGTGGTCATTGGAATCAATTTCACTTTGAAATTAGACTTAAACTGCTGTCAATCTTTTGATACTTATTGTTTTGTAAAAACACGCTATTTGCTCTGGCAGCGGGAATTAATTATTAAATTAATTAATTTGACTTATATGTATTGATTTTTTTAAAATATACTTCATTTTTGAATTCGGAATATCAAATATAGCTTAGGGTGAATTTTTGGTAATTTTCTGAAAAACTTCAATTTTTGATGAATAGTGAAACCACTAAGTGGTAGTTAAAGAAACTGATTTTTCATTTAAATGAAACTTTTCCACTTTTGTGTTATGAATTTCAAAAATCCGAAATTCATGGTTTTCATTAAGAAGTAAAATGTGGTTCAATGGGATTAAAATAATTTTTTGGTGAATAGTATCTTATTAAGTTTTTAATCGCGATTAGTGGTAATTAGGGTAGTTTAAGGTATAAATAATTCTTTAATAATATGAAATGACCTAGACACATGTCCCAACCTTATTGGTTGTGTCATGGCCGACCAAGACAAGCCAGGGGCCAACATGGGGATCCCATGGAGCCACTTTAGTTGGAAAATGACAATAATATATTTTTATTTAATGGAAAAGTAAAATTGACACAAACATGATATGTTTTACTAAAACAATTTTTAAGTAGGGTTATACAAGTCATATTTTTTATTATAAATATTAATTGGAAAGATAAAAATATTTCCTACATCATAGTAATTTTTTATAATTTATAGACATTAAATAAATTAAATTATTTATGACATAATAATTATGCAGTGATGACATCATTATTTGACGATTTAAATAAAATGGAAAGATAATGAAAAATATATGAACTACACATGTCCAAAACCAATTGGATGAGTGGATTTCAAACTATTATCACCTTATCCACGAATTATATCAATGTGGGACCTTTTAAAACCGAAACACATTTTCAAATAATGTAATATTTCATTACTTTCCAAAAGTGCCCCTCCTCTCCTCTTATAAAAGGCCCCCACCTCTTCCTCATTTCACACACTCCTAAAGCCTTTGGCTCGGCCAACCCCTGCCCATTTACTCTCTCCACATCCCTATCCTCATCCTAGAGGATTCCCTTTGGGCAGAATCTTTTCGAAGGAAGCCTTTAGGCTCAAATCAAAAGGAGATACACTTTTAAAGATAATTCATTCTCTAATGTTCATTTGTTTTATTTTGCTTCTCCAACCCCCTAAACTCTTTTTATTTACTTCTTTTGTAACAACACCAGTATCTTCAATATACTAGGATGTTGTTATATGATTTATTTGAGCTACACTCTCACACAACTACATCAAAAGGTTAAAGAACATACGGTTTCCGTGGATGGCGAAATTCTGCCTCCCGAAATGATGATTGTTCAACACTCATTTAACACCCTCAAAGGTGGCCATTATGATGTAAATATTTTTATATATGATATATAATATGTTTATTTTTTCCTTAAGCATCTGTTTTTTAATTTTGGGAATACCTTTATGGTTTCCATTATTGGTAAACACGATATCTTCATTTTAGGAAGTGCGGACTACCGCCCCATCAAAGTGATTTGATTCGTTAAATACCATATGTGGGACATATAAAGGATGGAACTATGATATTATATATGATATTATACTGGAATTATAATATACCTTTATATCATTATGATTCCATTCTATAAAATAAGAAATAGAAATGAAAGTAGCGTTCATGCGTACGTACGGATTACCGTCTCCATGAACGGTGCATTTCATTTCTTATCTCTAAATGATTATGTAATATTATAAATGCATGTCTGTACTGGATATATATGACATATATGATATATACATCATGAATACCATTCTTGATATAATGAACCTTTGACCAAATTAACAACATGTAAGTGTAAGAAGTCTATTTTTGACTTAAGAACCAAATACCGACAAAATGAACATTATTAACTTAATTGATTACATGATGTTCATAACTTGGTATAAAAGGAATAATGAACTTGAAAAAGGTTCTTAAGCAAGTAGATATTAACTCAAGTTTATTATTCAGGAGATTAAAGAATGGTCGGGTCAAGTCGGATACGAGGTATGGGACTTCGTCTCAATCTCCTTTCATTGAGGCATATTTTATTTTATACACAACTTTCTTTTATACGGTGTATAAACCCCTTATACTTTTACGTTTATTCAAAAGGAATCTTTTTTATATGAAGCGTTTACTAAACGACAAAAGGGAATGTTTTTGTCGTACGTATTCGGCGACAACGACTTCTCCGCCCTCGTGACCGTTATTTGAGTGTCGGCTTCCTCTACAAGCCATACCTTCTTTTTTAAAAGAAAAATAAATACCATGTTTTACTTTTCTTTTACTTTGGTATTGAAAATGGTTTTCATAATGTTTTTATTATATAAATGTGTTGTATTGATATCTCGTGATTGAAATGTGTAAATTTTATGTTTCCTTTATGCATGTTTTATGTGATATGATTATGTTATGGTTCTTGGGCATTATTATGAAGACGGGTGGTTCCGTGATAAACTAAGGGCGGGTGAGCCCGTTATAGCTCTCCAATGCATTGGGTAACGCGAAGGAGTGAAACGTTAAGGTTTCTCCGAAGAGATTTTAGGGAATATACTGTGATGGGTATTTCAAACGTAACCAAGAGGGTTACTCCCTACGTAAGAATGTTATGAATGCCTCAAGTTACCTTTATGTCTTATAATTTCTATGATTTATTCATGATTTTATGGGGTATGTTAAAGTGCCTATGTTTTATGGGTAAAGTATGATTTCATTATTATGTATATACGAACTCATGTTTTCTTTCCATGTTTTTTTTATAACCCATACTGAGTTTTTATGCTCATCCCAAGTTTTTGAAATGTTTTTCACAGGTCAAGGGAAAGGTACATGATAAGATGATAGAGTCAAGGATGTGTCAAGAAATAATCCATGTTTTATTTTAAATGTGTTTCAATTGATGGGAATGAAGAATACTATCTTTATGTAACAACTTTGTTTATATGTGGAATGTAATGCAAGTTTTATGATCTAATTCTCTAAAACTCTAAACCCGAAAAGATCCTCAATGTGTAATCTTGTAATAACTCAAGATTAAGTAAGGTTTAAGGCTGGGGCCTTATACATATCCTTATGAGTAGTGATATACACTAATTAATAGTAACCTCAACTATGATAGTATAAAAATAAGATTCAAGATGGAAGTATGATATACCCATATTTTTGAAGAAGTTAATGAATGTTTTAAAACTGGTTTGGATAATAAATTATTATTTTAATTAAATATTAAAATAATCATATTTAGAATTTTTTTATGAAAATTGGACTTCATATTATTATTTCGTACATCATTAAATGGTTAGGGTTAATATTTGGGATTTTTCTGAAATACTTGAAATCATGATTAATAGTAAAATACGATAATTTACAATAAATGAAAAATAAGGGATTTATTGATTCTTTCATGATGTTCTGCTGATGTAAACCTACTTGGTTAATGATGAAATGATAATATTACTATTATTGGTCATGGAATACTTACTATTCCTTGTATTATGAAGAAATAATAAATTAATGATTATTATATTCTGAAATCCCTCCTCTCCTCCACTATAAAACCCCCCCTTCACTCCCTCTTCTCTTCACTCCTCTCAAGCCCTATCCATTGCTATTATTCTGCCCAAATGTCTCCCCAAGACACTCCCCCACGTCCAAAATCTCCTAGCCTCTTCAAAATTCCATGACCTCTCCCCTCAATAGGGTCTCAAAGGAAAATGTATCAAGAGGTAAAATTCCCTTTCTCAATTTATTCTTTTCTTATATGTTCTTTTCTTTTTATTTCATTCCTCACCTACATTCACCATAATAGTATGATAAATATAGTAACATAAATGTACTGGAATGTTTTCATTCTAATGATGTGTTCCATTATCTTCTCTTCTTTACCCACCCTATTATTGGCAAGAAATAAAAGCACCGTTTAAGATGTGCTAATTTAGCACATTCAAGAGGAACTGTTTATCAATTTATATTATTTTCTTTAATTATGGTCATGAGACCATTTGAGTTATGTTTGTACTGGATTATTATATATACCCTATTTTTAGTTCTGTATTATATTTGTACAAATGGTATTACATGATAAAATCAAAACATGTTCCTTGTAATCGAACCCATCGATTAACAAAAACGGTTATCACAAAGGTAATATATATAATAATTCGACTTCACTCTAAGTTACATAATTAAAATTAAAACCATTTAATCTCCTAGATATTCACTAATGAATATTACATGAATTCTGGACAACAACGTTCATCTTACATATAATCCAAACTTAAATATAATTGAACCGATCTTTTAAAACCATGTAAAGAAATGAGACCGAACAATGAAAGTGATCCTTATAACTAATCAAAAACGCTTTGAATGAACTAAAAAGGGTTACAATTAATAAAGTAAATATATAAGATTTTCTGGAATTATTAATTAATAAGCCTAAATTTGTTTATTCAGGTCTTTAATAACTAGTGGAGAACACCAACAAATTAAAGGTAAGGGATTATGTCCTTTTGACTCTAAATCATGATTCCCTCTAGGCAATGTCATTTTATGTGTAATAACAAATTATAGGGTATGTTTTTTCTCCTCCCCCATACTTCCCTCTTGATTTATAATTTATTTGAAACCCCTCTTTTTCTCATCAATCCCTTTTAGTTACACCTGACATCATGCTGATAAAACTGTAATGAATTATACATGGTCCCTCTTGGTTATTTCAGGTTTCCTTATCCTTATTTCAAAATGGTGTTATATTATCTATTTATGTAAATCATATGAATTATAGTTAGTTGAAAAACAATCTTATATCAAGACACATTCATCACTTTCTTTTGGGGATGTACATGTTTTTAAATTATTCCCTTATTAGAACCTTCTGATAAGAAAACTTGTTTTACGTGAACATCCCAAATTGTTACCCAATTTCAAGTGAAAACTATCGTATAATTTAAGCCACCATTACATTTATAAAATCAGAACATTTTTATTAGAACCATATTGGTTCAATTATGGTTTTATATAAATGATTTTCCTCTTTTCTATTTTAAAATACCTATAGTATTTTCCTTTAAACCGCACATAAATATTTTAATGCCAATGTTTCTAATATACATTTTTTATTTTTTGTCACTTCTGTTTGACACCACATTCCATGTTATATCCATATTTTACCCTATGAACGTCCATTAATGTTCTAATCCTTTCCCTTCATGGAAGATTTTGTGATACGCCCATTGGTTATGATTTATGTCATGATTGTGGTACGTCATTCTTTCCATGGGTACCCATATGTTTATGTATGGTTGATTATCTGTGAATATATATGTGGTATGAATATTTATATAGAAATAATATTATTGAAAAATTTTATATGGGTGCGCCCAGATAGCACTTCAGTGCATTGGGTATGGTTATGTCTAATTAGATGAGATGGGAAGCAGGATTTGCAGTTATCCTTGACCCATACTGAAATCGGAAACGAGATTGGTCATTAGCCTTGACCCTTACTAAAGAAATGTTTTGTAATTCATCCACATTTATATGATTCCAAGTTTATATGATCCCATGAATATATGATATTATTTCATATGTTCCATGTTTTGGATATCAATATGCCATGCCTGCTCACTCAAGTGACTATGATGTTTCCTTATGTTCACTCTCTTACATGGATTTTTAGCTAATCCTTTTGTTCATGTGTTCCCTTGGCTACCCTATATAGATGTGCAGGCTCAAAAAACGTTTGGAGCTCATTATGGAGAATAAATAAATTTTTTTTATCCTTATTTTTTATTTTTTATGTACCTAATATTCCAAGACACTATACTTAATGATCCTTGTCTTGTACTATGATGAATAATTATACTTAAAATCATGATATGTTATATGTAAAAGGCTTGGGTCTCTATAACCATCATGTCATTTTACATGAAGTAGTATCCCAGTCCCTTCCTGGATTCATCATTTTATATAAAAACCCATTCATCGTTATATTATAGAATCAATACAGTTTAAGTGACCAACCTTCTTTGGATCTCATTAAAATTTACGTTACATTCAATTACACCTGGTAAATTCATTCCCTTACCATATAAGTTGTTGTAAATTGTCAATATCAAGATAATATTATTATAAATTTCCGTAATATCCAATAAACCCAATATAAATATGGATCACTATTACAATAATCAGTTAGGGTCAGTCTACAATTAATTATATCTTTGAAGGATAAAAAAAATATAACATCTATTATAATTATTTAATAAAATAATGATACATCATATGGATTTAGTTCATACATGCTAATTTTTTCATATAATTTCACATTTATTAAGGTATTTACTAGAATCCTCAAATCATCATTATAAGGTGGGTATGATCTTCGACCATTTATGACACAACATCATTGAAATCTTATAAAAATGTTGAATGTTATAACATTATAAAATATAAAAGTTTGATACGAAACATGAAGTTCAAAATAGATATGGATTTATTAGAATTATTAATATTTCATGTTGTGATGATCTCAATCATCTATTATAAAACATAACAACTATATTATTATTTTTATTTTTAATAAACAATCTATGGTTAAGAACTATTATGTGGAAAAAAGGAAGCATTATATTTTTATAATAAGAATAAATTTAATATGTTAATAAAGTTATTTACCTATAATTTGAGGTATTTAATTTTATTTTGATAATATACTGACAAGTAATCATTTTTATCCTCTTCCCATGACTTTTATTTACATATATAATATACGAAAACGTGAATAAAAAGAATATTTATGTTTATATAATATAAAATTTAAATAAATATTTCATTTTTACCAATTTTCAAAATGTGTTATGAAAACCATCCAATGATGAGAAATACCAATATATAATGCATTCATGTTGGGAGAATATGTGTAACAACTAATGAACATTACAATACAATTTTTTTATAATTAGTAAAATTATAATGAATAGTTTCTTATAAATATATTTTTCTTCTAACTAATCTAGGAATGTACAAAACAATCTCCCAAAATAGATATTTTATAATCCTTTACTTGTATATGTTGCACTTTCATCATTTTATTGGTATTGAATAGATATTGAAATTTATTTTAAATTCAAAAAAACATATACCATAGTTCCCTAATTTTTAATGTGTTAATTCTTGACATATCTAAATATATATGTACTATATTATGTTCCTAGAAGTCATAAATACTTAATTAATGATTATTGAAATTAAAAAGTACATACAAAGAAAAAAATAGTGACAAATGTACAGTGTCAAAAACAAAAATGATAATATCCATTATATAATTATTAAATATTTGTAATGTATAGCCTCCTATATGTGTATATGTTATCATAAAAACTCAAAATGAGTCACCAAGAATGAAGAAATAAGGGATAATATTTTTTGCAAAAAAAATCTATAATAAAAATCAAATGGTGGTTGTTCTAGATTTTTTTTTATTATTCACAAATTAATTTGATTTTAGATACACAACTATTAATAAAATATAAAGAAAAAATATTTATGGAACAAATAAAAAGTATGTAAAATTTAAAAAAACACATAACTCATATGATTCGTATAAAGAGAGCATGAAATCTAGGGTAAAAAATGTCTCACATACTCACTATCTTTGATAACATAGTTATAGAAAATGGAACTAGAGAATTTGGATTAATAATATTATATACCATTACTAATTCGTAACACGACTTCATACTCTAAAGCTGTACATAATAAATAAATTATGTACCACTACTTTATATATAATATATCTGTTGGGATCCCTAGTATAAAACTCTCAATACAAGGCTATCCTCGAATTAGGAGATATAGGATCCATGTTGGAAGGGATCATACTATGTGAATATTTGATTATTTTATCGAACATACTATCAACAACTTGTTAAATATAACCAAAAATTGACATGTATTTCTTACAACTCAAAATTAATAGAATTTATATCTACATCCCTTGATTTCAAAAATATATGACCAAACAAATTCATATTACGCACACCCAAATCATATCCTCTTATAATATTAGATTTTTTTCAAAACTAAAGTGGTAGATTTAATTTACACCATACCATTATAGATAAAATATTTTTTCTTCCTATTTTCCAAAATCAAATAGTGAAATTATATATTAAAATTTTATTTTGATGAAATTTATATAAAAATTATGATTATTTAATAAAAGTAAAAAATCATTTCATAAAAATCAATATACGACTTATTTAGATGGATCTATAAGAATATTTTCATTTTTTCTAATCCATTCCCTTATTCAGTCATATAGCGGAGTGGGGGGAGAGATAGAGGAACAAAATACTACCGATTTTGACCACAAAAATCTTTAACTCTAAATTTATCAAACATTTCAACATTGAATTTCTCCTCCATTAAATTATACAAATCATGTAATAATGTATGATAGTATACAATATAAAATTGGGAATGTTGGAATGATTTTTAAAAGGCTAGTAACATAATAATAAACAAGATATAAATAATGAAATAAATAAAAATATTCTATAATATGCAATCATTTTAATAATAAAAAAATTTCATCATTTCAACTAGGATCAAATTTAACTCATGTCTCTACATTTTAAACTGACACACTAGGCATGAGTTTTCAATCTGTATCATCCAAAATATATTTAAATTAGGTTTTAAATTATCTCCATCGATCCACCACTAATAATAGAATAGTTATCATAATTTCAATAATTTGGTAAAATATATATGTGATTTTTAATTCTATATATTGTACATTAGTCATATAAAATATAATATTTATAATACACAGGTACATAAAATCAATTGATATATTTTACAATTCTATAAACCCACATCTTCTATTTTATATTCCTTCCAAAGGAAATCCAATCAAGATTGAAAATGATTTTCCCAAAAGATATCTCCATGGAAATATAACTCGTATACAACATTTGATTTTATAAATTAGGGTTCTTATTATCATTACACACGATCTATATCATGTACTCTACATGAGCTGGTGAATGTTTTGGTAATCAAAAAATTCCATGTCTACAAACTCTATTAATCACGATCTCTAGAGAAGAATAAGAATAAATTATTATATTAGGCTCTAAAGTATACATGGAAATAAATTTGAAAAATTAATTTTTTAATAATTAAAAGTTCATTTATTGAATATTTAATTATATGAAAAATAAAAATAAAAATAAATTGTTCCCCTTACATTAAACTTTCGATTAAATATATGAATAAATTTATATTCTTCTTACTTATGTATTATTATAAAACTTATATTAATGAAATGATTAAAAAGATATCCATTTAAAATAATAGTAGGAACATATGTATAAAGTTCCCAAAAAACTAATTATTTCATGATTATAAACCAAAAAATATTTCTCTTAATGTAGTAAATATAATTATTAATTTAAAATTTAAAAAAATGATCCGATTTTATATTTTTAAATATCATAATTATAAAATTATATTTTTCTATATATATATAAATTTCGACTGAATGAATTATTTTTTGTATTTTCAATCACAAAATGTTTAACTGGAATTGATGAATATAAAATTTTACATTGAAATAATTAATATAGTATATATATATATATATTTAAACCAAAAATTTATAAAAATGAGTTTTTACATTGACTATATATATAATTATGAGAGTAAATGAGTGTTTTCTTTTATTCATTCAATATGTTCATTTTGTACAAAATAATCTATTTCCACATTACAGTCAATGTTATCATCAATAAATCATATAATTTATAATAAAATATTACTTAAATAAATAACATCACAATCATCATAATCACTAAAATAAATTATATCTATTTTAAACCAACAAACCACTGGATATTCTAGAGGTTAGTAACCTAAAAATTCCTTAATTTCAATTGTATTCAAGATAAATTCTCCCTCTTTTAAACTAAATCATTTACAATTGATAGTTTTAAATACGCATTCATCATGACTAAATACATTATTACTACCATCCATGTTACGCATAAACATTTGTTCTCAATATTTAATATAATCAGTGAACCATATATCCCTAAAAACACTAAAATGTCTCATTGATGAAGAAATTAGATCTTTTTGTGGAAAAAAATGTATTGTATAGTGAAGAACATTGATGTAAAATTTAAATGGTAATCATGTTATCTATATTTTTAATGTAAATTATTTAATAATTAATATCAAAACTAGAATCTATGATTAAATAATGATACGGCCCCCCTCATACAATTTCAATTTTTTGATATTTGTAAATTTGTGTTTACTTTCTCCTTAAATGTTGGGTCATATGTATTTTTATATTCAACAATCCAAAGGATTTCATCAATTTTCTGATATTATACCTTTAATTAGAAATATATGATCATATATTCTATTATCCATGATCTTTTTTTAAAATTAATAAATCTCCATATATCACTTCATCGTATGGAATTTACTTCACTATTAATCCATGAATACCTCTACCTTCACAATAGAATAAAATAACAAGAGATATAGAGACCCCCACATGAACTAAACAATATAAAAAATTAGCACATAACTTAGTCTCCACTTATGATATATATTTTTGATTAATTGTGTCCTCTAAATGATGGTGTTTTTTAATTTTTTAAATTAAAACATTTATATATATTTCAATAAGATACATTATATGTAAATAACAAGGCCCATATATTCTTATCTCTGTCAAAAATTTACTAACAAGATTAACCATTATTTTTTAAAAAATATAGGTAAATACAATTCTATTTGAAAATGTATAAGGGAAACTCCATTCTCTAACACAGAAAAAATCAATCTGTGAATTATTTATAAATGGATTTTTAGAAGTAACATAACATACTTATATCTTTTTTAATGGTATCAACAACATAATGCATAGTGAAACTGGTAGTAGTTATTGTTTCCATACTTAATATTTCATACCAATTAATTTACAAGAATTTAATAACACTAAATTATTAATATTTAATGAATATACATATGTAAATTAATATTATGATTTTTTTTAATATCATTTTCAAAGTCTTATTTAAAATGTGTCGAGATGTAGGTAAATGTGTTTTATTTTTTTCAAAGTGGAAGCTTAGTCAAAACAGATTCCCATGGATATTAAGTCAAAAAATTTCAGAAATCAGTCTTCTTAGTTTCTTTTTTTTCTAAAATTGTTCCAAACAAACTATTATATATGTTATTATAATAATTAATAACATTAATATTATGTTTCGCCACAAAACATATATAGTAAGGTGTATTTAATAAAAGACTATATAGTCTTGGTATTTTTTTCACATGTACTTATATTCAATCTAAATTTAAAATAAATATTTTTTACCTTGTCATAATATTTATCAACTGATAATAGTTATGTGGATGAGATTATACTTTTATATTACCTTAAATTAATATTCTTATCTCTAAAATGGATGATCAATTTCCAAAAACCATTTTTCATCATGTATATTGTATTTATTAATTTTTATACGTGTTAAAATGAATCCCATTCATTATGAATTTGTCTAGATTTATGTCACTTACAATAATATCATAATAAGATTCAATAATTTGGAATGTTATTTATAGTGAACAATAACAAAGAATGACTAAGAGAACATTGTTTCTTTTATATATCATAAATTCTAACACATATTTACAATATAAATTTAAAATCATCAATCAATTATGAAATACACAAATAAATATCATTTCCTGCTTATTTCTTTCTAAAAATCATAAAACTCAATATAACAAAATATTTTATTCTTATTTAAATGTACGAATTTTTTTAAAATACCCACATAAAATACCATTAACTATGATGTCTATTTAGGATCTCATGTATATTTATTCCATCTATTACTAATCCCATAATGATATGTATTTCCTAACATCCGAAAATAAGAATCATTTTAGAAAATAACTACAAATATGGAAAATTAGTAGAGTGACATAAGTTTCAATCAAGGTTTCACGTAACAATATTTTATGTATTCATATTTGAATAATTATATATTGAAAATTTATTCTTTAAATGATTACTTATTTGATGATAACTAATATTAATAAAAAAAGTTGGTTTAATATTTTTGGTAATTAATTATTGGTGAATTTTACATCAATCACATAACATTATCTCCCACATTTATGAGATGTTAATAAATATTTGTATTTTTTAAAACACAGAATCATTTGGAATGAGATGAAACGTTTTATACAATATTCCCATTTGTAAAATTATTTTTATTTTATCTTGATTGGACCCTATATGCCCTCTTCCTTCATGAGGAATCTCTTGGAAATTTTTATACGGTACGATGAATCTTTTAACTCTCTACCTATTTTATCATTCATGTCAACTCGTCTTAAAACTACACATAAAACAATAAATTTATTGGAACCTAAGAACATTTACTTCTATAAATATCCATACAATTTTTTTACAATTTTCTTGTTTCAATTTTTTAAATGACTACCTCATGAAATAATTCATTAATACCATCCTTCGTCTCATGTAAAATATATTTATCAATATTAAGTGATGATTTTTCTTTAATTTCACCATTATTTTTCGAAATTATACAATTAATACTAAAAAATATAAAATAAAATGGTAATTTAATACTCTAGAGTTTAAATTTATCAAATTAAAAAACATCATGCATGTATAGAAAATCACATATTTGTTATCAGGGTTTGTTTTTGTAAATTTGTTGATATCATCAACTAGTTTATCATTGGAATCAATATTTCATAATACATTTATCCAATTATGAACCTTCAATAACCTAATATCACTATATATTATATGAATATTATAAAATTTATATTCTTTCTAAAATATATATTTTTAGAGAAATATAAAACATATAGATATAAAATCAAAATAATAATTCCAACATTTCTCGATTACATTTTCATAAGACCGAAAAATTATAAAAAATAATAAGAAATGATTATAAATACATAAAATATATGAGTTTATGAATGTTGAAGGAGTGAAAAAAAATTATCTAATTTATCATGATGATCTATCTATTTGTAATATTAATGCATCCAACTCAATGCTCAATTGGATAAACATCATTATCTAAATTTTATTTATCATGATTATATACAAATAATTGATTTAAAAACAACATAATCAATATTAAAATATATATCCATCATTATATAATAGTCTAAAATTTTATCTTAGAAAAAATAGTAATGATTATAACATTAAAAAAATAATTTAAAAATGAAAAAAAGTACAATTAAAAAAAATTATATCGAAATAAATGGAATTTATAATAACAATCTAATTATTCATTAAATATATTTATAATGAAACAAATTTATAATTTAAAATATAAATATTTATAATAAATATAATAAATAAATTTAACTTATAATTAAAAAAAATTTAATAAATATATTTAAAAAAAATTACATAAAAAATATAGATATTCTCTAAAAAAAATTGGTTACTATGAGGAACAAAATTATTATTAATGACAAAAAAATTGAAATCAATGAAATTATATATGTAAAATTTTATTTAACCGTAAAAAATAGTGAATCTTGAATATGATAATTTGAACAAATATTGGTTGGTTGATTGATGAAAGTAATATTGTGAGGTGAGAAATAGAGAAGAAAAATTATGTGTAAATGCTAAAAAGTAGAACAGAAAAAGAATATTTATACTTCTAAAATGGGGCCAATAGTCACACAATGAACCTATTATGGTTTCCAAAAAAACACCAAGGAATAAATGATATTAACTTGTTTGTATGTTTTTTTAAAATTAATTCGATGTTTGTTTTACTTGAAATGATTGTTAAAAGTAAAAAAAACTTGTAATATACTAATAACCAATATCAAATGTTAAACACATTTATACTTTTTTACTAAACAGTAATGTAAAATACAAAAAATATGATGGTAGTTTTCCTAAAAACCAATATAATGGTATACTAGAAAAAAAAATTAATTTTTAGAATAAAATATTTTGTCTAAATCTCATATACAAGGATTGAAATATTGTATTTGTAATAAACTCCCTAAAAATACTGATGTAGAATCATATTATTCATCAAAATCAATGTTAAAGAATATGGATTTATAAAACACTTAAAAAGATAAATTTTCTGATTCATCTTTAATTCCCCCAATTATTTTTTTAGTCAATATAAACTCTTAAATATTTTCATAGAACATAGTATGAGATAAAATTAAAACTCAACGTCATGTTTGGGAGAAGACTACTATACTAGATTTTGTTTCATAGTATGTGGGAAAAAATCTTGAACAACAACAATATATTACCTATAAAGATCATTATGTCTTGAATTGATAAAATAAAATTATTTTATAATATGATCATGAAAAAATAACATCACTTTTTATTTCATCAAATAATAATTTTATTTTTAAGAACATTATAACTTTTACTAAGGAGACAGTTTATCACAAAAAATATTTTTTCATCAAATGTGTAGTTTTTATGACTTTTTAAAATTGTCATAATAACCTGTAAGTTAAATAATATTAATAAATAGAATAATAATTTATTGAATAAAAATATTAATTTTAAGGAAAATTTTGAACTTATAAATAATATACTTAACATTCTAATATCTAATAAAAATATTATTTGAATAAACGAATAATTTCTTACTTCTCAATGAATCTAGTATTTTATTGGGAGATATTATTTTCATTTCCTTGAAATTATAATTAATGTTATTTTTTATAATAATGAATTTTATTTTATTAAAATAAATATCTATTATAATTTCATTTTATATGTAAATATAAATACTAACTTTTTTATGAATGTATTTTTTACATGGAAAAGGTGGGTATTTTGAAATTAAATATTCACAACATTATAAATTTTATTTGATTAAGTTAATTTAAAATCATAAAAAATAATTACAAAAATACTTTAGATAGTCAATATTAACCTTTGTTAATAAAATTATTTACTAAGAATAGAAATTAAATACCACTATAAATGTAAATTATGTTGAATTTTAAAAGTTTAATAAAAACTCATAAAAACTATAAAAAATGTGTTAAAATGTGAGGATTGAGTTTATTTTTAATCCAAAATAATTATACAACCCTATTATTTCAATATATTACCATTGAACCATGAATAATAACATTATATTATTGAATATCTAAGGGTTACTTTGAAAATTATCATTCCCTTAACATATACAAGTGAAACACACCCTCCTAATGAATAACTATAATTAAATTTTTAACATTTAAACTCTAAAATTTTCCTTCCCTAATACCCCCTCCAAAATTCCAAAATCATCTTGATAGAATTAGTTTTTATAATGCTGTCATTTTTATCGAGACTTACATGTACTATTACAGTTTCCAACATGAGAATTGTCAAAATCATAGATTTTCCTCTTAATAATATTCATTAAATTTTATAAATTAACACTTATATAATAATAATATCATCATTTATATACTATAACATAAATATATTAGGCTTATTATCATTGTTTCCCCACTTACCCCATCCATTATGATAAAAAAACTATTGTTCATAGATTTTCCTTACTACTACCTCCACGATGCATCATTTGTTTCCATCAATGACTAATAAGGATGGATAAAAGCATAGTATTAAAGGATAAATATAATATTTATTATATATTTTATATTCTTGTATAAAAATAATGAGATCCGATAATGTTTCTTATTAAAATATTACCATCATTGTACTAATCATTTGAAATAAATGTACTAAAAGGAGAAACTTTTACTCAAAATGTGTATCAGTTATATATACCAATTTTTTTGGAGTACTTCCAAATAATGATGTACGATAGTAATAAAATATAAATATTTTCTTTTTTCTTTTTTTATAATTATATAAAATCAAAAATACCAGATAATCATTTTAAAAATTAGGGTATGTACGTGATTGGGTAAGATTAAAAACGTACTTGATAAAGAAAATGAAAATACATCATGGATTACTATACGATCATACATACAAGTGTAATATTATATAATTATTTAGATAGGTTTTTAATTAATTCAGGATTCATTATATAAATATTTAATTCATTAATTAAGAATACACCAAAAGATTATCAATATTTTCTGAAGCATGTTTTAAATGATTTCATCTTCATGGATAACAAATAAAATGGTCATGAATGGAATAAAAAACATAATAAAAAAATATAAATCATTCATACTATTATTATAAAAACAATTAACAATAAAATATAGATTTATAATGCATGTGTACACTATAATTATGAAACATGTCTAAAATATCCAAGCAATAGACAATTATTATGAAATGCAGTTATAAATATTATCGGTAATGACTATTAATGAAGATTATAAATTAAATTTTATAAGATTAAGTTTAAACCTAAACTTATTAAGATTTATATTTTTAGGATACATTAGGTAAGAGATATCGGTTCTCCATCTCCAATCCCACTTTGTGCGACATGTTTGGTATTATGCACTTAATTTCCTATATGGGGTGTATATAACATATATTGGATATGTTATATCATGGTATTACCTTATTAATGGAATTTTAATATCAATTATAATCTAACAATTTTATGGTGTTTTCATTTAATACCTTCCCAAGACATATGTTAGGGTTTTATTTCCAAAATATTCATCATTTCAGGATCATGAAATATTCACTATGTATCTGTTTTTATTTAGTGCATACCTCTACATATAATTAATTTTACATATTAATCATAAAATTTAACGGACTTGTGAATCTATGTTTTTATCTAAAAAATATATTATTTTAATATAAAAATTACCAATCCCATTATAAAACACAATATTTTCCCTGGTGGAAAACCAATCCTAGGTTTTGGTAGTGTAAAATATTGTATAATTTTTTAGACTATTAATCAATTTATTGATACTCTAATTTGGGAGTATTTGTGGAAGAAAATAACATTGGGATAAAAAACCCCAAAATTGGTTGGATGGGATTTGAGTCAATCATTAACCAAAAAATGAATAATGTTTGTAAGGATACACACATCATAAGATATTCCCATGTGATATGATTTATAGTATTCACACTCTCTTAATAAACCATAAAAATGATTATTACTAACATTTATTGTGTCCTTAAGCAATTAAAAATACTGATCATGATTATTTTATTCAATGTAAAACCCATTATATTTAATGTTACCCATACCATATATTTCCTTGATACGATTACTACCTATTACTATGATGATACCCCATATCATATAAGTTGATTTAGGGATGTTATCTAAGAAATAAAATTTATTCTATTTAATTTGCGTGTTTTTTATAAAATATTTATCATTATATTGTTAAATATCTTATATTCAGTAATAGTTTCCTTATATAATGATAAGAATGTTATTATTGATGCATATTAAAATGCATTGAAATTAATCAAGTGATGGGTGTGGAATGGAAATATATATTTCCTCAATGAATTGATATTTATCATTAATGAAAAAAAGTTGTGTTTTTGTTTATACCCATTACCATGATAGTATAGCATCTTGAAACATAGCTATAACATTGCGTTATGGTGTCCAAAATTATAAATTCCATCAGTGTGAGATAAATAATTATTCTTATCCATGATTTAATTTAACATCATGGAAAAAGAACTCCATTTGTTTTAATTTATTAAAGATTTATGTTGTCTCATTAATTCATGTCATATCAAATATATCATGTTCATATAATGAAATCATAATCTTTATTTTACACGTTATTAAGCATCTATGATCACCCTTATTTTTTTCCATTCACAAGTAAACCTAGAAGGTGACAATGTATAATTTTATGTGATATTATTGATAGGCTAATAATATTTTCATAAAATTTTTATGTTGTAGATTATGGGTTGAAATATAATGTATGTATGTATCTAGTTTAACAATAATAGTAAAAAATTTGATCCTCCAAGAGATCTTGTTTTCTCTACAAAAAAATATACATTTTACTACAACTTATTTTCTAGAGTTTTATATGTCATATTTTATAGTATCGAATTTTTATAAGTACATTTGGGGAATATATTTAGAAGAAAAGTAAAATAACTCATGTTTTATGAATGATGAATCAATATTTCTTGAGAAAAAACTATATACATTAATAATAATTGTATTTTACAACTTAAAATCATGACATAATAATTTTTATTCCATTATTGGAATATGGTGACAGAATGGTGAAATGTAAGTTTTACATCACCCATAGAAAATGTAGTTATAATCCCCCCTACATAATTAAATGATGTTGGATTTGAGTCCAATCAGTTCATAATAAAATTTGGGATTTTATACAAGCTTATGAAATATAATCTCACCCATATCGAGTGACAATCATATCTACAACATGGTGAATCTACGTTGTATTTCTACATATGATAACAAACTCCACTATTTATTATAGATTCTAATCCATTAGTAGTTTAACAAACGATCATGTCTGTAAAGTGGATCATTCTCTCTTTTGGATGTAATGATAATGAAAAAGTTACCGTGGTAATATATATTCTAATTAGGGAAGTTTACCAAATATGGAAATTAATTTAATGCACCTAATAGGTAGATGAGATAAATTTCATGGAATGGGGAACTTTTAAGAAGGTATATTATGAAAAATAATCTTTCCATGAGTAATAATTGGAAATATAAAGGTATTTTATAAATCATAAACAAAACTTGGATGTAAAATATATTGAGTATGTTGAAAACACTACATGGTTATATATAAATTGTTCAGAAGAATTATGTAGACTATAAAACATAATTTATTGTTTTTTTCATTTGTTGAATTCAATCATTTTAAGGGTGTTTCTCTTGTAAACCTTTTCATAATATGATAATATATTCTCAATTAATATTAAGAATAAAATAGACCTCTCGATGATGTATCTATTCAAGGTAAAATGTGAACTAAAAAAGTTCAGATAAGAAATATAAGATGGGATAATTTCTAAAGGGGGGAAATAAATTGTGATACTTATCACATGTGATAAAAGTTAGAAGAAACACACCGGTCATTGTAGTAAGGGGACAAGAGTTTTAGGTGTGTTTGGGTAAAAAGTCCATTGATCTCACTAATGAAAGGGAAAGATTAAAGTTTTTTAAGCTTACTTCTCTAATTTTTAGGGATATGGTACCTAATAAAAACAAATTCCAAAAACATCATGGTAATTTATCTCATAAAATTATAGGGCTGAAGGGATTAGCATATGTGATTACCAATTTTTAAATATATTTTTTAAATTATGTTGGGTGGGTAATTTGATTGTAGGATAAATGTTAGCTACTAATTTATTTTATTTTCTATCATTCTAATCAATTATATATTTCCTATTTTTTTGAAAAAAATTAAATATTTACATTGAACCCTAAAATGGTAGTTATCAATTAAGATATTGAGTGGATGTATTATTACAACAAATATATTCTAGATTATTCAAATTATAATTCATGAGTGTAAACTATTTCCAAAAACCATTATTATATATTTGGATGACATAGATATAATAATTGGTTTTTATTTTCATTAAAGTTATACTAACAATATTTACATTTAAGGAAATGATATTACAATTAAAAAAATGTTTGGTGGCATCTCTTATCTTGATTGGGGGAAGTACATCATAAATGTAATATATGGACCCCATTAGTAACTATATTTAATGAAATATTGGGATGAGGGGATGAATAAGAATAATATATAAATATAGAACATAACACCAAGTAGTATGATATATCATTTGAAAAATATTGTTTTATTTTTTTGTATAAAAAATTCATGGACATCAAAAAAGTGTGATGTTGATTTTTTATTGAAATCTTTATTGAAAAAAGACCTATTAATAATGAATTATATAATCGAACTACTCGGTTTGATTAAGTGGAATAAAAAAATATATGAGTTTGCTGAGAGGGGATTTATATGACCTAATGTCTCACCCTTTGGATCCCCTTAACTATAAGTTCAAAAATATAATGGTGGGCCTATAATATTGTGCATCAATTATATAGAGATACATTCTATTACTATTGAAATAATTATTATTTATTAATTCTTTATGACTAATCTGATCAACCTAAAATATGATAATACATTCAATATATATATCTTTTCTCAGGATTTGATTTATTTTGTGTGAGGAAATACGATATAAAAAATATGGAATTTTGAACAAGGTGTGGTCATTAAAAAATTATAGTAATGCATTATGATGTGTTTAAAAAAATATCTATATTTATATATTAGATGATTAGAGAATTCATTTTTTATATTCATATTGCCATGTTTTTATTCATTTAAGATATCTTGATACGCTCAATGATCTATGAAAAGGATTAAAGTCATCTATGAATAGTTTTATTAAAACTAAAAATGATTTATATGAGAAATTTAGTATGTATGAATTTTTGTACAATGTTGTTTCTTTTATGGATATTTTTTCTTCATTTATTTAATTCATATTGACCCTTTAGATCTAGTGGTAGTTAGAAAATGTCATACACTATTAAAATCGTGTATTTATTAGTAACATTTATTTTGTGAATAAATATCTGTTATATTATATTGTATAGTAATATACAAATAAATAATTTAGAAAAAATACATTATATAATTAGTATATATAGTTAAATAAATGAAAATTTAATCCCATGAAAATACCAAATATTAAAATGGTACAAAATTTTGAATATGATAAAATAATAATTGGAAAATTTGTTTTCTTTTATTTTATTATAATTATAGCCACCATGAATAACTATATAGAAAATAAAAAAATTGTTAACTAATTAAATTAATTAAAAAAGTAAATAATATTACACATGGATAAATTATAGTGAATTTTTAATGTGGTATGTAATTGGTATTTATATAAGTTAGTATGAAATTTGTAATTGAAATTTCAGCATTAGACAAGTACCCTGACCATACAGAATAATAACATGACAATTGGGAATTGTAATTTGACATTAAAATAATAAAAATTATTTAAAATACTACTTATTATGAATGTTTTTGGAATTTATAAGTATTATAATTCCAAAAAATAAATTTATTGTCTAAAAATCAATATAAATATAATTTCACATTTAATCAGATTTATTTTATAATATTTCATAAATATAATTTTTTATTTTTTAAATGTTTAATTACCTATGATAAAAAATTATATTTGGGAAATTAATTTCATTTTTTGAATCATCAACTCAAATTTTTCTAATGATTAGTATTATATAATTTTATTAATGGAACTAATTTGTTGGTGAATAATAAGAATAATGATTATTTTTCACCTCTGTATTATAAAATATATCAGTAATGATGTAATAATGACCTAATGCAACTTGCTGACCCCAATTACCCAGAGCGAGTGCATTATTGTAATAAACGGGCATGATTATAGGGAATCAGGTCTCAATGGACCAATCAGTCTAAAAGTCTTGAAAAATAGATTACATGTATGAATGTTTCATAACATTGTAAAATAAAAAACAAAAACCACATTGTCTCCATTGACCACATTAATATGCCATAGATTAACCCTTTAGTTTGTCCATAATATAATTCTTTTCATCCTAGGAAAAATAAAACATATAAAGGGGTGAGCTCAAATGCTTAGTTAGATTAAGAAATCTAGTAGAAGATAACATAACAATTAGGCATGGGAATAATTGGATACAGATGCCATTAAAAATAACAAACATGAACACTTTATGGAAGGAATATGAGTTGAGTAAATAATTCCATAATAAAACATAATCACGGGTATTCTAATATTCGAATAACTACAAGAACCATAAATATATATTTCATAATTAGGGAATGTATAATGAGGGAAATTCTGAAACATTTTGTCAAGGCCTCGAACGAGACGTCTAAAAATGATTAAGGCATCAGCCATAACCATATATCAAATTTGGAAAGGCCTCAACCAATTCCATGTATAATTATCTCATGAGACCAATTGATGCAACGAGGAGCTATAGCGGGCTCCACCCATCACTCACTAAGTCCAATACATTCCTCATATGAAAATGTTGAAACACAATATAAGCATTCCTATTAAAACTAGAATAAGAAATGTCAATACATTAACCATAAAACATGAATGGTATAAAAATAACACATCCACAGTCAAATATATCACAAAACCATAAATACCATTCGAAATATTGGTATCATAATAAATCAACTTCAAAAAAGTGTAATATTTATCAATATATGTTGACATAGATGAAATGAAAACTATTTGAGATAAATATCTCTTACTATTGTGAAATCATTTAAGTGTCACATAATTAGAGAAGAAAAAATTTCATTTCAAATTATTCTTATAAGCTTTTATGGGATGCTTAAATGATGTAATAATGGTAGAAAATAGTTTCACCATCTGTATAAGTTAAAGAAACATTCTTACCTAAATTTTTTCAAAATGGTCATAGAGTACATAGTTTTGAAAACAATGGAAAGATTCCTTTCAAAACATATAAGGAAAAATAAGGGTTTAAATGAATTTAACCCATTTTCCAGTAAATAGTAAAACTGATTTGAAATAAATTTTTACGAATACATTTATGTGGATGATAAAGATGTCCCAGAAGATATTTATGTAAAAACTACCTTGGATAATAAAGAGATTTCAAAATTAAACCTTACCTTGCACTTTCATTTGGTTGAGGGTACATTTAACCTCATGTATAATGACCATAGTATGTTATTAAATTTTACCAGAACCATATTCATATTTATTATATCATAAACGATTCATTTATGACTTTATACTAGCAATTTAATAATTATTTCCATATTAAATTAACATTTCAAGTAATAATCACTTTCTTTAACGTACGCGTTTTAACTTGTTATTCTTGATTGTATCACTTATAAAATGATTTAAATACATCCAAAATAAATTAAATGATATATATATAATATTTATATATATAATATAAATATGTATAATAGATAGATATATGAAATGGCTAACACCGTTTATGGTGATTGCAGGTTGTACGTATGCATAAACGTTGTTTGTGTTTTCATATATTATTGAACAGAAGTAAGTGAATAAGATATATGTCATTACATAAATATATATAAATATATATATCTTCAGTTTAATTAATATATCATATATTAAATAATTATTAATAATATATATTTCTATATTCATCATTGAATGGTAATGTGGAAATGAATCTCATTGCGTCGTGGAGACGGTAATCTGTACGTAAGCATAAGTGACAATACAATTATATTGATGATAAAATAAAATATAATTTGATGTTATATCATATATAAAAAATCATTAATATGTTATATTTATTATTTACATTATTTATACTCATTATTATACTTATAAAAATAATTAAGTTTTTGAATGACAAACTAAACCACTATGTAGAGACGGTAAGCCGTACTCACGCACGAATGGTGACTTTTTCTTTTATATGATCTATAGAATAAATAATATGGTTGAACCATATTTTTAATAACAACACATTTTGTAAAAAATACTGGATATATTATTTTTTATGGATACAACAAAGAAAGAGGATGTTAAAGAAGAAAAGAACATGAAAGAGGTTGGTGAAATTATTACGTCTTCTTCAGGTGTTTATTTTGAGTTGATCAAAAGGTCTCCATAAGATGGATTAATGATTAAATTATGGACTCTACATTGAATTGGGAGAATTTGGGAGGATATTAGGGTATGGTTTGGGAGAGCCAAATGTCTTTGGAGGTGTGATTTCAAGAGAAGGGGAAGTGCCCTTTTATAAGAGGGGCGAGGGAAACTTTAAGAAAAGATTAAAATATTAATTTATTATAAAATCATATTCAGTTTATAATGTCTCCAAATAAATTTATTTCGAACCATAGGTGGTTATGGGTATAATTCCCCTCAACCAATAGGTTTTAGAAAAGTTTAGGTTATCAATTTAACATTATCTTTTAGATTTAACTTTTAGTTAAATAGTTTAACTTTTACAGTGACTTCTTATATTCTTACAATATATTGTTAATAAACATATTATAAACTTTTAATATAACCTCTAATGGTTCATTAATGATAGGTATAATATTATTTAATCTCTTTGGATGAACCTTATATTTTTAAGAATATTATATCAACCAATAATATAATATTTGTTTTAAAAATTAATTTATGCCAAGTTCAGACTATTTGGTATTTTTTTGTGAAAGTTATAAAAAAATAATCACATAGAAATAAAATATAATCAAACCTATCATGTAATATTAACCTATAAAAATCATGTATGGCCTCAAAACTTTTAAATTATATTTATTTTAATATTTGTAATATAATCTATTTTAATATTTCATTAAAAATTAAATTATTGCCTCATCATTATTTCATGAATTAATATAATTATTTAACTTCTAAAAATTATAACTAAAATACTATGATGTAGGAAATCTTACTATATTTCTAATACATATTTATATTTGATTTTATCGTGTGTATAAACTTATATTAAAATGGTTATGTTAATAAACATTGAATTTAACACATTTAACTCTTCTTTAAATAAAATAAAAATATATGTCCAAATCTAATCCAAGTGGACTAAAAGGATCATATTTTATTACTAAGGTTTTTTTAGGTCAAATTTGACTTATCCTATAGAATTAGGAAATGTGTTAGGGTAATTTTAATATCATTTTTATATTTAATTACCTTATTTACTTTTAATCGTGATAAATAAAATTCAAATGTTACTATTCAACAAAAACTATTTTCATCTTATTAAACCACATTATACATACTGATGTCAACCCTGCCTTTTGGATTTTTTTAATTTTAACTCACAGAAGTGGTAAAATTATGTATTATGAAAATTTGACAATTCTTCTAGAATGTGGTAAAAAGACGGTAAAAAGTTCAATTAAATTTTTTTTATATAATCTTATTATAAAATGACCTGAATTAATTAAATTGAACTTATATAGGTATTATATAACTATTTTTTAATTAAAAAATATAAATTAAATAAATAATTGTTTAAATAAAAAGTATGTTTTAAACAACAAAGTAGTGTTTTTCACTATTTATCAAAAATTGAATGTTTTCAGAAAAATATCAAAAATTCTCCCTAAACAAATTTTAAAATTCAATACTCAAAAATGAATTCTATTTTAAAAAATTCAGAACAAATAATTTACATTAATTGATTTAAAATTAATTCTGGTAGTTAAAACAAAAAAGTGTGTTTTTTAAAGTAAAAACAATTAAAATATTGACACGTGTTTATGTCAAATTTAAAAGTAAAATTACTTATAATGACCTAAATTGTATTAACTGATAAAAATATAAAATAATTATACTTCCAAAAAATTTAAATTTATAATTTATTACTATAAATTATTTCGATAAAAAATTTTGTTTTCAATTAGAATTTACCATTTTTCACTATTCATCAAAATATGAACGTTATCGAAAAGGTACCAAAAATTTATCAAAACTAAATTTTTATGTCATGATTCTAAATAAGATTTAAATTTCTCTAAATTAAATATATAAATGTTTCAAATATTTTTTTTAAAAAAATATTCTCCATTAAATAGGTGGTAAAATTTGACTTTTTTTGAAAAATAATTCTTTTACCTAAAAAATTAATGTTGTCCATATATTATGTCTTTGAAACACAAAATTTGAATGTTAAAATTATATAGGATATATATAAAATTAAAAATGCAGTTAATACAATTCATAACCACGTTTTTAATAACTTGTTTTGTAAGTCGTGGTGTGCATGAACACGTTTTTGCATGTAGTGCATGTTATTTAATTATTTTGTAGAGATAACATATAATGAAATATTGGGGTTTTACACCTAATAAATCTAAAAATGTTCGTTCAACAAAAAATATATTAAATTCTCTAAAATAATCACATCAAGGCAATAAAAATGGTTTCCAAACCAAAAGAAGTACATTCCTAAGTCTAAATTCTAAAGTATTTCATTAAAATAATATTCTATCAGTTTTCCATGTTTTCTTATTAATAAAATAGTAAATAATTATTTTAAATCATTTAAATGCTTAAAAATATATTTTATTGTAACTTGCTTCATAATGTGAGAAATATTACAATTGAAATGTTTCATTGGATTTAATTTTTTATTCAATAATTTATCCCGTATATATATCTCTCTCCTTAACTATAAATTGCCACTCAATAGTCCAATAAAAACCCCACATACCTAACATACAAACGGATATTATCCTATTTATTCCCCTCTATTAATATTTATATAATCCTTAGTAAAATTATGGAGTAATCAAACTATAGTAATCTAAGTTTTTTAGTGGTATTAAAAATATATAACACCAACAAAATAGTTAGTTTTTATCATCTCCTCTACACATATTTCAATTATCTTCATTTTTACAAAAGTACCTTTAAAAATAGTAATGTTATTAAATTATTACATGAAATTTATATTAATAATTTAATCCTTATATAATAATTTTAATTTCTATATATTTAGAATATATTCATTTCTTTATTCATCAACTAAAAGTACCCCAATAACAGTGAGTTAACAGCCAATTAGGATGTATCCATCTCTTTTCCTATCAGTACCCTTATGTATGGTTATAATAAATTATTTAAAATACATAAAAGTATAAATATAATAATTTCAAGGATTTTATATTTAAAATTAATAGTTTATAAATATAAACTATTCAATATGAAATAATCAAAATATAAGTCATTTTTATAGAATATATTACATCAAAACATTTCAACAATATCCAAGGGAATTAAGGATTTTAATATAATGATTGTGATATATTAAGTGGGAAAAATGAACATAATTCAAATCTAGTTCCATTTTTAAATAAAACAGTGGTTTTTATATATTAGGTGAAAATTCAATTAAATAAATCAAGATTTAATGAAATGGGATTCTATAAAAAAAATCCTTTTTGGAATGTCTCTTTTTCTTTTTTTCATTATACAATGGTTATTATAATTTACCACTACAATCATTTTCCTCTTATTTTATGATGTATACATGATTCTATACTTTGAAATTGACATCAGAGCCATTTAAAATTATTTTTTGAAAATATATTAATTTCCATAACATCGCATTAACTCATATCGAGTTGTTTCTTCTCTAAAAATGAGTGATAATATTTTTGTTGAAAAAATAATGATTCCAATATTCATTTGTGAAACCAAAAGGATAATCCAGAAGGTATTATTTATTTGTCCTCTATGATACCCATTCATATCTATGGGTTTTTTCATTACAATGATTATTATACATTAGCTTTTCTTATGTAATGAATAATTATGAAATTATAATGATGTGATGGTTGGGACCTTAATTATATTAAACTCCAATTTATTGGTTAATGTGATATATATCATGATATTACATTTACAGGTTAAGGACATGTTTATTTCTTGGTTAAAAATAATGATGTCACTATTTTGGCACATTTTTTATTCATGAACATTATTATATCATTGTTCATAACTATGTGAGGTTTTTCGAAACAATGTTAACATATATTATTGTTATATATATTCCACATTGTATGATTTTATCAAATGGTTCTACCATGATTATGATGATGATTTTATGCATATCATAAGAAGATGATTATGGTTACTCATTTATTAAAGAATCATTGAACCTATTCATCCAAAATCAAGTATTTTATATCACCATTATATTTGATGAATGTAATGTGGTGAATATTTGAAAAATGGAAAATTTGAAATATTTTAGGATTATGTAAAAGAATAATTTAATTAATAATTATTTTTTACTTACAGGTGATGTATGATAAATGTTTTCCCATGGTACTTACCATTTTGATCTTTAATGGTATTTGTTTTATATTTTTATCAAAAAATGATATAATAGTCATGTAATAATATTTTGGGTCACTATTGTTTGTATAAATGGTATGGTGTAGATAATTTTTAATTATTTATAATTAAATTATGATGAAAACCATAAGGAAACGTATAATTATATGTTAACATATTGTGTTCTAGTAAGATATATGAGGTAATAGTTTTCGATAAAGGAAATCTATTTCTCGTTACTATTTTAGGTTGTGGATATAGAAAATTTTTTCCTAGGGTTAATATCCATGAATGTTTTATAATGGGTGTTAAATATATCATCACCTGGTGCATGAAAAAGAGGCCTTTCAAAAAAACATGCTTGACAATCTTGGGGTATATAATTCAATTAGAAAAAACTATATACAATCCACTATGAAGGATATATTGTTAATGTAATTAATTTTCTTAATGACATAAAATATTTATTGTTGACAAATATAGAAGCATAATTTGTGAAATTTTATGAACATATGGACCACATAATATAAAACTTTATAATCAATTTTTACATAAAAATATATTATTTACTGATTCTTTCTTAACATAGGTTTTTTCTTATATTTCCTATTTTTTAAAATTGTGGGAGAAAGGGGTAAATCGACCAACAACCAATTTAATTTACAAGGCGATTATTGTCTGAAAAAATTTCCAATGAAATTATATGTGGAGTTAAAATCTCCATATTGATTTTTAACCAACTTCCTAGAGTTATGAACAAAAACCTAAGAAATTGTGAACTCTCATGTTTACCCAATAATGATATACTATATATTGATATTTTATATAGAAATCACCCAAGAATTTTTTTTTTCTGTCGATCAAAATTTTAGGAAATATATGCTCATCAAAACATAAAAGATATTTTCTATAGTAAATAATTCTATGAATTATAAAGTTACTTTTTCTACAAATCATTTTTAGGGGGAGGATAATCAATGTAGGAAATTTTGAATAATATCAGTATGAAGGATGGAATGGATGTAATTTAATGGGAAGTCATTAAAAATATATTTATAAACACATATTTCCTTTGAACAATTCATATAAACGTGGGGGGATAATTATTTAACTATTATCAAAAATAGGGAGAATCTATTAGGTATAAAATTAAATATTTAACAACATTGGATACATACACCTTCATTTTAGTTTCAATAATGATAAAAAAAATATATAAGTTAACTAGATGTTTAAAACCATGCCTTTAAATGTCTCTAGCTATCATATATATTAGGATTTATGAAGAATTTTTCGGATATACTCTCAAATTTAAAAACTAGTTTAAAGAATATAACTATGGAAATTGAGATAAGAAGATTATAATTTACTTTAAAGTGATTCAATAAAATAAAACATGTGAAATTATAATTTAACAACCCAAGTTTGAAAAATGGGGGAAGATTCATCATGGGTATTATATAAAAATGGCTGGGAAATGATTCATGTGTGGGAGAGAAGTCCACCAACTCATGAATGTTCAGGGGACATAAAACCTAAACAATGTGATGAATGAAATATGGGACATCCCAATTCACAACCTATAGTTCAATAATTTAACTATTTGTATATGTAAACCTATATAAGTTAGTGTACTAAACCAATGCTTGTTGAGGTTAATCATCTTCAACAACCACCAAAGCTGAAGGATCAAGGGAATACTTGTGCTCTCACTTACACCGAGGTGTAAAATGAAAAATAGTGAATATTTAAATACATTCATTAATAGATTTTTACTCTATAATGGTCATATATAGGATCTCATTATATAGAGATTATATCAACAGGTGGAAAAGGGGAATGAATTTATATATTCAAAACCTTAACATTTTTCTATGAAAAAAATATAAGATTATGAATGTCCTTTAAATTGTTAGTCAATAGTGTTGGTGCTGATACCCAACTAATATGCAAACCATACCCTATTAGTTGATTAAATTTAATATTTAATCAATTATATGGTTCACATAATAATTGAATATACTGTTTTTTTTTCCTTAATAGTTACACAACATTCACCTATATTTTGAGGTTGTGTTTTAAATAGAGACTGTGACTATAGAAATACCTATATAAAAATTCATTTATAATATGGACCTAATCAAACTGAATGATTTATAAAATCAGATACAATAGTACTTATAAAAATTGTTCATATTTTATAATTCATCTCCATGGGTTTTTCCACTTATCATTGTTATAAAAATATAGATTTGGGTATTTTTTCATCGATTACTAAGAGACAAAAAATATCACCATAAAGAAAAATATTTCCTTAATTAGGATTTAGGAATATATAAATTGACATTTAGGATCTAATTATTTATCAAATGGGGATATTAAATCTAGATGACAATAGTGAAATGGGGAGAAGAATGATATTTCAATAAACTGACCCATTGGTGCCCAAATAACATGTGGATGGAAAAACTACTACAATCCAAATCCCACCTCTAATAAGCCAAGAGATGAAAAAAAAGTGGGAGGGAATAACTATAATGGGTGGGATTTTACAAATGATCTTTTAGACATGAACACAAACATCTCTGTTGAATAGTGAAGTGGAATATAATATAATTACTATAATGTCTAGAGATATACGATCATGTAAAAACAGAAGTGAATACATCAGCATACAATAGTGTACAAGTAATGTGAAAAAGCGTAAAATATATGCCCAACCAAAAAGGAAGTATATACATGAAAACAACTATAAATAAAGAATTATGAGAGAACTCAAGTCCTGATAGCCAATCCAAAACACCGTACAAAGTTAGTAAACCCAGTATCACTATATTCTACCTTAATCACCACCATATTTTACATCCTTTACGTAAGAAATGAAACATTTGAGAAAACACCAAGGGGGGTTGAGTATACAAATACCGATGGGGATTCCCTCACACCATATGGGAGTGATATAAAGTTATAATATTGTTCATATTAACCTATATAAATTGCGAAATACAACCTAATAGATACCGAATTATATATGATTATAAAGAAACCAAAACTAGAGTGATATGAGATGTCTATCTCATAGACTTGCTGAAGTTTATGAGTATGAATGAAGCTACAATGGTCTATTATTGATGGAAACATCAAATGAAACCTTATCTGATTATGTTCCAACTGACAAACACCACCCAACTTCATTCCATAGTTTAGGGGGAAAATCTCTTATTGATATCTCATACACCCCTGGATCATGAAGGATGTGGAGTACCACTCAGTAGGTAGAAAAGGAGTGCCAAGTATTAGTAATTGATGCAGTAAATAAACCATTATAAAGAATAAGGGGAACCAAAATCTTAGTATGATAGGGATTATTGACCCCGATATTTCTCTAATTGTCTGTGTAACCCATCACCTAGTTTTATATTGGAATATAATCTATGATATATCACCAATAGAATAAGGGACCAATTTCATAGTGTTATAAGTGAGTACTGACACTTAAATATCTATAATATCATGGAAAAAACATTCCCCAATGTGAAAGAGGAGTATTAACTACATCATTTAATTGATAGAATTGTGAAACCATTCCTTTGTTTAACAAGAGTGTTCTAAGCCATGCATTTATCTGATGATCTCTATTAATCACTACTATAATCCAGATCACTTGAAAAAACATCATGGTTGAAACATCATATATTGTATCAATAAAAAATTTGAAGGACACCATCATAGTATACATTTAAAATATTTTTGGATAAAAAAATCAAAGGCCAAAATTTGACACTAAATGAAGGACATATGATAGAATGAAGTTTCTTATAGGGATGTACAGTTTTTATTAGGTCTACCAGGAATCTTGCCCGACACTATTTCTTTTTCGTGATCTCATATAAAATGTTCATAATGGTAATGTCTATGGAAATATCATGTGAGGTGAACATAAAATGTGTCTTAGCCAATTGGGTCATATGTATGTGCTATTGACCATTCCATTGATTATTGGGTTGTGATCATGTTCCGTGATGTGTGTCTGATGGTGAATGATTGTCTGAGAATGCTCATATAATCCAAGAGTAAGTAGTGTTTCATTTTGTATAGGATACTAGGAATATTCTAGATATAACATGAAATGGACACTGGGTGAGGATCATATGGTGTGTGTTATTATACACAAAGAGTATCATCCTTATCATTTAGTGAAACCATAACTATTTTAGATTCCAAAGAACACATCGTGTGTTCATACACACTACAAGGTGTATAGTCATGTTTTCCATATAATTTTGAGATATTAAATGATGTTTCTCAAACCAACATCAACACATAGAATCAAATACAAAAAAAAATCATAGGGAACCACCTATGAACTTCATTTCTGGCCATGTAGTGGTTAGAAATCAAAACGTGGTGATCCATACAATGATTATACACCACCTATGCACCTCTTATATGATTCAATCACCCATATATTTCCAAGATTCATTTATTATTAACTGAATCCCATGATGTACATAGATCAACCATCAAACCATTAATCTGAATTTATTTCATGATGTCTTAATGAATCTAAGGGTTAGACTACAATTCAACCCACCCCAGCAAAGAAAACAGCAACATTGTAGGCCAATGGAAATGATAGTGATTAATGGAGAGTGGAAAAGAAAAAGAAATAAATATAAAATCATCATTGGACAATAATTAATATCCAATTATCATATATTAAGGATATTAGGGGTTACAGCATGTAATAAAAAATTAATTAATACAATATAATTTATATATGAGGTTAATTGAAGTGGTTTCAATCCTAAATAAGAATAAATAATATCAAATACCACCATTTAAAATTTAATCAATAGGTCGGAAATGAAAATATATGAGTCACAATGAGATTTTGATCAATTGAAGTTGAAGAATGTGTTATCCATAAAAGGAGAAATCCCACTACATTTAATGCATCTCAATCTACCATGATCCAATGGTTATTTATCGACTAATTCTGATTCACCAATGATGAACGATGTATACCATCTCTCAGATCTCATAATGGATATACTTTGAACCCATGGAATATTATTATAATAGTGTATTCAAATAAGAATTCTATTTTTTTACATAACAATTTAATAAATAGTTTATTTATTTTAATTAAATACACACTCTAATTTCTTTCATAAATTGATTTTTCGTGCTGACTAACCATTGGTGTCTCCTAGGTTAAATACCACATTTTGGACAAAAAATTGGTGTTAGATTTACTATATTACTACACAATGAATTTATTCCATTATTCCTATAAAATTTGAATGAATTTGATATTAATATATTATTAATTTTAAAACATCTATTTTGGAGTCACCGTTTCTTGGAATCTATCAACATCTCCGAGCATGACCATGAAAATATTCCTTAATACATTTTAATGTATTAAAATTTAAAAATAATGTCATTATATCATTGACCCTTCATGTATTTTCATCACATAAATTGACAAGATAAATAAAATTATGGTTTAAAGATCATGCATCTGGATCGACCATTCCATAGAGCTCTCCAACATGCTCTCATGTGGCCACAACGCAAAAACAAAATGTATGGTCTATCCTTGAATGATCGACTCTCGCTGATATATAATCACAATTATGAAAAATGTGAAGGTAGATCCATCTTTACATCCAACTCTCAATAGTCAATAATGTGAATTGGATCATGTATATATCATCATAGCTCTGTCACATGGAAGATATCATGCACCACGTACAAATATATGGATAAGTCATAGTCTTAAAAATACATTACAACCCTACATATGATCTCAATTCTCCTGATGAAACTTGATGATAGATTTCCACTGTTTTAATGATTCACAATCATTATAATGGTGAGAATCTCAAGAAAACATTGTCTCTTTACTCAAACTCCAAGGGAATATGATGTATATCTATATAATATATTTATTGACTTTGGGTTATCCACATACCCTCAAGGATAACCTTATATTTTTATATCATTTCCTGTAAAATCTATTTCCCATGAAGATATGTCTTATAAATCTCAATTCAATACCAGGGTAACATACATGGTATCTTTTATAATGCCTTGGATGGTAAAATTTTAATCATATATTAATATATTCTTTTATAAGATTACTCTTCCCATTATAATTGATCATCACTTATCGTAAGGAAGTCCAAAACAAAATCCCTTAGCATATCCTCCAACACATGGATTGCGCCCTCATTTATCCAATCTATAAATGGGTCAATCCCAATACTCATTAAAAAATGGTCCCCAAGTTCCCCTTATAGACCAATCAAAACCATTCCATATACCTCACATATTAGATGGAGATAATGTTCTAGGGTACACCATGTGGATGAAAAATCTCTTTAATGTACAACTATTTTAGACTCTAAACTGAAAAAATGCACCCTGGATAGCATGTAAGAGTTTCAAAATATGAAGTGAGTCAAATATCTCCCATATTGAATTGTGTCCTCTCAATATCTGTAGATGATCTATCAAAAATTAAAGGGATTTTCTGTCTTATTTCCCCTCCAAAATCTCAAATTGGATTGTCAAACATCCCAAAATCATGGTTCTTTGTCTTCACCTACAAACATTTGAGTCAACGAGGTCTAAAATTGAAAACACATTTCCATATTCGACCTCACAAAAAGTACCATTTTGGGACCTTTTACATATTACAACACCAATATTTGCATCTAATATATATGTTAAAAACACCCTCGTACGTCTAAAATAAAACACCATATATACAAAGAAATGAATTGAATTTTAGAATCAATAAAAACATATTACCTGTGAATCATAAGAAGATATATAGTCACAAAGAACCTCACATGTGACGTATCACAAATGAGCCTCCATCTCACACTAGTGAAGAGGAGGATTAAAAATAATCATCCAAAGATTAGATATTCCCCTCTCATCCATTATGGTAAGCTTGAATGAATCCAACTACTATGATGTCTCCTCCACAAGGCGTGAATAACAATTACTTCTAAAAGAATTTACAATCACGTTAACCATCCATGTAGTATAGATTATCTTGAAATAATAGTCATATAAGTACAAAAACTATTTCCTATACATTATGTTTTGGTCCATCATTGTAATGATATATCATAGAATTGCATAGTCTGACTATGTAAAAACGTTCTCTATGAGAAGATAGTACCTCAACATCGTCCAAGAGAATACTGTCATTGCTAACTCTAGGTAATCAGTAACAAAGTCTTTCTTATGGGGTCTCAACTACCACTAACCATATAAAATCACTACCTTCCATTACATGAACATGTCTATGATACTATCTCTATATCCATTGAAATACACTATATACTTTATACCATCCTCTGATAGTCTCTAAATATGAGCACTTTTCAGCCACATCATCAATACCTCAAAGGAACTATAACACTTCCCGGTCTTGGTAAAATGACTCAATATCCGCATCGGGGTGGTAAAATCGGATACAATCAAAGGGATTCCAACCATTAACCTAATTTAGTTCCCTTCTAATATAATTATATTCATCACCTATGATGTGTTCTTGGGGTTATACCTATCGAGAACTATATGAAATATATACCCCTCCACAACATAACCATGCTTCGTAATAAAATTCTATATGAAGTGAACCTCATAGATCCATAAAATTAAAATTTAGTTATTACAATAAAGATGGTTCCACATGATTATGTTTAAGAAAATCCTAATTTGAACTTATAGTATCATATACTTATTATACATAAATATTACGTAATTTTTTAATAATATTAATTAAATTTAACAAAAAATACCTAAAGACTGTAACATTGACTTTGGAAATTTGTGAACTCAAATAGCTGGTCCATATGTGAACTAAATCAACATCCACTAAAATATTCATAAATATCAGAGTTATAAAAAATTTCATATAAATTACACTTTTATTTAAAATTGTGAGTGAAAAAATAATAATTAGTATGATCAATGATTAATATGTTTATACAATGTAGATATACAAGCATAATATGAATACAAGGTAAGTCCACATGATCGTATCATTTGAAAACCATACATTTTATATCAAATATCATAATATTGATTCATGACGAAATGATTTTAATGTCATAATACATGAATAACACAAGTAATCAGATATACTATGAAGTTAGTGAATAAATTTGAATTAAAAAAATATATTAGTGGTATACATATATGAATTGAAACTCATTTCCGTATTTCTCAAAGTTACCTTCAAAGGATTTAATAGTGGAATAGGTTAACTCCACAAAACATCATATTACTCATGGTTAATTCCCAATAAAATCATATTAAATAATGTATCTTACATAACATGGTTTACTAACTATTCTAGTCATGTTTATCCCATGAGATACAAATATTTACCCCATAAATTAGTTAGAGATACTTGTCTCAACCGTAACAAAATGGAAATCATAGAAACGTGTTCCATAAGATAAGAAATATCATTATACCATAACCCAATAAATGAAATGTGTTTCATATAAAATTCATTATATCAAAACCATGTTACTAGAGAAGGCTTTCATAGTGATATCATAATATCATTATAACATAACCCATGAAAAAAGAGGCTTATTTCAAAATAATTTTATCATGATATCTCCTGTGGATGAAAAAATGTTTTCATAATAATATCTTTATAATAATCATAAACAATTTTTATTATTAATATTAATGGTATTCTTGGATCATATTTCTATTAATCAATAAGTGACATCAAAGGATTTCACCAAATATTGAAATTGATTGCGACCTATTGTTTGGAATGTTTCCTAAGAAATATAACATTTCGTAGAAACTAAAATTCTAAAACATAAAAAATATTATAAAACATAATCATTCAAAATAAATATAAGTAATTATATCTAAATCTTTTTAAATAACATAATACATTTCTTTTGTAAAATATAATTTCCACTTTTATAATAACCTTGTTTAAAACATGAATCGAGTTGAAAACACTTTTCATTTTGATATAATTTATCTGAAAATAAAAATTCATAAAATAGAATGGAAATAATTTTCTTATAAAATAAATTTAAAAAAATTTAAGTGAATATTTAAACCATTGAGTGGACATGTGGTAATTAAAAGTTATTTATTTCATGCATGTCAAAAACAAATATTCTTTTCATATTTTTGGTAAAATAAAAATGTGAAATTTATAGAATGATGATTTATATGAAAATATTTTTTAAAAGTAAAATATGGGTAAATATTTATCAACTAAATAAATTTAAAAACCATCAATTTTTTAGATAAAATTCTTATAGAATATAGTTTTGGATGAAGGAAGTGTTTTCGACTAAAAAGATAATTTTTTTTTTAAAAATAATCTCTTTGAACTCTAGAGTATATAAACTGAGGAATATGAATGGATAAAATTTATTCTCATGATAAAAACAGGATAATAAAGAAATTGGTTTCTTTAGATATGGTTCATATGATTTTATCACTGGAAACATAGTCTTAAACAATCTAGATAAACATCAAATTTGTAATATGAACACTTTACCAAAATAGTGCCTTCGAAACAAAATCCCAATTAATGAATAAAATAAAAATGGAACTAAAAATATAACTATGATAAAATTAATGATATTTAATTTAGAAGGGGTTGTATATACACCACATAAATGAAAATATGTTTATAATATATTTCATGTCTCCAAGAAAGAAAATTAAGACAAAAATCCCTTAAATATTTCATAACTTATGAACCATAAACCCCATGAAAGAGATATAATTAAATGGATATGAAAACATCAATTACACTATGTATAATAATAATAAAATATGTTAATGGTAAATATATACACCACATAAAACAAGTAGCTAGTGAATATGTCATGTATCTCACTGAATTAAGAATGTGAGAGGGAAATACCTTGCCACATTAGAGTTATTTTCAATCATAATAGCCAATAAATATTAACATAAAATTAAAAATTAAATACAATTAAATTTATTTTATTCATGATATAAAATTTCAAAAGGTTCCTACAATCACCAAAAAAAATAAACATTGTTTGAATATGAATATTTCACCTAGAAATAAAACAGACTGTAAAATTCCATTACCTATATTCTTGTCATCCACAGTACTCATTCAAAAATCATTTTTACAAATTATATGTTTATTAAACATACACAAAAAACATATTTATTTATATAATAGATATCTAATTTTCTTATGACCTTTTAGTAATCCTTTATAAACAATTCCATGATAAAGTGTCATTTTGAACAATAGCTCCTTGGTTTTCATGTATGTTTAGTCTTTTTATTTTTGTCCTCTTACATTGATCATGATTTAAAAAATCACAAGAATTTAAAAAATATATATAAATATCATATATATTATGTATATATTTATTTATATTAATAAATAATATTTAGTGATAGGAAATGAATTACAATATTCATGGATACGGTACGCCCCATGTACACATGAACACTGCCCCTATTTTCTTATCCGATTAAAATAATGAAAATAATTGATATTTATTTTAATTATAGAATAATTTTCAGGACCATTATATATCAAATTCACATTAAAATGATCCTTTATACCTTCCATGAAAATCATTAATAAATTATAACACATCACAAGGTGATAGCCGACCATTCACATGATCGACGCTATCATATTCCATGTGAATTGAAATTAGGGAGGTATGTGTTATTTTATAAATAAATTAGATTAATAATATCAAATTTTCATATAAAAATAATCACCATTTTGTATAGTCTCAAGATACTATAATGGATAAACTAATTACACTGGTTCAGGAGGCGATAGTCAACTATAAACACCACTAATGATTTCATAACCAATTTGACAAATGTTTATATGGTTGGAATTAAGGACATCAACCTAAAAATCCCCGATTTTAAGAAATATAATTATGTTATTATATCATAATTATATAATAATAAGTGATGTAGGTAGAGGAATAAATAAAATAAAAATGATTATTAATTAATGTTACCTCTCCAATGGGTATCCTCTGTTAGTTTACACCATAATCCATCATAGGTTATATTTTTGTAAAAAACAAGGAATCATGGATGAGATGAGGTAAATTTTTATTTTATTTGGTTAGGTATTTTATAAACAAAATGTTTTCTATGGTGTAATGTAATAATTATAGTTGGTGGGATTTTATTAGTGAGGTGACTATCACAATTGTAATGTTTGAAAAAAATAAATCCCACCCATGTTTTTTAAATGAAACTAGGATCAAATAATAAAAAATAATTTAAAAAAGAATGTCTATGTTCAATATATGTGCATAAAATATTTTTTCAATATGTTAATATGTAATTTTAACCCTCACTAATTGTAAACCACCTAGTATACCCATTTATACATTAATCATAGTAAAAAATTATTATTTTTATCTTTCATTTTAGTCAATAGTTATGTGCACCTTCTTAATTAATATAAATTATAATGATTCCAAAAATGGAATACATTAACTCAAATTAAATTTTATTAATTGGAAAATATTAATAGAATATTAATCCCAATAAGCTGATGAGAGATGATATTTTTATGGAAAAATGTTCTAATGTTTCTAAATTATTATAACAAAACTCAATATGAATTTTATTAAAATAACCAAAATTTTATTAATGGATGAATAATTGATCTAGTTTAACATTAAAAATTAAATTATAATATATCAATATAAATAAATTAAACAAAAATGTTTTTTTAATTAAAATTTTATATTTATTACTTTTTATCACAATATAAAACTTTTCAGAAAATCAAAAAATTCACAATAACATAATGCAGAAATTATGGATTCAAAAAATGAATATTAGTTAATAATTTTTATATAATTTTCAAAACTAAATTTCATTAATGTTCACAAAAAACCAGATTTTTTGAAAAAATAATATTTTTGGAAAATATAATGTCTTTACTGAAAAGTTAACTCTTTGTATCCACACGATTTTCTTATATAAAACCAATATAAAAAATATTTAAAATAAATTATTAGTATTCATCTATAAAATTTTAATAGCTTATTTATAATTGTTACATTTTAATATATTATTAACATAACATAGTTATGTTAAAACTCAGTATTATGTGTAACACAAGAATATGTGATGATGCATGTAGCACAAGATTAACATAGTGTTTCATGTAGTTTAGTGTAACCCATTATTTCATGTAGCATAAACTTAACGTATTGTTACGTAAAATGAAAAATATATAATAAATTTATTTTACTCTAACAACATTCTCAAAAACAGATTGTGATACACTCTACCCCACTTAATGTGAATTTAGCCAATGAAATTCACCACTATAGTAAAAAATTGGATAACTCTTACTCACTATATCCAAATATTCCATAATAACATTCTAAAAATTATGATTTTACCACTAAACTTTGAACATGTGACTGGTCCAGTTTCATAAAACATTATCTATACAATCTAGAATCTCCCTCAGGTTTTCCCCATAAGAATTATCTTTTTATAGTGATGTTAATTTTGTTACCAGTACATGTGATGGGTAAAGTAGTTAGTTCCTGGTGATAGTTACATGGAACACATCATGTACATGAGATAAGTTTGGTTGAACTGAAAACTGATTGGATAACCTCCCGATATTATTAAGAATTGTAATAGTTCTGATGTACCAAGGTCTCAGTTTTAAATTATTCTTGAATATCATTACATTATTCCATGAAAAAATTAATAGAAACACATTATCACCAGTAAAAAAATCAATTTCATTCTTGTATTTTTTTCATCATTTCATTTCTTCCAACTCGAAGTTTCCTTGATGTGTGGTTTGAATATATCTAACCATATATACCATTTCATCAACTATATCATGTCTTAATAGCTTCCATTATATGAATTTCTTCCATCAAATTAGGGAACTACATTTCATTCCATTGATCCCTTCATAATGATACATATGAATTATTGAGTGAAATATACTATTGCTGGAAAACTCAACTAGAGTATGGGGTTTTTCCTGAACTCCTTTACAATCCAATGAAAAATATCTCAATATATACTCTGAGGTTTGAATTGTTCTCTCATACTGACCATCTCCCTGAGGGAGTTACACAATTTTGATAGTAAACTTCGTATTTAGACCCTGCTAATTACTTCAGTAGCACATTAAGGTAAACCTAAAATATAAATTAGTAACAATGGAATATTATACTCAATGAAAATATAAAACTTTTTTATTGTATATCTGAAAAATCAAATCCAAAGAGATATCTTCATTGATAGATATAAATTTGTATTCCTTGTATAGAGATCTACTATAACCTATATAGCATACTTCCCTTTGGAAATTGTGGATAGTCTAATAAAAAAATACATGGTGATACTTACCCCATTTCCACTATAGAATGGTTATTGGATGAGAAAACCCCTTATACTTTTGTCACTCAATCATTACATAGTGACATACAAGGAACAATGATATAAACTCTACGATAACTCTCTTTATGACATCTCACTATAATTAATCTTTCAAATAATCATTCATCATTTTATTTCCATGATAAATAAAAAATGTTGAACTATGAGATTCTCCAAATAAATACTTCTTCATGAATTGTACGGATATAAGACATACATTTCTCCAAAACGTTTTTATTCAATGATGAACAAGATTGAACTCAAGAAAATTTATAATCTTATTTTTTAGATCTTTATCTTCATAGTCTACCTATTTAAAATAATATTATTTTTGGATTTGAAAATAAAATTAATTAATATAATATTTTTCTCCTCATTCAAGATTCTAATATTAGACCTTTGAAAATCCAGAAATATTTTATCTTTTTCTAATCTTCATCATGGATAATATAGCATGCTCCTTTCGACTCAGATCACCATCCACCATTATTGTTTTCCAAGGGTAATAATATAATTAGAATTATTAATAGTAAATAAAATCTAAATATTTTCATTGTTTCATATTCAACTCTTTCGGTTTTAATATATACTCTAATCATTTATGATCCATATATATATATATATATATAACATTTTTTCCTCAAATATAATTCCACTATATTATTAATTTATGAAATACAAAAACTGACCTGAAATCCAGATTTGGGTGATTTTTCTCAAGAAATGTCAAATTTCATAAGGTTTAACCTATAACCATGTAATACTATATAGGTACACATCCCAATCCCTTCTTGAATAAATTACTATAGTTTAGAAATACTTATCCACTATTTTATAATTTTATAACTAGTGATTCGAATAATATTTTCATGAGTTCATTGATATTTTCCTCCCATTCATCTATCCAGAGGAATGTGGATCTATTTCATATTATCTTGGTTAAGGGATTATATTTTCATAATACAATCTTCTGAACCTATCGATAATATCTAGATAAACCCTGAAATATATGGATCTAAGCCACCATGTTTGGTTTGTGCCAATATTCAATAGCATATATATATATATTGGATATAAGGACAAACCTTGTCTTAACATTATATTTCCCAAAAATGAAATTATTTAAATAAAAATATTTTAACTTTTTAAAAATTTAAAATATATTTTCATTACATAAGATTTTTTAGAAAAAAATATCACGCGGTCTTCATTATTATCATTTTTCATTTAATATATAAAAATATAGTCTATATAGACTACCATAAGTTGATCAAGTTAATCAAAAAATACTATATTCATCAAATAAATGAAAGAAATGGTGTAATTCATAAGACTGAATGAAATCACTATATATTAATTGTGTCCATCCCTTTTGTGGAATGATATATCAGGTATATCCTATTCCTAACCCTCAATTTATGATAACCTGAATGAATGTCAACCATGAAAAATTATTAATCTCTAAAAATTTGATATAACAATTCACCAATATAGAGAGTGACATACTTTTTATTAACATTGATATTTCTTGTCTACATATAATCAATAAAGAGTCACATTGATCCATCTTTTCTTGACAAAAATAATATGTGAACCCAATTTCAAAAACATGATCATTGAATCACATAACACGGTTCCCCTAGAGTTTTGTATTCAGTTACTACATCCTAATTGAGGCCATTATATATAAAATTGTTGATATTTTTGTTCCACAAGATAAGAATTAAATTGGGAGCTCAACATCAGGTTTTAGTGGAAGACTAAGAATGTTCTCTTGAATGAAATCAATATATTCATTTAAAATAACAACATCATTGATGTTGTGTCCCCCCCCCCCAACGTATATAAACAACCAATAAGGATGTAGATTAAGTCTAGTAAAATGGATTTGATCTCCATTTAATGTTTATTCTTATCATTAGAATAATAATAATTCATTAGTTTATTTAGAATATCAAGCGTGAACACCCTTACTAAAAAATATATGTCGTATTTATGTAGGGATATCTAATATATGTCTAAGATGTCCTCAAATTGAACTATATAAATTATAAAAGGATTTTTACGAAGTAAATTCAAAATAATTTCAACTATAAAAAAATATTATACTTGAGATTCAATCATTATACTGTTGTGAGTTATCACTATTAATTACACATGAAATCATTTGGGTGGAATATTTAAACCCTAAGAAAATTCATTAGATAAAAAATAATGGCTATATCTTGGATGAAATAAGTGTTTAATAGTTCTATTATAGACAATTTGTGTACCTTTCACCACATCTTAATATCACCTTTCATCAAAAATAGTGATGGCATATGATTTCCCCTTTTAATACACAACACGAAATTGGTGATTTTGATCATCATCCTTAACAGCCATGTTTTTAAATGTTGATCGTAGTTCCTATACTCCATCCATTTAAAACACTAGAGTGTGGTGTTATGTTTTTATTAGAATTTTCTATATTCGCATCTATAGATAAATAATTCCCATCTCGTTGGAAATAAAATTTTTAATGAAATTATATTAAATAATTAAAACATTCAATAGTACTCTCAATGTGTTTTCACCATGCTTCACACCAAACAATGAGAAAAAATCATCTTCTCCTATCCGTGGTTTTTAGATTTCTTATTGAACTCCATCTTCCATTACATTTCCAGACCATGAGATTGATACATAAATCCAACTACCATTTTATCCTTGATAGATTAGAAAATATCTCCATTTATACTAATGTATTTTAATGATAATTCCTTAAGAGACATGGTTTTAATCAACTAAATAATTGATCCACCTTACCTTCCAGTTGGATGAAAATACTAGAAGAATTACTCATGAGTCATGTAAAATATGATTTTACATTCTAATGTATTCATTATCATTTTTCATTAACTCATATAACACCTCATTTATATTCATATTTCGGATACATGAAATGTACATGTTAAAAAATATTTTCATGATCTCATCCCTTCTAATGGAGTCAAATTCATACAGTCTTATTGTATTATGATAATATTCCACCATTTATCTACTTCACATCATAAATGGTATAAAACCAAACTAAATGGTTCAATTTTATGGACACATGATTATAGAAAATAACTTTTTAGTGATACTAATACATATCATAAAAACTAGAGGATCAGAAGCTCTATTAAAGGAAGGGTAAATTTTCCCCATTAAGTACTCAATAGATTATTAATCCATCTTTTTTTCATTTTGATGCCCATCATGATTTGTAGCATGAGAATGATTTGCGATAATAGAATCATGAATTTTTATTCCAACTACCATAAAATATTTACACATACGAAGATATTCGTTTCATTTTCCATTACAATTTGAATTAACATGATTCCTTTAGGTTATATAAATTGAAAAAACCAGAAATAATAGTCTAATAAAAATGATAATCATAGTAGAAAACAACATAATAATGAAAAATAAATTGTTTGACATCTAAATTATGAATCCATAGTATATAATATATGATAACATTTGTTTATTATGGGTTATAAATACTCTCATTGGTTTAAATTATTCATTATGGTTTATAATGAGTGTGTATTTCCAAAGAATATCTCCTTGGATTATCAATCCAGGTGTGATGAAGGCCAATTTTCATGCACTGAGAGATGATCGAGTGCCACACAATGTGACATTTTCATTATTATTAACCATATGTACCTTTTTCCAGATCCATGAAGAATTTAATATCTAGATAGGGATTTGATTTTTTCAAAAAAAACTCACACTATACTTTAATAAAATTAAAAGACATTTTTTCAAATAATGAATCGTCTTATATTTATTATCAGAATTATTCTTATGGTTATCACTGAGGTTTTATCATCTGAGTTTTGAAGGGTTATCTAAACTCATTCTTTGATAACAACTATAATTAACTTATCATATCATAAATAGATATTTAAATATTTTTTTATTATTGAATACATTACACAAACACATGCCCGAGGATGGATAAGGATCATTTTGTGTCATGTGAGGCAAGATTTATTGCAATTTAAGGAGAAACTATTTGATTATGGTAGGGGTGATCAGATTTTTTGTTTTATTTTCCAGCCCCATAGATGATGGCATAGACCATGATAAATGTTTTCATTTATTTTTACGTTTATTTTAATTTATTATATTATCTATTGGTTGTTGGATTATGAGGTATGTGGATATTTGGGATTGGTTTATCTAAGGATGTAGTAGATAACTTATTGTATTTTTATCTTATATCATAGAAATTTGTTTTTCGTATAAATTATAACCAGAAATACTGCACGAGAGGCCTCAAAAGATGGATGGGAGTGTTGAAACCCATATTTAAACCATATGTTTTTATTATTTAAAGTATGGTTATATTGAATCGATCATTCATAATTATTTTTTTATTGATTCATGTTGCATCATTTTTACTTCATTTGAGATCTTATCAATCTTCATTGGTTGAGTGGATAAAAAGAATGATAGGGGTTTGGTAAACTATCATTTGTTACATCCTTAACATTTCAATATTGGATGGTTTATCGACCTTATTTTTATTCTTACACATCACAACTTCATCATTTGGGGTGATGAATTTTCATTCAATGATTTAAATACATAATTTTATATTGGGGATGGGTGATGATATTTTTTATCATTCCACTCTTGGTGATTTCATCTCAAAGAAACTCAAGATAACTATTTTTTACTTTTTTTGTTGTATAATTAAAATATTTTATATTGGGTTTGTAATAGGTTCCCTCTTAAAAAAAATTTTATTATATTACATCAACATTTTTTATTGAATAGGGTATTGACCCTCATTCTATTTATACAAACAATCAACTAGTCCATAGGTAAACTACCTCATCTCCCACTAATACATAAATAATGATCACCCTTATTAAAAAATCATATGTAACTGATATCATCATAACTAAAGGAAGTAAATATATTAAAGGGTGGGAATATATTATATAAAAGGATAAACAATGGAGATACATAATCATACCATGAATGTATTAGTATGGGAAGACGAGTATTATATTTGAAATCCAAACCATGCATTACAAACATCAATAATATTGAGTCATGGAATAAAGATTGGAATATTATAAGACATGAAGCATAAAGGGAATCATAGAATGTTATCTATGAGATAATAACATTGGTATAAGTCATTGATTTTTGGAATAGTAAAATTCATATAAAATCAATTCCATATTCATTAAGGACTGTTATCGAGGATATTATAGTGGAATTGGCTCACTCCATAAACTACCATAGTATTCAAGGTTTACTCATAAGACAAAAATTGTCTAAAACACCCCTTACCAGATGGGGTTCACTACCCATTCATTTTCTTATATATCTCATGAGATATAAATTATTACCCAACAAATTGTTAGGAGATATAGGTCACACCCACTAGAAAATTAAATTCCTATATATGTGTTCCAAAATATAATAAAATATTCCTTATATCCTAAAACGTGAAATGAAATGGATTACATAAGGAATTAATTATATAATAACCAATGGAAAATAGACACACTTCATAATCATTTCATCATTTTATCATAGCATAACTTGAGGAAAAAGAAGAATGATTTTTATGAATATTACAAATGTATTACATTTGTATGTGAAATTGGTTTCATATATATGTAGCAATATTAATAATAAACCATATATAGAATGAAAAATAATATTATCCCATGATTATATTAATAGTATCACATAAGTAACATCAATTTATGTAATCATATTTAGATAATTATTTTGAAATAAAATTCTTCAAATTCTTCATAGGGAAGATAAATTTTCATTAAAAATCACTTTTTAAAATTAAAAATAATTTTAAAATACTTTTCAAAGAAAATAATCCCTAAATAATTAAAATGAATAATTAGAAATAATTTGAATTATTTTTTAATAAAATATAATTTTTTCAAAGAAAAATCATTATTTTTAATAAAATAATACATTTTGAAAACCCCTTCCAATTCGAAATAAATTATTTAAAATTTAAAAAATTCTTATATATTGTGGAAAATTTGTAATTCAGAATAAATTTCAAAACATCTAAGGGTTGTTTGAAATATTTTAGTGGTTATGAAAAAAGGAATCACTATTCATATAATACATTTTAAAAACGATGATTTTTTTCAACAATTTTAATAAAATTCAAATGAGAATTATTTTGAAATAAACCTGAATATTCATTTAAAAAGGGTATTTACAATTTAAAATTGGGTAACAATGATTTTAATAAACAATTTGAAAAAAATTAAACACATATTTTTTATAATTATTATAAAATATGGTTTTGGAAGAAAAAATGATTTTTGATAGAAAAGAATATTTATCTACAAAAATTTATTTTTATAGAATTGTGTACATGAAAGGAGTAAAATGAAGGGAAAACATTTTTCCTCATGATATAAATAGAGTGTAACAATTATTCAGAATTTCAATAGAGATGTAATGTGATATTTGGGCCTTATAAACATTGTCTTAAACAATCTTGATAAATGACGAAATTGTTAAATAAAGTCATTATCTCAATTGTATCTTCGAAACGTAAACAACATGAAGTAATGAAATAAAATGGAAAATAAAATATCACATGGATAAATAATTTAATTATATTACATATATAAGGGTTTGTATATTCATTTTGTGAAATAATATAGGTGCATAGCGTAACGTATGAGTCAAAAGATGAAAATTGAGAGAAAACTCCATCACAGTCATTGTAACAATTGAACCATTAAAAAATGAAAGATTTCTCCTAAAATAAAGATATAAATTCAATTAAATTTAGGGATGATAATCTTAATATATATTCATTTTTTATTATGTATAAAAAAATTAAATAAATGGGAGGTGAATATGGAATGTGTCTCATAGAAGGAATAATTGATCCACATATCCATTAATTCATTAGTTATCTCTTGAATCATAATTCAAAAAAAAATAACATCAAATAAAAATGTAAATATAGTGAATATAGTTGTATTAATGATATATCATCTATTATATGAAGTACATGCATCCAATGAAAAAACGAGTGCTGAATTTCAATATGTCTCTTCGAAATAAAAGAAATACTAGAATTCTCTTACATTACATCTGGAATTCTATTGTAATTATTCAAAACTAATTAATAATAAATAAATTTTAAAAATAAATATATTAAGAAACCATATTTATTTATATCATATGTTAATTTTTTTCATATTACAATTTATAACAAATTTATTAAAAATTTCATATAAATGTCATGTTATGGGAAATAATTGATTTTATTTTCATGTTGGTTTTGACATGTAATTTTTTCTCCTATAACACAGATAATTTTATAATAATCTCTATAATATAAATAATGATATCAATATAATATATATTAATTATATATGTTAATATATTAATACAAAAAAATTATGAATAGGTAGTGGAAGACATAGTTCATAGAGACGGTAGGTCATACGTATGCAGGAACAGTATTTTTATTTTCTTATTGGATTGAATTAAATAAAAGTAAATGGCCAACATTATCCGTACATAATAATTTTTATCATAAATATATAAAATATTGTTATTAAAATCATTCTTAAAACCATACATGTAAATTATTAATGAATCACATCACTAATTTATCCAGTAGTTCACCTCACAGATGCTGGACATTAACATATAGACATGAAATGTGGATAATCAATCTACAAGTAATAGTAGTTGGGGTTTGGCTTAGTGGTAAGCACCCCGTAATACTACATGAAAAATGGGGGTTCAAAACCCATTGGGCGCAGGTACTGTAGCAGTACTGTAGCGGGTACTGTAGCAGCGGCGGTACTGTTGATCAGCAGGTACTGTAGCGGCGGCAGGGCACTGTAGCGGCTGCAGGGTACTGTAGCGGTGGCTCTACTGTAGCGGGTACTGTAGCAGCCGGGTTACTATTCACAGAATAGGAATTTGGCTAAAAATTTGGGCCTACGGGCTATGTAATGGGCTTCAAGCCCACTGGGCCTTCGGGCTATGTAATGGGTCTCCCTCTGCCCAGTTAAAAGAGGTCTTTGCTTTGCTTTATTAATAAAAATGAGGCTTCGGCCCCAACCTTTTAAAAAAAAATCTACAAGTAATATAATAATTATAAAAGAAAAATAATATCATTGATATCAAATATATTCAATAAATACGTCTTTATTTACATCCTTGAGATGTGGTAGTGGATCAATTAATGACATTGGTTCAGAATGTTGTAGTCCACTATAGACCAGAATGATAACTTTCTAACCCATTTAATGGGTGTTGTGACAGATTTATGACATTAAATTATCATTTAAAAATCAAAATATATATAATATAATATTTTTGTGCCATCATTTTATAATACTAATTGATGGGGTGGGAGATGAAATAAAACCAAAACTCTTCTTGAATAATGCTACATCTTCTCCGGGTTTCATCCAAATGATTGAACCAAAATCCTTACTATTGTGGTATTATATACAAAATAAGTATTCCAAGATTAATGAAGTAACTTGTTAATTGATTCTGGTAGGTATTTTATTTGTAAAAATGGTTTTATCATGTAATGAAGGGGATATTTTTTTGGAATTTTATTATTTTCGAGATCGATACACTTTTATTTTTTTAAATAATGAATTCTACCAAGATTTTTCTCAAAAACAAGGATTCAGAAAAAAAATTATATTACAAGTCATAAGGAAATTATATTTATATAAAATAGTTTTTATAAATTTCTATTGGTCATTTTAACTAATTGGATAAGTTTAACACCCCCCATCCGAAAAAACCCAATTTTACATTAACCACGTTAATTATTTTCTACATTTTTATTATACATTTTGGCCAAAAATAATTTTGAACCTATTATATAATATAAATTATGATCATTATAAATATGGAATACTTTATTCAAAATTTTATTCATTATAGTGGGAAATTTTGAATTAAAATTAATCCCACATATGCGACAAGAAAGAATATTTTTAATCTAAAAATATTCAAACATTTACATTGATTTTATATCACATATCTATATAAAATTTATTCTAATTAAATTAATGTGATGAATATATTTATAATTTACCTAATAAAAATTTAAACCCAATTTAAATTATAATTTATTTATAAAATTAAATTAAACCAAATGGGTGTTTTAAATTAAAATTTGGTACTTTTCAACATTTATTAAAAAATTGAAACTTATCATACAAATAAAAATATCACAGATATATAATTTTTTCAATATTTTTTAAAAATTAATATTTTATCAAATCAAATTTCTAAAAGTGTTGAAAATTAATTTTTTTTAATATTAATAAAAAGAAACAAAAAATCATTTTATAGAAAATTGTATTTTCAAAACATATAATGACATTCCAATAAATGAGGTAATTTGTTTATAAAAACATTTATTTATGTAACATCATTATAAATTGTATTTAACATGTTATTTTTTAATATTAATCACACTTTGTTTAAATTTTATACTATAACCATTATGTTTGAATAACTATATTTATAATATACCATGGTTTTGTTAAAACACAATGTCGTCTGAAACACAACATCAACCTGTGTTCTGTGTTGTGCAAGCTTAACATGGTTTAATATGTTACACAAGGAAACATATTTATTCTATTAGAAATAGAATAACTAGTTTCTTGATGTATCACATTATATCATATAAATTTAATTTATTTGAAATAAATATAAAAAAACTCATGGGGTTGTAATTCTACAAGATCATCCTCTAATGATGAGTAAATGACTATGTACATAATGAAGTGAACCCAAAAATCATCCAAGTGGAGATAAAAGATTGATTTCATAAAATACATGAATAGGGTTAGGTAATTTATTACACTAAAAGGAATCACTAGAAACTCACTGTGTCAATCGAGACATTAGAATGAAACTATCAGAATATCAGCCTCACAAACTCTCAACTGGGGGTAGAAAATCCTATGATTGATCTTTCATAACCAATTCACACATCAAAACTAATAAATGATGTTGTAAGTCTTTATAAATGGGTAATTTCTACTTTTCTAGTCTAGGTTATGTTGATGATAAAACACACAATATTGTAAGTTCTTATACACCATTTTATTAACAAAACTAGAGTTTTCCAAAAGGAAAAATATGATCTGACTATACCATTCAATCAAATGTCTTAAAAATGAAACCTCAAATACCAAATATTGGTTTATGATCACTAATTTACAATTAAATTATAATCATGATCTTTTGGTGAATGTCAATGCAGAATTCCATTGCCTGCCTCTGATGTAGTCGCTGAACATCTTTAGGAAAGACGTATATAATTTCATCCACTACTGAAATATTATTTTTTCTAAATGTTCCAAAGTTATATTTGATAAACTCAACAAATTATCATATATTAGTTTCATCTTCATACATTTTAGGCACACTCACTCATCCATGATAAATCTATTTCTTGAAATAGAGAATATTTTCTTGTCTATCTGAAGGCATCTGACCTGTATAAAATGATATTCAATTTCGGATTGAATAATGGAAAAACAAATTGATATCCAAGATTCTGTTATAAAGTATAATCTATAAAACTAATGGGTCACACATGAAATACTCTCCACCGAATTATAACTCGCAATTCCATCAAATGAGGGATATCAAAGACTTTCTCCCTGTAATAACCTATAGACTTATCCTTTGGGATAAAGTCCCAAATGGATACCCCAAATCTTACCTGAATAAAAGGGATATGAATTAATTACATGATAATTAGTTATATATAATGGTAGAAATATTAGAATTAACATTGTCGGAACCTCATATAATTTTATGTGGTTCCTCATCATAGCCCTCCACATCATATAACTACCTATATCAAAGACCACTAGCTCTCCAAGTTTAACATGGGACACTTGGAACTGGAGGTTGGGGTAAGAGCTTCTAACATCATCCTCTTCTAACTAATACCCCCTCTATAGATTCTTATCATTATCCTCCTACTACCCCAAATAAAATGAAACATTGTACACAACTATGATTATCCTGATCAAGGTGATGTTAATATCGTGGAGGTCGATCTACCATCAAGATGTCATAGTTAGTGCGATTTTTTGGGTAGTAATCAACTATGTGACATTTATGGTTTCAAGTATAACATAGTCATTATCCAAGATAAATGGATCATTATTGTGATCATGGATCCACATAACCACATGTTTTATTCTAGGAATACCTCTCTATATATATCTCAATGTTTGATGGCATCTATCAATTGCAGATGACTCAACCATATTATGTCCACCATATGCTCTTTATACCTAGATCCCCTCTTATATGAATCAATTATTTTTAATATCACACTCATACACTAAAATATATGTGATGTGATATAAGGATGACAGGATAGCTCAAATATATGTATGGATACCTTTATCAAACCTCCACCCACTGAAGGAGGCATCTCATTCCATGTCAAGGGAGGACATCATATTGTTTGTGAACCTGAAAGATTAATAAATTATTCCCATTCTACCATATTATTGACTAATAATATCCTTGGCGTATATTGGTTATATGAAAAATAGGGATTAATCATCAAAAAAATAGTTTCTGGAAGTCAGACCATGAGAGCATTGTCCCATCATGGGTCTGCACAACCAAAATCCAACAATTCCCACCTCCTTATTGCAAATTCATGGCTGTTAGTAGAACTAGCAAATATTTTGGGTTCTATATGATCATGAAGAGTTAAATAACCATCTATGTTCAATCCTACACAAACTATGAATTAGTATATCAATATAAACTTATTGTCCACTAATTTTGGAATACACTGACTGTGTGGTACCTGCACAAATACATGGCATATGATTTCATTACTAACTAATACTCTATAATAGAGGGTGGTTCAAGAATAATTCCTAGAGTAAATATCTCTTGAGATGGACCCTAAAATAAGGCATCATCAATCATTACAACATTATCATGATCTGGAATCAGTAACCTGACTGGCTGTCTTCGTGGAGGCATCCTGAATGTAATCAACATGTACCACAGTTAGATGATTATATATATATATGTATATAAATAATTGAGGAGATTTAATGGACTGAAAATATATGATTAATGAACTAATGTTCCCTAAAACAAATTTTTAGGTATAATGAGTCAATAAGATTGTATTCAGAATCTTGATTTATGGATATGATGGTCCTTGCACCAACACTAGGTTCCCATGCTTGAATGCTACTCTTGGGACACATTGAATTTCCATTCACTATGTACCAATCACTCCTTGTGAGTTTATAACAATTAAAACCATCCTTATTAAGGAACTAACCAATATTCTACTCTATAATGACCCGAACCACCATGGGATTCCTAGACTATAGTAGGCCAAGACTTCAAAATAACATTATAACCACCCATAATCTAGAGGATGAAGATAAGAACCAATAATTAATATCAATAATTGAATGAATTTTCCAAATTAATACGCACCCAAGAACCAAACCATATATATATATTAGTGATTATGAATATTAGTAAAATAATTTTAAATAAAGATATAAACCAAATTTTAAATAAGCTCATGGGAATACATTAGTGTATTATAGTATACAACCAATGTGTAAAAGTTTCAACTAAATTCCCAACTAGAAATTATTTATGAACCTAAAAATGACTAGAAATGATTAATACAGAGAGATCATAGCTCTTTATATCTATTACTAACCACTATATATAGATAATGAAACAATGTATCATTGTGCTTACCATAATCACCACAAATCTCTATCCATGATCTATATAAGAAAATGCTTTTTTGGGAAACGGGAATGTAGGGGTGAAAATATATATATATATATCCAGTAGGAAAATATAAAACATAGTGGGACTAAAAGAGAGATTCAATAATAAATAAACTTTTACTAATGAAATAGAGAAATAAATCTCAATAGATTCAAAGATATATATTCTCATAATTAATCACATATGAGAGAGAATAGATATCGCAGTCTAACATCCTAGATGATGTTTATGTGTAGTATTATTTCTCAAAAATTCCATCACGAATTCCCAAAATCAAATGAAACCTTACTAGAATATGTGCATAGGGTCTTACACCATGAAATTATGCCCCACATTCGACCTAGCAGACATCCCCCCTTAGAAACATCATTCCACTCAAGCTTGATGATGAGGTATTACTGCTACTATGGTATATAAAAAACTCACTAGTAGTAAGGGGAGTATTGATCCTATCTATTAAATGAATATGGGTTACCCACATCCTAGTGTGACATTAGAGTACAGACCCTGATATCTCTCTAACAGAATGAGGAACCCATTTTTAGGTGTGATTGTAGAGTAATAACAATAGGATATATTTGATAACGTGGTGAACTCAATCCAAGATATGATAAGGTATTACTAACCACGACATTTTTACGATGGGATGGGGAACCCACACATTCGTGTAACATGGTAGTACTAACCCCTGCTTTATTTTTTAGATCTGTCCTGATCACCACTATTTTCAAGCATCGCCTAGATAAATATCACCCTTGGAACATATCACATCATATATCACAACTCACTATAAATGAATCTGTTTCATTATAAGTGAATACAAATCAATAAATTAGATTCATGGGAAAAAATTGAAGTCCAAATGATGGACATGCAAGAGGATCGATTTTCTCATTGGGAAACACGGAAGGTATAATGTCCACATAGTGTGTCTCCCCACTCAACTACATGGTATAATTCTCATATGGACATAGTTTAATGATCCTATCTATGTACATTCAATTTTAGGGGGCCAAGTAAAATGTATTAGAGAACACTTTTCCATCCTTTTTCTCCTATAAGTACCTGTGTTTTTTAGGTCATGTCTCTGTAAAAGGCCATGTACCTCATCATTCCTGTGTACTAAACCAAGTCCATGTACTCTTTGAATACATGGTGAACCCTCTTGCATGGGTACCTAAGCATGTTCTATATTGAACATTGTTCATCAACTAGGATTCGGTTTTATAATGTGTGGCTGTAGAAAATTTAAGCATGATCCTTAAACATGGGTGAAAACCAAACTACCATTGAAACCAGAGAACACACATGGTGTTCATCAACACTACACAATGTGTAGTCACATTTTCAAATTGGGTTGACGTATTCCACATATCCTCTTATTCTATCACATTAACAATAAATAATGGTAAAATAGTTCCCAAAATCAATGGGAACTACCTCTGACCATCATTTTTAAACTCTAGTGGATGATAATTAGAATCATGTGATCCCTAAGAAGCTACAACAACCCATGAGAACCACTCACTTGATCCCACCACCCTTATGGATCATTGATTCATAATTTATCCCTCAATTCCACCATTATTACTAGATCTATCCAAAAATCATCATTCTTTGGGTCATTTTTTCTACCGTAATGAATCCAGTGGTTTGATTATGCTTGAACCCCCCTAAAAAAAGAAAATCAACAACCTAATAGGACAAAGGTGAATAAAAAGATGTAAAAAGAGGTGAAATCACAAGAACCAAGGAGAAATCATTTTTGGGTAAGATTTTCTGTCAAATGAACATAGATTGAGGGTATTTCGTGTGAGAACATGGTATATAAAATAAATAAATTGAATAAATATATTTAATTCACCAACAAGATAGTGTAATGGGAATTAAAGGGAAAAAATCATCAATTATAATATCCAAAAACAAAATAAATAAGTTAAATTGTAACGCCTAGACCCCTGTTACGTAGAACTGGTGTGTTATTATAATACATTGGTATGACTACATGGAATCAAATTCGGAATGACCGATTTGTTTACTAGTCTTGGAAAATAGATTACATACATGAATGTTACATTAAAATATAACATGAAAAAACAACATTGTCTCCATCGGCCACATTAGTATCACATAGACTATCCCTACAGGTCAGTCATAATATATTTCTTGCCTCCTTGGAAAAATAAAACATAGAAATGGGTGAGCTCAAATGCTCAGTAATAGTAATAAATATAGATGAAGATAACATAAACATTAGGCATGGTGAATAATAGAAAACAAATTCCTTTACAAATAATAAAAATGAACAAATTATTGAAGGAATATGATCTGAGTAAATAATGCCATAATAAAACATAATAATGGGTATTCTACTAGTCAAATTACAACATGAACTAACAATATTTGTTCATAATGAGGGAATGTATAATGTGGGACATTCTGAAACATTTTTTCAAGGCCTTATCCAAAACATCTAAAAATTATTAAGGGCTTGGCCAAAACCATATAACAAATTAGGAGAGGCCTCAGCCAATTCCACATCTAATTGACTCTTGAGACCTACAGATGCATCGAGGAGCTATAACGGGCTCCACACATCTCATACTTAGCCAATACATTCCTCATTTTAAAAGTTTGAAACATAACATAATCATTCATATTAAAACTAGAATACAAAATGTCAATACATGAACCAAAACCATGAATGGAATAAAAATAACACATCCACAGTCAAACAAATCATAAAACATTAAATACAATATGGAATATTTTTATCATAATAATTCAACATAAAAATACTGTAAAATCTATCCAATGATGGTTACATATATGAAATCAAAACTATGTTATTGAAATATCTCTTTTTACTTTGAAATAATTTATGATTCACATAATTATAGAAAAAAAAATTATTTTGAAAATATTTTTATAAGGCTGTAAGGGAAGCTTCAATGATGCTATTATGACAGAAAATAGCTGCACCTGCCATTTAAGTTAAAAAAACATTTTTACCATAATTTTGTCTAAAGGTTCATAAAGTACCTTATTTTAAAATGATAAAATGATTCATTTAAAAACATATAATGTCTAATAAGCTTATTAATGGAAATAACACATTGAATAGTAAATCATAAAAATGTATTGAAATGAATTTTTAAGAAAACATGGATGTGAATGATAAAGAGCTCCCAGAAGATACATATGTAAAACCAACCTCATATTATAAAGAGATAGTGAAATTAACCCTTACATTACAATTTTTTTTAGTCAGGGGTACGTTTAACTATATGTATAATGACCATAGTATGTTATTAAATTATACAAGAACTATATTCATATTTATTATATCAATAATGATTCATTCATGAATTTATTATAGCCTTTTAATAATGATTTTCATATTAAACTAACATATCGGGTAATAATCGCCTTCTTTATCGTATGTGTTTTAACTTTTTATTCTTGATCGTATCAGTTAGATCATGATTTAAATACATCCAGAATATAAAACATGATTTATATATCATATATATATCTATATACAGAATATAAATACGTATAATAGATAGATAAATTAAATTTAAAACACCATACATCTTCAGTAGAATTATAATGTCATATATTACATACTTATTATTAATATATATTTTATAATCATTTTTCAATGGTGAACGTGGAAATGAATATTATCGTGTCGTGGAGATGGTAATCCGTACTTATGCACGAGCAAAAATATCATTATACTGAGGGTGAAATCATATGTAATTGGATGGTATATCATATATAAAGAATAATTAACATGTAATATTTATTATTTACATCATTTATACTCATTATTATACCCATCCAAAAAATTAACAGTTTGAATAACAAACTACACCACGACATGGAGATGGTAAGTCGTACGTATGCACGTATGGTGACCTTGTCATTTATAGGATGGATAGAATAACTAATATGGTTGTACCATATTTATAATAACATCACAATATGTATAAGGTACTGGATTAATTATTTTTTTTATGGAATCAAAAAAGAAAGAAGATGTGGAAGAAGAAAAGAACCTGAAAGTGGGTGGTGAAATTATTACCTCTTCTTCGGGTGTTTCATTTTTAGTTGGTTAAAATAGATTTATAGGTTGGATTTCTGACCAATGTAATTCCTCCGGGTTTAATTGAGGGAAGTTGGGAGGATATTTGGGCAGGGGTTGGCTGAGCCAAATGTCATTGGTGGTATGATTTGGAGAGAAGGGAAAGTACCTTTTTATAAGAGGAGTTATGGTCTCTTTAGGTAAAGATTAAAATAATAATTTATTATACAATCTCAATCAATATATAATGGCTTCAAAGGAATTTATTTCGATCCTTAGGTGGGTATGGGTATAAATCCTATAATCCAATAGGTTTTAAAAAAAAATTATGTTACCATTTTAACCTTACCATTTAGATTTAACTCTCAGTTAAGTAGTTTAACATTTACTGTGTCTTCCTGTATTCTTACACTATATGGTTAATAAACATAATCTAAACATCCAAGAGAGCCACAAGTGGATCATTAATGATATATATAATATTATTTATGTCCTTTGGATGATATTTAGTATTTTATAAATATTATATCAACCAATAATATATTATTTATTTTTAAAATTAATTTATGTCATTTTGACACTATTTGTAATTTTGTTTTTTGTGAAAGTCATAACAACCATATCACGTCAAAAAAAAATTTCTAAACAACCCTAAAATGTCATATTAACCTATAAAATTCTGGGATGACCCCAAAACCGTTAAATTATATTTATTTTAATAATAATAATATAATCTATTTTACTATATCATTAAGAAGGTAATTACTGCATCATCATTGTGTCATTAATAAATTTAATTATTTAATCCCTAATATTTATAAATAAAATACAATGATGATGGAAATATTTGTATCTTTATAATTAATATTTATTTTCTAGTTTATCTTATTTATAACTATATATTAAAAATGGTATAGTTAATAAACATTTAATTAATCACTTTTAACTCTTCTTTAAATAATATAATAAAAAATGTCCTAATCTATTCCATGTGGCCCAAAAGGAGCATATTTTATTCCTAAGGTTGTTTTTGGTCGAATTACATTTATCCAATATAATTATAATATGTTGTAGGGTAATTTTAATATCATTTTTATCTTTAATTACCCTATTAACTTTTAACCATTGTAAATAAAAGACCAAAGTTACTATTCAACAAAAATTATTTTCATCTTATTGAACCATATTTTACTTATTGATGTCAACTATGTCTCTCAAATTTTCGAAATTCAACTCAAAGAAGCGGTTAAATTATGTTTGATGCAAAGTTGCTAATGCTCCTAGAAGGTGGGTAAAAGATGGTAAAACGTTTAATAAAACATTATACGTCTAATTTTATTATAAAATGACTCCAATAAATTAAATTGAACATAAATAGGCATTATATAACTTTTTCGACAAAAAATATACTTAAATAAAATAAATCATTATTTAAATAATAAGTGAGTTTTAAATAATAACGTAGTGTTTTTCACTATTCATCAAAAATTGAATGTCTTTAGAAAAATACAAAAAATTCACCCTAAGATAATTTTGATATTCCAAATTCAAAAATGAATTCGATTTTAAAAAATTAAAATAATTGAAGTTGCGTTAATTAATTTAAAATCAATTATCGCTATCAAAACCAAAAAGAGTCTTTTTTAGAAGAAAAAACTATCAATAGATTGACATGTGATTATACCAAATTGAAATGTGAAATTACATATAATTGCTGGAATTGTATTAAATGATAAAAATATAATATAATTATACTTAAAACCATTCAAATTCATAATTTACCAGTATAAATTATTTCAATTAAAAGAGTTGTTTTCAATAAAAATTTAGTATTTTTCCACTATTCATCAAAATATGAAAGTTATCATAAAAGTACGAAAAATTTATCCAAACTAAAATTTTATGTCTTGATTATTAAAAAGAATATATTTTCATTAAATTGAATATATAAAAGTGTAAAATATTTGTTTTAAAAATGATTCTCTATTATATTGGTGGTAAAATTGCATTTTTTTTAAAAAAAATACTTTTTTTATCTGAAAATTTGAATATGTCCTTATGATATGTCTAAGAAATACAAAATATGAATGTTAAAATAATATAGGATATATTTAATATTCTAAATACAGTTAATACAATTCATAAACACTTTTTGAATGGCTGGTTTGGTAAGTCGTGGTGAGATCGAACATGTTGATACGTGTAGCACACGTAATTAAATTACATTGAAGAGATAATATAAAATGAAATATTGGGGTTTAAAATTCTCCCCTCCTTCAATAAATTGCTTCCTAAAAATTTGAATTTTTTTTTCAAAAAGGCTAAAAATATAAACATACCGTAGTGGAAAACCCACATCGGAAAATAGTTCAATAAAATTTATTCTTAATAAGAGGTAAAGGGAAATGGAAAAGTCACTACCAAATTATGGTCTCAATTAGGAGAACATTGGTGGACATTATAGGCACATAATTGGAGTAAAAATGTATATATATATATATATATAGGGAGTGATTGATGTCGTCAATCACAAAAAAGTGTAAAATTGAGGGCCTTAAATCTATCAATCTATGATGATGTAAAATATCATCAGTTCAAAAAAACATAAGGTATTAAGATAACACATTTTTGAATTTAAGATCACTTAGATAATGTTTAAGAATTAATTTATTCATTGAATAAGAAGATATATATATATATATATATATATACTTGAAAAGTAGAGGTTCATCATTTAACTAATTCCTACCACAAACTCATCTTTCACTCCATAAGATAATAGAATTCAAAAATATTCTATTTATCTGAGTCTTATTGGTTTCCAAAAATAATTAATTTATTATTTATTTTTAAAACTTGGTAAAAAAACTACATTACACAAACCAGTACATCACATAGGCCAATGACAGGTCATGCACCCTTTTCGCCCTTCGGTTGCAGGTTTTAGTCTCACGACCTTTCCGGATGAGATGGGTTGTCGCATGATCTCCGGGTTTTCCTTTTTATGTCAATCCATAAATAATCTCAAGAAATGATTTAACATTAATAATAGTATCCCATGTAAAACTTAATCGATTCCAACCTTTAGACTTCTCCAAAAATCATTGGTCCAAACTCACATCCCAAAATTTATAAGGAATGTAAACACAATAATGATCCTTTTTTTAATGTAATATCATCTGAATACCTTCATCATGTATTTTTTTAAAACACGGTTACATTGTTAATTTCTATATAACCTTATTGATTGCATTCATAATCCATTATTCCATATTGAATATTGGATATACTCCTATCAAAAAATGTATTAATCTCTAACAATGATGGAATACAGAAATTATTAATCAGTTTATAGGTAGTCAAAAATATAAAATATAATTTATCCAAATCCATCATATATTATTCTAAAATCACTACCTCAGTATCATAACTATATTATTGTTAATCTTTCCTTCAAACTTATATTTTCCAAAAAAAATTAACCTGCTATTGAGTCACTTTTCATGGTTTCACACAATCTCATGTGCTTAAGGAAATAGTACTGCAGTACAATCCTAATATACTCTAAAATTCTTATTATATGTACATCATTAATACAATAATCAACTGACAGAATACTTTAATAATAACATATTAACTCAAATCATTCTTCATCTTTTATGGTTGTATCATAACATGATTATTATCCAATATCATCATTTTAGTTATACTCTGATGACTTGGACATTGATTAGCGTAGTGTCTCATCTCCTTATAGAAGAAGCATTGTAAATTTGAATCGTTTTTCTTACCCATGAAATCACGTAGATGGTTTCATTTTTATCCACTCTTATAACAATCTCACATTCCCTTCAAGCATTTACCCAGATGATTCTTTCCCAAGTTATCACATATGGGAAAATCCTTCTTTCCCCTTATCCCATGATCCATCTTTCTCTCTACAATTCTTTTCTTCTCTTACTTCCATTCAAATCCATACAACATAGAGAATTCGTTACTTATCATATTAACACGTGATATTATTTCTTCATATTATAAGAATACTTGGGAGAGTATTTCCCATTTAAATGTTGAATTTATACCATGAAAGATATTATCCTTCTTAATATTTTGATCATGCATATTTCTGGAAATCCCAATCCTTTGATTAGGAAACATTTATAAACAATTGTATAAACAATGTTAGTTTATGAATCCCAATTCATAATTCCAAACTTGTAAAATACATTACGTAAATTGAAAAGATTATGTATATAATATTTAATCATAAAATGTTTTCTCTGTGGAATTATGTAGAGACCCAAGATTGACGTACATGGGCATTACATGACTTTTGAGAAAATACATAATACATAACAAAAACAGACACCGAAGAACCATTATAGTTTATTGACATGGGAAACATGGAACATAATCTTCTAATCATGGTGAAATATTTTCAACATCTCCCATCAAGATATTACACTTTTGTTTTCTATCCTAAAACCTTTATTTATATCTTGGGTAAAAGAAAACATATTAAGGCTGAGCACAGATTCTTAGTGAGGGTAAGCATGGAGAAAATAAAACAAACCATATACATTTGAACTTAAAAACATGAACATAAAGATTAAACATCAAAATCTGGAGTTCTGAAATAAATATTGGTAGTATGTAAGGCATAGACCATAAAGGAATATCAATCATAATAAAATAGCATGAGAATAAAACAGCTAATTATGGAAAACCATTAAGAGCTTGATATGATTTTCAAAGTAGCCAAGGCATTGCTGCCAAGACCATCATAGGGGACAAATTCCCTTACTGAATCAGGATTACTTATTGTTCCAACCCTGTATTACAGAACCAGATTTACATTTCGTTCCAGCCATGTTTATCTCTTGAAATATAAATCTTTACCCAATTCATTGGAGGGAGATATAGTTCCCACCAATCTCATATTGAAATCATTCTTACATGTTCCTCAAAATAAACATAAATCATTTATCATAACCCCAAAAAATAAAATGGGTTTCATAAACATCATCCGATCATAACATAATCCATATGAAACAATGGACATCATTTCATAATAAAAAAAATCAAACCGTGTTAATAATAGGAACATTATACATGAAAAATAACCATATTAAAGAATGTAATCTTAGATTGAGAACAGTTTTGAAAAAAAACTTGAAATAAATTCTTGAGGAAAATATCTTTTCTTCTTGAAAATCATTTTCTTTTCCAAAATTCCGTGAAATTTTAAATGAAATAAATTTTGTTGAAAATATTCTTGAAAACATTTAAAATAAAATTCATGGAAATAAGGTGTTACAAAACCGTAAAAATATGTTCAGGCCGTATAAGTTATAAAAACATTCTCCTCTTAATTTTTAACGGAAAAGTCAAAAAGTACCTCGTATGGTAAAAAAAAGAAAGATTCCTTCCATACAATGTCATAAAAGTCAAAAAAGGTTATAAATTACTTTAAATAAACAAGGAAGAATAGAAAATATTTTATGAAAATAGTTTTAGAAGTCATAGACATGGATGATTAATATAACCCCAGTAAATACATACAAATAAACAATCTCAGATAGAAACGAGATTGGAAAGTTACCCCTTACCATAATTCTAATATATTTTTATGTATCTGAACCTTTGGTATAATGATTTAAATAATTTCATTGATTTATTACATAATCATATTTATTTTTATGATATCATATATGATCATATTCTTATCGGTTTATTAGTAACATTTCATTGTTACTCGTTATTCGGGTGTTGACTATTTAATGTTATTATGCATGTTTTGTAGAATAAATTATTATTCCTCTTTTTAGGTTATATTTATATCATTTACAGAATATTATTATAATTATTTATATAATGTTAATTCATTCAATTCAATTATATAATCATTCTTCAATGAATATCATGTTGAACGAATCACATCACATCGTTGAGACGGTAGGCCGTACGTACACACGAGAGATGATATCATTCCCATGATTGTGGAATTTTATTTAAGTGTATGGTGTATAATATTTTATAATTATTATAAATTTAAAATAATAATATATAGTAATTTCTTCTATCATTATACCCATCCATGTGTGTTGGTGATGAAAAAAAAAGATTACACCACGGCATGGAGACGGTATGTCGTACGTACGCACGTGCGGTGATTTTGTTTTTTGTAAGATGGGTATAAGGTGAAATAGGGATAATTCTTATCTATAATAACATATCAGTATATGAGTGATACTGATGTTATTACTTTATAATGAAACAACTAAATAAGAGGTTGTAGAAGAAGAGATAAATTTGAATGAATCGGTAGAAGATATTATATCTTCCTTAAAGTGCCTCCATTAAACATCCTATTAGGGCACTTGAGTTGAACATTGTAGATGAAAATGACCTCACATATGTTGATGAGGACGTTGATAAGGGAATTTTTTAGGGGTTTCCAGAGTATTAAATCTCAAAATGGAGTGAAGTGGAGAGGGACGAGGTGCCCTTTATAAGAGAGTAGAGGGGCACTATTGGAAAACTCCAAAATAATAATTTATAATAAACTCAACCCTAAAATAAAAACCTCCAAAATTAATCAAAATGGAATATTAGATAAGATAGGGTTGTAATATCATAAACCAATAAAATTTAGATATGTTTTTATTTTATTTTAAACCTTATTATTTTGATTTATCATTAATTAATCTATTTGATTTAATTTGTGGTAGAAATATTATAAATTTTAAATTGTTATAAACACATAATTGAGTGTTTTGAATTGTCCATAATTAGATACATTAAGATATTTTAGACAATATAATTTGAAAATTGTGATTTTTAAATATTTATGTGATTTTTAAACAATTTAATAATAAGATATTTTTATAAAATACCAATAGTGTCAATTTTAAAAATATTCAATAATTTTAATTTCAATAAAATACAATTAAAATATATTTTCAAAACAAAATATTTCATATATTCCTAACAAGTAATATTCATCATGGAAAAACGCGAAGAATATTAATTAGTTCATATAGTTTCTATTAAAAAACGATTAAAATAATTTATTTGATATTTCTCTTAATAAAATTATTACTACAACATTTTTGTATAATTATTTAATATACTTATTTTTTCATAAAAATTAAAAATTAAATAAAATGATTAATAAAAATTTAATATCTTTTATAAGAATACATTTAATCGAATTTATCATCATAAAGTCACAAAATTTAAACAGTTATATTCATTAAATTATGAAGATGAAAACTTTGACATCATTTAAAATAATATAATATAAATCTCCTATTTTGATTTATAATTAATCCAATGTTCCACAAGTAGAGAATTGGATGATTACTCCATAGATATAATCGACCAATAAGTTTTGTTCATGTGTTTGGGACATTTTTTGAGTATTATTATTTTAATAAAAACTATATTATTGATTTTTCACTAAATAAATTTTGTCTGCATCATTACTGTATAAGCTATTAATGTAATTACATATTTCATAAAAATTAAAAATAAATTAACATGATAAAGAAAAATATTTTATCTTTCTAATGAGTATTTACAATAGAATTTATATTCTGTATAACCTTATATTAAATTTAATTTAATTATTAATGTTTGAGTGAGACATATTTCACTTTCCAATAAATAAAATAAATTAATTGTCTCAATCTCATCCAAGTGGGTTCTAATAGATACCATTTTGACCCAATTAAGTTTTTGGATGATTTATAAAATTCCAATTATATTATGACAAGTTTTAGGGAAATAATATAATATTATTTTTACCCTTAATTACCTAATTTACCTTTAATTGTGGTAAATAAAATTTACCGTAGTTACTATTCATAATGCCCAAAAATAAAAGTATCCAATTAACATAATTTGGACCTACTGATTCCAAATATGGAATCATTTTTCAAAATTCAAAAAAAAATAGGTTTCATCAATTAAATTAAAATTAATCTCGTTTTTACGAAAACTTGTTTTAAAATTTAAAAAATTGAAAAAGATTGAAATATTTTTATCTATGAATTCAATGTAAAATTAATGATAATGACATAAAGTATATTAAATGGTATATATATATTCTATTTATTATTTAAAACCATTCAATATTATAATTTAACCATATAAATTAACTCGATGGAAAAAGTTGTTTTTATTTAAAATTTAGCGAATTGTAACTATTCATAAAAATATGAAGGTTATCAGAAATATGTGAAAAAATTATCCAATGTAATTTTTTATATCTTGATTTCGTGGAATTAATTTATTTTGTTAAATTTAAATTATAAACTTTTCAAAAATTATATTTAAAATTGGTGATCCATCAAAAGGCGGAAAAACAACATCTTTAAAGAATAGCAATTTTATCCAAAAAATTGATTTTGTTCTCATAAAATGATCTAAAAAATGTGTAATTTGATTTATAATGTTATAAAATTAAAAATTTTGTTAATAATCTTCATAACTGATAGTTCATAATTATAATATATCCTTGTTTAGCAAAACACAGTTTTGCGTACCATGTAATCTATCGAGAAAGGTCGCTCTTGCGTGTATCGCAAGCCAAGTCAGTGTTGTGTGTAGTGAAAGAATAATTTGGTGTTGTGTATAACATAATCCAAATTTATTTAATTTATACATTGAATAAAATCTATAATCAATGTTACATAGAATAATTTCTACCAATCGAACTTGAATTTGTGTGTAACACGAGCCAAGAATATTGTTCCATATACTGTAAGCTAATACGGTGTTGTTAGTTCATACGGTGAGTCAGTTCTTTACCAGCATGGGATAGGGAGCTGGAGTCCCTCAAAGCAGACATTGATATGGTGGAGGTTAGTCTGGAAGGCAGGTGGGACGAAGTTGTGTATGAGGAGCTCTCGGAGAAGAAGGAGGCTTTGGCGGTGAGGCTTCTTTTCCAGGAACGCAGGGCAAGGGGTCGGTCGAGGGTGAGATGGCTTAGGGAGGGTGATAGAAACACGGCCTACTTCCATGCATGCTTAAGGGAGAGACGGTGGGAGGTGAAGCCCAACTTGGAGTTGAAGGACGGTACTTTCTCGGATGACAGGGAGGTGGTCGGGGGTCGCGCGTTGGAGCATTTCAAGGATATGTTGATTGGTTCGAGAGGTAATGGGTAGGAGGGGTTTCCTTCTGGTGATTCTCGGTTATGGGACGCGATACCGGAGGTGGTGTCAAGGTAGGAGAACAAACAGTTTGAGGCCATTCCCGATGAAAGGGAGGTGCAGGCGGCAGTATGGCAGTTGAACCCGGATAGTGCTGTGGGGCCTGATGGTTTCCCGGGGTGGTTTTACAGAGGGTGCTGGGACTGTGTGAAGAATGATCTGGTGCAGGCCATTCAGGACTTTTTTCGAGGGGGCGTTCTTCCTCGGGTAGCAGTGGCGACTACCTTTGTCCTGCTACTTAAGTGCAAAGACCCTACCTCACTCAGTCACTACCGTCCTGTTAGTATGTGTAATTTTTCGTATAATGTATTGGCAGTTGTGATCAATAGTAGGCTGTCTAATTTTCTACCGAGGTGGGTGTCGACGGAGCAGCATGGTTTTGTCAAATGGAGGTCGATACATGGAGCTATGGCGCTGACACAGGATCTGATGAGGGATTTAAACGTGAAGACCTGAGGTGCCAATATGGTGGTCAAGCTGGATATGAGTAAAGAATATGATAGAATGGAGTGGGGCTTCATGAATGGAGTTCTTCGGAGGATGGGGTTCTCGGCCTGGGCATGTGATATTTTCTTCAGATGCGTTAGTTCGCCGTGGATGGCAGTGTCTTTCCTGGGGAGAACGCATGGCTTCTTCAAATCCATCTGTGGCCTACGACAAGGGGACCCTCTATCCCCAAGCTTGTTAATACTGATGCAAGACTCTTTTAGTAGACTTATCAACAAGGGAATTGGCAGGGGGCGATATTGCCATTCCGCAAGAAACAGGGGAGTCTCTCGGTATCTCACCTCATGTATGAAGATGATACGATTGTGTTTTTGAATGCTGGGATGAGGTCTGTGAGGGAGTTCAATGACTTACTGAAGGAATACAGTCATTGGAGTGGCCAGCTGGTGAATCTGGAGAAGAGATTCTTTTATCTGGCGACTTCGTGTGGAGAGGATAGGATGGATGCGGTGAGAGCGGTGTTGGGCATGGGGAGAGGGTCCTTACCGATGGAGTATCTAGGTGCGTCGGTGTCTACCGGTCGGTTGCGGAACATGGATTTTGATAGGGTGGTTTCCAAGATGCTGGCCCGGATAATGGATTGGAAAAATCACTTCCTATCCTTTGGGGGTCGGATCACCTTGGTAAACAGTGTGCTGGCGACTATACCAGTGCATGCGCTTGTGGCAGTTAACGTCCCTAAGGGAGTTGTTAACTCCATCGATAGGGTGCTAGAGTGTTTCATCTGGGAAGCCTCACGGGAGGGGAGGAGACAGTGGGCCTCATGGAGGAAAATGGAAAGACCGATCACAGAAGGAGGGATCGGGGTTCGATGCATGGCGGATATGGTGCATGGAGTACGTGCAAAGCTGGCATGGGAAATTACAGAGGGAGATACGTTGTGGGGTAGGTGTATGTGGGGCAGGTACGAGGATAGTGTCGCTGACCTTCCAGCGAGAGGGTTTTCCTTGTGGGCCGAGATGTGTAATATAGTCCCGGTGTTGGGAAATCATGCTCAGTGGATCATCGGGGAGGGGAGGATCAGTTTCTGGGATTGCAACTGGCCAGGAAGGGTGCATGCCTTCTTGGGTTGTCCGGCCCCGAGGATCTCTTTTAAGGAGGCCAAGAGTCACCCTCCTTTTTTCAGAGTGGTGCTGGATGCGGAGTCATGAAGGGTCTTTGACTCGGTGGTGATTAACCAGGAGAGGGATAAATGTGTTTTCATGCCCTCGGTTTCGGGTAGGTTCAACTTGAAAGATTTCTGCAGGAGCTCCAATGACCAGCAGACGCAGGATTCAGGAAGCAGGGTGGAGTGGAGTAGAACTGTCCCCTCAAAAATGAATTTTTTAACATGGAGGATCATGAAAAAGGCCATCCCCTCAGATGAGAATATCAAACGCCTGGGCGTTAGCCTTGCTTCTGGATGTCAGTGCTGAAAACGGAGGAGGGAGGAGATCATGGAGCACGTTTTCCTCGAAGGAGAAGGGTCTAGAGTGGTTTGGAGCTTTTTGGGTACCCTCATAGGGTACTCTGGTCATGCGGATACCTGGGAACAGTTTTCGGGCTTGTGGTTTTAGGGGGGTGGTGGCAACGGGGAGGAGAAAGAGGTTCGATCAGTGATTTACAATGCAGGGTGCTGGGTTCTGTGGGATGCGCGGAACTGATCCAGGTATGAGGGGCGTGTATCCACTGGGAGGGCGGTGGTGGCAAGGGTAAGGTGTCTACTGCTTGATCTTGTGAAAATGGAGGGTTTTGGGGAAAATGTTCCCTCTTTACGGGGGTGGATATCCTCGGGGATGAGAGGTGGTCAGGAGACTTTCATGAGGTGGGGGTTGGGGGTTTGATGGATTCCTCCAGTGATCGGTCTGAAGTTGAAAGTCGATGGGGCGTGTGCAGGAGAGAACATGTGTGGTGGTGGGGTGCTTCGGGGTGGCAGAAGTAGTGTATTGCTGGCTTTCACGGTACACTACGGGAGGGGGACCTCGGTGCAGGTAGAGGCCTTGGCAGTTCTATTAGGGATATCGTTGTGTTTGGACAAAGGACGGGTGGTGGAGCAGATATAGACTGACTCAAAAATCATACATGACGCGTTACATGAATAGGGAACGATATCGTGGAGGATTTCTTACACTATTAGGCAGTGCAAGGCGATCATGGGGAACAACGTAAGGGTTACTCATACCTGGAGGGAAGTGAACAAAGTTGCGGACTACTTTGCTTCAATCGTGGTTCCGAGGGTTAATATTGTTTGGGTGAATAATGTGCTGCCCATTAAACCTGAGGGAGTCAATCTGATTAGGGGAGACGCACTAGGGATACATTATTTTCGCCCTCCGTAGGGGGGACCACATTTGTTGTTGTTCTTATGTGTGGGGTGTTATTTTAAATAAAAAATCATAATTTTTGTGGCGTACATTTTATTCTAATCATGGTGTAGCTTACAACACAAGACATCAAATAAAATTAAAAAGAATGTTTCTCATTAAATTTTTTGGTGTTACATTCAACACCCCTTAAAATGAATTTATCCCTTGAAATTCGTCAGGGTTATAAATGGTTTACTACATGAATGATTCATTCATAGAAACCCACATCATAAAAAGTATTAATAATACATAATTTTAAAAACTAATGTATGAAACATAATGGTTACCCAAATTAACTCATCATTATGTTTCCACATAGGAGAACATAGGTGAAAATTTGGATATGGAAGAGAAATCTAGCCTTCAAGTTATGATGGAGAGTGGTAGAGAAGATGGCTATGAAAAATGAAACAATCACAAAGCCATAAATTTGGGATGATCTAAGGTACCATCTGATTCATCAGATATGAGGGTACAAGGACAATGTTTTGGGAATTTCAATATCAATTCCCAAAATTTGAAAATTTTGAATTATAAGAATTACATACTTGATTTCGGTACAATCTCATAGTTGGTCTTTCCAAGATCAATTTCTACTTCAAATCTTAACCAAATAAAGTTGAATTTGTCATTCGTGAAGTGCTAGAAGATCATTTGATATATTGATGGTTTATTCCATCTATCTTAAACAAATGGTTTTAAAAAGTTATAAAATATACATAATCCCATATATGGTGATATTAATCATATATGGTTCCAGAAATTGACTTATACTTCATTTATAATTCCACTTAATAAAATAAAACTATTTTATACTATCTAGGGACTTCTTATAAGCCAGTGTTAGGTGATAAAGGCATGTCACACTTAGGTTGTGGGTTTCATTCCCACATCCTTGTCTGATGTGACGGGTTGTCACCCGTCCCATGGGTCGTCACCCATCCAACGGGTTGTCCTTTTTCTAAAACTACACAATTATAACATTCCTGATATTTTATAGAAAAATAGTTCTATCATTAAACCATACTACATGATTTACAACATAATCCATTCCAACATTTAGGATTATAAAAAATACTTCTATCCATACTAACAGTATAACAAAAATGATTACTATAAAGGTAATATAACAAGGTTGTGAATACCATCATTTATCCCCCATATATCATAAGATATATTTTGTTGGTCACATTAGAAACATGTGAATACCTTAGTCATGTATTCTTGAAACATGAATTACCATAGAACTATAGTGAAAACATGAATGCTGTCAAAAGATAACACTTTCCACATTCCAAACTCCCAAAAATTCTAAATACCGAAATCATGATATCACATTGTCCATATATCTGTCATAAGCTCATTAATAATATCCAACATATTATTCTCTCCTTATCCCTTGATTATGCACAAATAATATACATTAAAAATTTATTTCAATCAATTTTCATGGTTATAGGTACCATATAATTATTGAAAACAACAATAAACCAATACATAGATATTCTAAAATTCCACGATACTAAAAATGAAATTCCACAACACTATTTTGGAATCTCGTTACATAAACATTGAATCATTCCACCACTTAGTTTTCATATTCAATATCTCCTATAGTGATAGTATGTGAATTCCCTTTGTCCATTTTCATAAGAGGTTGTTGATATCGAAAATCATTAACCCTTGTATTAGGGTATTGGTTAGCATAATACACAATTTCTTAGAACTTGTAACATTGATGTGTTGGTGGTTCATTCTATGTAGTCTTTTCTAGATTCAAATCATTAGCTACATTTCCCATTACTTAGGCACTCATCTAATTGATGACCTTGTTTTTCAGACCTAAAACATTTTCTAGTCCCATAATGACAATCTCCACCATGCTTCATTCCACATTTTGAGCATAAGAAAACATCTATCTTCTTTTCACCATAGTTTTGAGATTTTTTCTTGAACTCCATTTTTGTTTCTTGTCAAAACCATGACGTGGATATGTAACAACAAATTCTAGTTCTACATTGATAGCACAACTCAAAATATCTTCATAGCTACTGAAGTCTCTTATAGATAATTCATTTTGAAGACTTCGATTTAATATGCTGAAGAGTCGATCAACTTTACTTTCAGGTTGGATGACAAAGCCAGATGCATACCTGGAAAGCCTTGTAAAATTCAACTTGTATATAAAAACAGATTCATCATCCATCTTATTAATCTCAAGGAACTCAATTTCTATATTTGTTTGAGTAATATGAGGGATGTACATAGTGAAAAACATGTTCTTTAACTCATCTCATTCCATGGATTCAATTTCATCTTGGAGCCTTGTATTCTTAATTAGAGTCCACCACTGGTTTGTTTCAACTTCTATAAGATAAACAGCCAAAATGAATTTTTCATGTTCTAAATAGTGATGTATGGAAAATATCTTTTCAATGGTACATATCCATTATTCAGAAAAAAGTGGATCAGAAGACCCACTGGATGAAGGTGGACGTTTCCTCATGAAGGACTCAATAGAATATTGTTCTCATATATGCTCATTTGGATGTCCATAATGATTTATAGATTTTGTCAGTATAGAAATATGATTTTTCATTCCATTTCCCATAACATTTTTTTTATTCAGTAGGTCAATCCTTTCATTTCCCAATTCATTGAACATTAACATGGTTCCTTCGGGTTCCATCCATTATCTAATACCAAAAAAGATCATTGTGAGAAGAAGAAATCATACTGGGAAAACAATATAATCAAGGGGATTACATTCAATATCTTATATATTAGGTTTAATCCTAGGTTATTCATGATAGTTATCATAATTCTAGGACTGTAACCTATACTTATTCTTAAAATTAAAGACATCTTTATACATACCTTAGAAATATCTCTATGTATTTGACTAAATTTTTCACCTCCTAGTTTCCACAGGTTAATTAAGCCTTTCCTCTGATACTAAATTTAGAGACCCAAGGTTGACATACATGGACGTTACATTGATTTTTTTGAAATACTTAATACATAACAAAAACAGAATCCGAAGGACCGTAATAGTTTAGTGTCTTTGGAAACATGGAACATAATCTTCTAATCATGGTGAATGATCTTCAACATTTTCCATAATGATATTCCCCTTTTGTTTTCTTACCTAAAACCTTTCTTTATATCCTAGGGAAAAGAAACCATATAAAGGGTGAGCTCAAATTCTCAATAACTATAAGAATGGTGAAAATAAAACAAACCATATACATTATAAATTAAATACATGAACATAAGGTTTAAACATCAAAATCATGAGTTGTGAAATAATTCTTGGTAGTACGTATGTAATAGATAATAAAGGAACATAAATCATGATAAAATAGCTTAGTAATAAAACATATAAAGGTGGAAAACAATTAGTCACTTGATATGATTATCATAGTTTCCAAGGCTTTGTTTCCAAGACCATTATAGTGGACAAATTCCATTACTGAACCTAGTTTCCTTGTCGTTCCCTCCCTGTATTACTGAATAGGATTTACTTTCCATTCTCGCCATGTTTATCTAATGAGATATAAATCATTACCCAATTTATTGGTGGAGATAGAGGTCCCACCCATCTCATAATGAAATCATCCATACATGTTCCATAAATTAAACATAAATCATTTATCATAACCCAAAAAATGGGGTTTCTAAATAGTATCCCATATTATCATAATCCATATGAAACAATGGAAATCATTTCATCATAAACAAAATAAAAACATGTAAATAATATGAACATTATACTTGAAACATAACCATATTATATAATTTAATCATAGATGGAAAATAGTTTTGAATAAACACATGAAATGAATTCTTGAAGAAAATATCCTTTCTTCTTCAAAATCATTTTCTTTTCTGCAAATGTTGTGAAACATTAAAATAAAATAACTTTTTTGAAAATAATCATGAAATCTTGTAGAATATTCTTCATGTAAATAATGTGTTATGAAACCGTAAAAATACCTTCATGCCGTATAAGATAAAAAACCTTCTCCTCATACTTTCTTACCAGAAAAGATAAAAAGTACCTCATATAGTAATCAAAAGAAAGATTCCTTCCATAACATGTTGTAAATGTCAAAAAAGGGTAAAAATGACTTTAAACATACATGGAAGAATATTTAATATTTTATTAAAATAGATTTCGAAGACATGGACATGGATGATAAATATAACCCCATTAAATAATTACGAATAAATAATCCCGGAAAGAAATGAGAATAGAAAAGTTACCCCTTAATTAATGTCTGATTGCATTGAACATATCTGAACCTCCAGTATAATTATATAAATAAGGTCATTGAATTATTCCAGAATCATTTTTATTTTTATGATATCACTTATGGTCAAATTCTAATCGGTTTATTAGTAACATTTCATTGTTACTGGTTATTCGGGTCTAAAATATTTTATTTTATTATTCATGTTTTGTCAAATAAATTCTTGTTCATATTTTTAGGTTCTATTTATAAAATTTACATAATTTTATTAGAATAATATATATAATATTAATTGATTAAATTCATTTATATAATCAATTTTCAATGAAGATCATGTAGAAAAAATCACATCACATCATGGAGACGTTATGCCGTATGTACGCACGAGTGATGATATCATTCCCATGATTGTAGAATTGTATTAAAGTGTATATTGTATAATATTTCAGAATATATATCACATTTAAATAATAATATATAGTAATTTTTTCAATCATTATACCCATCCAAGTATGTTGGTGATGAAAAAAAATATTACACCACGGGATGGATACGACATTCCGTACGTACGAACGTGCGGTGATTTTGTTTTTCATAGGATGGTTAGAAGGTGAAATAGAGTTGTTTCATATTTATAATAACATATCAGTACATTAGTGATACTTATGTTATTACTTTATAATGAAACAACTAAATAAGAGGATGTAGAAGAAGAAATAAATTTGAAAGAATCTGTAGAAGATATTACCTCTTCCTCGAAGTGCCTTTTGTAATCTTTGTGTTCGGGCACTAGAGTTGGTCTTTGAAGTAAACCAGGACCTCTAGTATGTTGATAATAAATTTTAGAAGATAAATGGGTAGGTTTTGGCCATGTTTTAAATCTCAACATAGATTGAATATGAGAGGGAGGAGGTTCCCTTTTACAAGAGAGTAGAGGGGCACTTTTGGAATCCTCCAAAATATAAATTTATAATAAACTCAAACCCCACATAAAAACCTTAAAAATGACTCAAAATTAAAATTAGATGATATAGGGTTGTAATTTCATCAACCAATAAAATTTATACATGTATTTATTTTATTTTAAACCTTATTATTTTGATTAATTATTATTTAATCTATTTGATTTTATTTGTGGTTATAATATTCTAAATTTTAAATTGCTATATTTACATAATTATGTGTTGTGAATTGTATATATTTAGATACATTAGGACATTTTAGACCATATAATTTTAAATTTTAAATTTTTAATAATTTGGTTATTTTTAAACAATTTTATAATATGTTATTTTTATAAAATACCGAAAGTGTCAATTTTGACACTATTCAATTATTTGAATTTAAATAAAATCCACATAGAATACATTTAAAAAAAATTAATAGATTACAAAAAAGTAATATAAATTTAGAGAATTCTTGGATCACATTAATTGTTTCATATAATCTTTATTTTAATACATTCAAAATCATTTATTTGATATTTTTTTAATAAAAAAATTACTACTACATTTTTGTATAATTTTTTAATATACGTATCTGTTGCATAAAAATTTAAAAATAAAATACTATGATGAATATAAATATATTATATTTCATAATAAATCTTCTAATTGAATTTATCATCTCAAAATCACATCATTTAAATTGATATATACATTAAATTATGAAGGTGACAACATTGACATCATTTAAAATAAAATAATATAAATGTCACATTCTGTTTTATAGTGCTCCAAATAGACCACAAGTCAACACCTAGATGCTTATGGTGTTTATATACTCTACCAAAAAGTAATTGTCATGTGTTTGGGCCTTTTGATGAATATTATTATTTTAATAAAAACTATATTATTTATTTTTTCACTAAAAAAATAATTTCTGTATAATTAATGTATATGCTATTAAGGTAATTATATATTTCATGAAAATTAAAAATAAATTACCATGATAAATAAAAACATTTTATAATTCAGATGAGTATTTATAATCTAATTTATATTCTATAAATCCTTATTTTAAAAATTATTAAATTATTATGTTTTGAGTGAGACATATTCACTTTCTGTTAAATAAAATAAATTAATTGTTTCAATCTCATCCATGTGGGTCCCAATAGATACCATTTCAACCCAAGTATTTTTTTTGGATGAAGTATAATCATAAAATTATATTAATTCAAGTTTTATAGTAATTGTATAATATTAATTTAACCCTTAATTAACCGATTTATCTTTAACTATGGTAAATAATATTTACCGTAGTTACTATTCATAATGCCTATAATAAAAGTAGCCAACTAAAACAATTTGGACCTAATAATTCATAAAATGGAAAGCTTTTTTCCAAATTCAACACACAGAAGTTGATGTAATTAATTTAAAATTAATCCCGTTGTTAAGAAAATGGGTTTGAGAATTAAAAAAATTGAAGAAGATTGGAATGTTGTTACCTATGAATTTAATGTAAAATTAATGCTAAGGAAATAAATTATATTAAATGGTAAAAATATATTATGTTTTATAAATTAAAACCATTAAATATTATAATTTAACCATATAAATCTTCTCGAAGAAAAAATTTCTTTTTAATTAAAATGTAGCATATTATTACTATTCATCAAAATATGCAGGTTATCAAAAAAATATGAAATATTTATCCAAAGTAAAACTTTTTATACTGATTCAAAATAATTAGTTTATTTTTTCAAATTTAACTTATAAAGAGGTATTCAATTAGATTTTAAATGGGTGCGCCATCAAAAGGCAGAAAAACTGCATTTTTTTTAAAAGCTCTTTTATCTGAAAAATTGATTTTGCTCTCATATAATGATATAGAAAATTTGTAAGGTGGGTGATAATATTATAAAAAAAACTGGTTTATAATATTCATAACGGTTAGTTCATAATAATAATATTTCGTTGTTTAGCGAAACTCTATATTGTGTACCATGTAATCTATCAAGGAAGGTTGCTCTTACGTGTATCGCAAGCCATGTCAGTGTTGTGTGTAGTGAGAGATTAATTTCATGTTTTTTATAACATAATCCAAACATATTTCATTTATACATTGAAAAAAATCTCTAATCAATGTTTTGTATAATATTTTCTACCGAACGAACTGTAAATTATGTGTAATAAGAGCCATGAATAGTGTTTCATATACAACAAGCTAATATGGTGTTGTGTATAGTGTAAACTAATCTTGGTGTAGCATACAACACAAGACATTGAATAAAATTTAAAAAAATGTTTCACATAAAATTTATGGGTGTTACAACGTATTTACACATAAATCCTTCATAATGGTTTTTCCTGAAAATTTGAGTTATCTTAATCATAACCATGGGGGGATTCATAACCAAGAGTCCTGTAAGGCCCGTTGTCACGTACCCGGATACCCTGGGTCATGCCGGAAACACCATGTCGGAGTATTCACTCCTAGGTACATCTGTTCCAGAGCTGCCTCTACCTACTCATATCTGTAGAGGGATGTATTTCTAGAAAAATACACAAAATCTCTACATTACCAAATTTATAGGTTGTTCTTTTATACTAATCTTTAAATTCTATCATTGGATTATGTTCTCTAATCCGAGTGTTTCTAAACCTATTTCCAAGTATTTTTCTAATTTTCCTATGATACCAACTGTAATGCATTGACCCTAGTTACCCAAAGCTGGTGCATTATTGTAATGCATTTGCATGATTACAACATATCATGTACCGAAGGACCGATCAGTTTAGTTGTCTTAGAGAATAGATTACATGCATGAACATTACATTACATTATAAAATTAATTACAACAACAATATTGTCACCATTGACCACATTAATATCCCGTATACTATCCCTATAGATCAGTCATAATATACTTCGTTTCCACCAGGAACAAATAAAACATTGAAATGGGTAAGCTCAAATGCTCAATAAGAGTAAGAAATATAGCATAAGATATCATAAACATTATGCATGGAGAATAATTTAAAACACATGCCTTTACAAATAATAAACATGAACACTTTATGAATGGAATATGGGATGATTAAATAATTCCATAATAAAACAAAATCATCGGTATTACACTAGTTGAATATCCATACGAACCATGAATATTATTTTCATAATGAGGGATGTATAATGCAGGGCATTCTGAAACATTTTTCCAAGGCCTAGACCAAGACATCTAAAAATGATTAAGGCATCGACCAAAACCATATATTAAATTTTGAAATGCCTCATCCAATTCCATGTCTAATTGTATCATGAGCCTTACCAAATTCATCGAGGAGCTATAGAGTGCTACACCAGTCACCTACTAAGTCCAATACATTCTTCATATGAAAAGGTGGAAACATTACATAAACATTAGTATTAAAACAAGAATACTAAATATCAATTGTTTAACCATAAACCATAAATGGTATAAAAATAACCCATCCATAGTCAAAATCAATGAAAAAACCTTAAATTCAATATGGAATATTTGTATCATAATAAATCAATTTCAAAAAATTCTAAAATATATTAATGAATGTTGAAATAGATGAAATCAAAACTATTTGAGAGAAATATTTCTGTCTATTTTGAAATAATTTTAGAGTCAAATAATAATATAAGAAAAAAATTATTTTTACAATATTCTTATATTCATTTAAGGGAAGTTTTGACGATGTAATAATGATAGAAAATAACCGCTCCATTCGAATAAGTTATATAAACATTCTTAAGTAAATGTTTTTGAAAAGGTCATAAATTACTTTTTTTTTAAAATATGGAATGATTCATTTCAGAACATATAAGGTAAAATAAGGGTATAAATGGCTTTATCTCATTGCCTAGAAAATATTAAAAAAGTTTCAAAATACATTTTCTTGAAAATACGGATGTGGATGATAAAGATATCTCATGGATACTTATGTAAAAACAACTTCGGATAATAAAGAGATTATGAAAGTATCCCTTACCTTGCACTTTACTTTCTTCGAGTGTATGTTTAAACTCCAGTATAATTAACATATTATTTTATTAAATTATAAAAGAACCATTTTAATATTTATGATATCATATATGAATCATTTCGGGCATTATACAAGCCATTTAATAATTATTTCCATTTTAAGTTATCATTTCTTATAATAATCGCTTTCTTTATCATACATGTTTTAACTTGTTATTCATTATCATATCAATTTGATCTTGATTTAAATATATACAGAATATAAAACTTGATTTATATATCATATATATATATATTTAAATTAAATATGTATAATAAATAAATATATGAAATGGAAAAGACCATTTATGGAGATGGTAGGCCATACGTATGCATAAACGTCGTTTCAATTTTCATATCATATTGAACAGAAGTAAGTGAAAAGATATATATAAGTACATATATAAATATATGTATATATATTTATCTAAAGTAATTATTAATAATATATATTTTTATTATCATCGTTCAATGGTGAACGTGGAAATGATTCTCATAGTGTCATGGAGACGGTAATCCGTATGTACTCTCGTGTGACAATATCATTATATTGATGGTGAAATAATATTTTATTCGATGTTATATTATATATAGAGAATCATTTACATGTTATATTCATTATTTAGAGCAGTTTTTCTAATTACTATTCCATCTAAATAATTAAGTGTTTGAATGAAAAACTACACCATGACGTGGAGACGGTATGCCGTACGTACACACGTATGCTGACTTTTTCATTTATAGGATGGATAGAATAAATAATATGGTATTACCATATTTCTAATAATGTAATAGTATATATAATGTACTATATTTATTATTTTGGTATGGAAACAACAAATAAAGATGAAGTGGAAGAAGAAAAGATCTTGAAAGAGGGTGGTGAAATTATTACCTCTTCTTTGGGTATTTCCTTTTGAGTTGATCAAAATGGGTCCATACATTAGATTTATGATCATTTTATGTCCCCTAGGATGAATTTACGGAATTTTGGAGGATATTCGGGCAGGTTTTGGCCCAAAAAATGGATTTGGAGGTGTGATTTTGAGATACCTGTATGTGCCCTTTTATAAGATGGGGGAGGGTCACTTTAGAAAATGATTAAAATATTAATTTATTATACAATCATATTCGGTTTATAATGGCTCCAACTGAATTTATTTAGAGCCTTAGGTGGATATGTGTCTAAATCATTTCAACTAATAGGTTTTAGACATGTTTTGGTTACCGTTATAACCACATCTTTTAGATTTAACACTTTGTTAAATGGTTTATCTTTTATCGTTTCTTCTTGTATTATTACACTATATGGTTAATAAACATACTATGAACATCCAAGAGAACCTCAAGTGGTTAATTAATGATATATATAATATTATTTTATCCCTTGGACCTGACATTATATTTTTAAGATTATTATATCAACCAATAAAATAGTATTAGTTTTAGAATTTTGTTTATGTCAATTTTGACACTATTTTGTATTTTGTTTTATTAAAAGTCATATAAACCTTATAATTTAGAAACCAATTTATCTAATCCTCCTTAACATTTGAAATTAAATTATAAAATTCTTGTATGGCATCAAAACTTTTAAATTCTATTCATTTTAATATTTATAATATAACCTATTTTAATATTATAATAAGTACGTAATTCATATATCATCGTTGTCTCATAAATAAATTTAATTATATAATCTATAAAAATTATAATTAAAATACCATGATGTAGGAAATATTGTTATATTTTTAATGAATATTTATAGTCGAATTTATCTTATGTATAACCCAATATAAAAAATGGTTTAGTAAATAAACATTGAATTTAACACTTTTATCTCTTCTTTAAATGAAATAATAATAAATGTCCTAATCTACTACAAGTGAACCAAAAGGATCATTATTTATTAATATGGTTTTTTTGTATAATTAATCTTATCATTTTTAATTATAACATATGTAGGGTAATTTTAAAATCATTTTTATCTTTAATTACCCTATTTACTTTTAAACATGGTAAATAAAAGTCAAAAGTTACTATTCACCAAAAATTATTTTCATCTTATTGAACCAAATATTAATTACTTATTTAAAATCTCTCTCTATGATTTATGAAATTCAACTCCCAGAATCGGTTAAATTATCTTTTAAGAAAATTTGCAAATTCTCCTTGAAGGTTGGTAAAAGACAGTAATAAGTTCAAAAAAAATTATACATCTAATTTTTTTATCAAATAACTCTGAATTAATTAAATTTATCATATATAGGTATTATATATTTTTTTACATAAAATAAAATAAAATTAAATAAATCATTATTTCAAAAAAATTCTGTTTTAAACAATAACGATGTGTTTTAACTATTCATCAAAAATTGAATGTTTTTTAAAAAATACTAAAAAATCACCATAAGCTAATTTTGATATTCCAAATTAAAAAATTAATTCTATTTTACCAAATTCCAATCATAGAAGTTTCATTATTTAATTTAAAATTTATTCCCGTTGTCGAAACCCCAAAGTAGGTTTTTTAAAAGAAAAAACTATCAAAAGATTGACATGTGTTTATGTCAAATTTAAATGTGAAATTACTTATAATGACCTAAATTGTATTAAATAATAATAATAGTATCTAGTTATAATTAAAAACCATTCAAATTAAAAAAATTCACTATGAATTATTTCATTTAAAAAAGATGTTTTCAATTAAAATTTAGCATTTTCACTATTTATCAAAATATGAAAGTTATCAGAAAAGTACCAAACAATTTATCAAAACTAAATTTTTATGTCTTGATTCTAAAGAAGAATTTAATTTTATTAAATTTAAAATATAAAAGTGCAAAATATTTGTTTTAAAACGGATTCTTTGTTAAAATGGTTGTATAATTAAATATTTTAAAAAATACTTCTTTTATCTGAAAATTGAATTTGTCCTTATATTATGTATAAGAAACAAAAAAATGAATGTTAAAATTATATAGGATATATATAAATTTCCAAATTATTTTAATACTATTTATAACTTCTTTTTGAACAGATAGTTTTGTAAGTCGTGGTGCGCTTGAAATCGATATTGTGTGTAGCGTAAGTTATTGAATTACATTAAAGAGATAACATACTATGAAATCTTAAAGGGTTAACTGAATCCCATAACTGATGATTCATACTTCCATTTGGATGGAATGATGTTAAATAATGAATCTTCTAGTAGATATGTTGTCCCTAATTATCATTTTCCTCTCGATTCACCTTGAACTAATGATCATTTACTGTTCGATTCAGATTCACAAATGATGAAAGCATTGAAAATATTATTATAATTTTAAGGGTTATACGGATAACACTTATAAAATACTCATAAGTGGGGATTTAAATAGGATTTTAATTAGATAATTTAATACAAAAACTAAACAAATAAATAAATTTTTAATTAATCTTTCCCACCCATGACTGCCTCAACAAGATATACCACACCATCCAACTATATGTTTTGAGTAGGGTAAAACAAAAAGTTCATACACAACCATGGTATCATAATTATTATATGAAACTAATTTTTTTATTATTAGATTATTTTTAATTTATTTTAAGGGAATGATATTAATCGATTTATTATTTTTATACCTTGTATTATAGGCTCACTGAGAATCAATATCTAATTTCATCTAAACACACGTATATGGAAGTATTCCTTAATATATTTCAATGTATTATAAGGTAAAAAATTGGTTAGTATAAATATTTTAGAAGACTATATTCCTTATAAGGTACAGACACAATGTATTTTAAACTAATACAATCCGAACTCACAAATTCCCCAATAATCTTCATCGATATGATTGGTTGTTTATTCAAAGTATACCAAGATAAATTTCTGGTTATCATTATTGATTATATTATCATATAGTAAATGAATAAATAAGAACATGAAGAGAATATAAGTATTAATTTTTTAAATGTCAAGAAAAATAGAAAACATACACTACGATCAGAAAGTGTGATTTCTATATGTAGTAAGACACATTCATTGGGAATGTGATCACAACTGAGTGAATTTAGGTCGATGTATCAGAGAAAATGGACAATTTTTCTTAGAGTAAAACCATATGTGTCATAGAAATCCATTTATTTATTCAATTAGAAACTATCTACAATTGTTTTTGATAAATTTATAATGATTTTCTTTCTCACTAATAATGTTAACATGGAATGGGGTTATGTGTGTTTGGAGAGATGAATATGATTAAATAATTAAGAATATTAAATAGAGGATAATCACTATGACTACACTCAAAATACCATCATGTAGGTAATGTATTATGATATTCAGTGATTCTTTAAAAATATTATTATTTTGTGTAATAATATATAAAATAAAAGAGATGTCATATTCCTCAATATAGTATAAGATCCATGACCAGAACTTCACGACCTAAGATCTGATATTTGTAGGTATGATAGTTACCGTGATGATTTGGGGGCATTTAATCTATTTATTGAGGGTTGAAATATATAAATATCAAATAATTGTATATCATATATTCACATAGAAGGAACAAAACAAGCAAAAATTAAGAGATTTCGAGATGATCTGGAACTTTTATTTATATAATACTGATTTTCCTAGAAATAAAAACAAGGGAGATAATTCCCTTCCTAAAAAATTACCTTATACTCCACCCATGTTGAGGATTAGTTATCACCATATCCACATGGATAAGAAAAATATAGATATGGAAATCATAACTGTAGTGAATTCATCTGAAAATTCCAAATTTATTTCTCAACCATCTACCAAAGAAAAGATCAAGGATGAAAAAATGATGATGTTGATATTTAAAATAAGGTGGAATAAGTTATGTATAGGATGATTCATGAATTAAACTTTCAGTAATATGGTTCCATTTTATTTGGAACTAGACATTTTATGCCTACATCATCTGAGGTAAAACAAATATACCAATTTTATAGTGAAAATGGCTTAAAATTCTCTATTAATCCAAGATGATAAATGATTTACTGTGATCTTTAAAATAAAATATAACGGGACAACATAAATAGGGAGAAGGTTGATTGCACCACAATGTTAATTGAATGATATTAAGTTAATGTTATGTGACAGAAGTCCAGGGGGATGACAGAACTCATTCAATTACAAATGTAGAAAAGGGAGAAATCACCACCGAAGATATCATTGGTATCCCAAATGACATCTAATAGAAGAAATAAATTATGTTTTGTAGTTCATAAACTCACCAAGATTTCCCACTTCATCACTATTCATTAATATTTAATTCTTTATAACATATATAAGACATACATAAAATATATATAAGGCTGTATAGGGAACAACATTAGATTATCTTTGATCATGAAAAATGGTTTAATTCTAAATTAGAGATATATTATTACTATAATCTAAATAATGTATCTAATTTTAGTATGGCCCATCTTCCCTAAACAAATGTCCAACCAGAAAGGACAATTTTGACACTTGAGGACATTCTATTCTATAATAGGTTTCAAATGGAATGGTTTGAATGGTCATATTGAATCATAAATGACCTCATTTAATATAATCATGTTTTAGATTTTTGTGGAATTATATATCCCTTCAATTCATCAACATTTACTAAATAAAAAATAAGATGGTTTTTTGGTATACCTCATTACATGATATGATGGCGTCATGGAACATGGCCTTGACATCAAGTATTCTTGTACCACATTAAATATTAGATAAGTATGAGATGAAGGATTATTGGTTTCCATGTTTTTATTTATTGTCACAAATATTCTATGCGCAGAGTTTCATTTTAGTATGGCTACCTGATTATTCATGTATTCCCAATTTATCACATATTCCATGTCGATGTTATGAAATCACATGTTTTATGCTACTCTGTACCGAGAATCTGGGATCTCCCTTATATTATTCAACTTCCTAGAAAACCAATAGGATGAATATGTGTAATTTTTTGGAATATGATAGAAGGGTCAATAATTTTTATGTTATATGTTCTTATTTTATATTATTTTTTGAAATATAGATTGTGTTTTATATAGTTTTCTAAGACTAATAATCTACTGGGTCATTTGGGATATAATGTGTTGTATATCAGTAAATTAATATAACTAATGGATCTATGTTTATTTACTCATGTATATTAGAATGATTCTATAATTCAATCATAAATATTCTCACTTATTCTAAAAAAATAGTAAGAAATTTGGCATTGAGTTCCCCCCTTGTAATGTGTGTAAAGTATCCCTTATTATTGGGTATTAAGACAAATATTACATAATGTTTTTTTAAAATGTATATCATCATCATACATGTATCAATATTTCATCATGGGGATTTTTGGGATATGACGATTGATTTTCACATCATTATAATTTTTATGTTATCTATATATATACATCCAATCTATATCATGTATCAAATAAAGGGTCACCCCAGGGAAGAATGAAATGATTGAAAAAAATTCTCTTCCATAAGCCTCAAATAAAGAGAAAAGTTATATAACATGGATAATGGGGCATCATTACTAATTGTTTTCAATGATTATTCGATTATCATATTTTGATCTGGATAATGAAAATTCATCGAAAAAAAGAATAATTTTATTGAATATGTAGAATGAGAAAAAGACGTTAAATTCATTGCACTTTAGTTGATAATAAATGTATAATTAATAACTCAAATTTCATGGTCTTCTTCAGAATCTTTGATAACATTGTATCTACCTTATTCAATTGAATTTGGAGGTTATCAATGCTAATTATCAAAAATATCCATTGGATTATGGAACTAATTTTCATCATTCAAGAAATCAATTTATTTTAAGATGGAATTGTTATAGTTTCTTTTCAGGGACCTTCTCCACCTCCAATGTGATTGTTGTCCATTTGGGACTTCATGAGTAGTTTGATTCGTGGTGGCCCTATTTACAACACATAAAACATTTTCTTGATCCATGGATGTAAATTCCTCGGCCAATACCCTCACATTTTTTTGAATGTAGGTGATTTAATTTTCATTATAATATGTTATTAAAGAGTCATAATTACAAAAAACTCAATTTTCATTTTATTACCACCAAATCAAATGGAATATTGAGGGTTTTATATTCCTATTTCTACCATCAGTGAACCTCAAAACAATTCTCAATAAAAATTAATATAATTTAATACTAGTTCTTTATAAATAATTGTAATTATTCCACAAATTAAATTATCCATATTTGTTATATTAAAAGTAATATATTGTGTATAACTTTTGAGTATCATGATGTGTTCATCATAGGTTACAACGGATTCATCCTCGTTTTTTCTTCCATATGAATTATATATCATTTTTTTAATCAATATTTTGAGAAAATTAAAGATTGAAGATTACATTCTAAAAAACCTCAAATTTAACTGCATTTATTTTGTCCACATTTATCACATTCTTTATTAGGGTCCACCAATATTCCACAATAATGATGAAATTATAAATAGATAAACAACCCTTTTATACTACAGAAATTGAAGAACAAAAAAATATCATTTTTATTGGGTTGATCCACTACACAATAATTTTTGGATTAGATGATCCTTTAATTGAAGGTAGAAGCTCCCTCGTAAAGGACTCAATTGTGATTTTTTCAATCTAAAAATTAAATTAGGTTTGTTATGATAGTTTTGATCATTATCTTGACACAATCCTATTATATATGATTTTATATTGTTATTATAATATGTTTTATAATTTACTAGGTTATATTATTAATTATTAAAAACTAATTTTTTTAATTATTACAAAATACTTATTCAATTTTCATAGCTTATCCAATATAAATAATGGTCATGTAAAATACATAGCTTGAATACTTCACGCAGTTTTAGTTATTGTAGGATAAATCGTTCTAAAAGGTTATATTGACTCCAATGGAACACATTTTCAAACCATGGAAATCAATAACATTTTATTGTCCTTGTGGTAGGCTGAGAAGAGTGTTAGGAAATGGTATCCTAATATTTTTCATTATAACATGGTTTCATTCCCAAATTTCTGTCTATTTAATTTGGAAAATTAACATAGGTAAGCGGTGTAGAATCAAAACACATGATGTATTTTCTGAGTAAAGGCCTAATTAATATTTTTCAAAATGAGGCATTAGATTCCAAGGGATATTTGGAATGTTTAATTTGGGATTGAGTTTAAATTCATGTTATTTTCTAGTATTGATGGGTTGGAGTGCATATGATACATACAACACATATAATATCATATAGGACTATCAAGAATGTTTTTATGTTACATGTTTTAAATTTGTACTCTATTATCATTATATTCTATTAAATTACTCTTTATAAAAATTTAAGATCTATGTTGATGTAGTTCTGATGGTTTTATATAGAATTAAAATTTTAAATTAATGTTTTCTTTTTCATAAACATATTTTAGTGTTTGTAATTATTTTATGTTTTATTTTTATATATTCATAAATCCATTATATATAAAAAAATATTGAATTTGTGTACTATTTTATATTTATTAAATAAATCATGTAATTTTGTTGTATAAACAAGTAAGTCATATTTTATCCAAATATTCTACTAAGAAACCAAATGTTTTATTTTCAACTATAGATTTTATTTCTAATTATTTCTTCATTGTCCTTAGTGAAATCAAAAATTTATAAATGGATTTATTAAATTCTATTGTGTAATGGTGATTATTTTAATGTTTTCATAGATTGTGGTTTTGGAAACCTGAATTAAAATCACATGTATAGCTTACTGTTATTTGAAACATAATTAAGTATCATATTTCAATTTCCTTGAGAGTGATTCTATAAAAGTAAATTTATTTCAATATATGGTAATAAAAATGAAAACATTATTGATTTAAAATAAATATATATAATCTTTTCATTGAACGGTTTTACATTTTACAATTATTATTAAATAGTTAATTTTTTTTCTGTTAGGTTAATAGTTTTATAGTGTATAAATAGTGGTAAACAGAACATGGTATCTCGATTATTATAGGATTTCATAAAATAGAGTAGACCATATGTTAATATAATAGTAGAAATATAAGTTTCCTAGAAATAGGTACATGAAATAATCAATTTGCATCATAATTATTTACATATAACTTGTTCATTTTATAGATTAGTGTTATTTATGTATAAATATGTGATATATCCCGCATGAAAATTTCTTTTTTTCATAGCTTTATTTATTTTTTATCAATTTTTTAAATTAATCAATTTCAATATGATTCCATGGTTAATAAAACTTTTAATTTTTTAGATCCTTATATTGTTAAACTACATATTGAAAACCCATAATTTATTGGAACATATTTTATTTTGACTTTGTTAAAAAAAATTATCTCTAATATCTATTAATAAATTGAACCTATCTTACATTTTGATATATTCTAAAAGCATTTATTTTTTATAATATATGTATAAATTTTCTTTATATTCAAAGAATAATGTAGGAATTTGATTTAAACCCGTAGATTGGATTTTTCCACTGTAATTTAAAAAATATTTAATGTATTGAATTATTTATAATCCCAAAAAAATTATCTTTCTTGTGTTCTGTTTGGTTTATGTGATATTGAGCCATTTTAGATTTGTAGAAATATGATATGGTTTTAATTCGATAGTAGTTTTTGGTTTTTATTTATTAAGTTATATATATTATGATATATTTGTATTCATATTATGTGTGGACTAAATTGGGTCAATAATCCCAATTTTGAAAGTAGTTTTAATAAATTTTCATATTGTTATTTTTAAACTATTTTTGGAACATGGTGTTATTTTTTATTTTATAGCGATTTTCATTAGAAGATATATTTTTGGGACATTATGATAAAGGAAAGTGATGTGGTGGATTGATTTTTGACACCCATGTTATTAACTTTTTTTCTATATTTCTTCGATTTTTTTTTATTTTTGATGTTTCGGGTTAATATTTTCTTTTATTAAGAGTTTTCACTTTAATCAGGGTCAATATTAACACCAATAATGGTTCTTGTGTAGTAAATTGAAAAAACTAGTTTTTTCCCCATTTTAAGAAGTGAGCTTCATGGTTTAGATTTAGGGGAACTCTTCTGGTGAATGGTACTCATGCACTATTTATGTTTTTCATATTATTTTAAATTGTATAAACCTCCAATTTCCCTTTAATTTTTGTTTTTGGTTCCTATGTCTATCAAACTTTGAATTTATATTCCCCTCATAACCTCTAATTTTGCTTCACTAAATTGACATGAAATAAGAGTATTTATATTTTTATTTAAATATAACCATATTTGTAATCTCTTTTCCCATATCCATAACTATCCTTTCTTATTATTCTACATCCCCAGAGCCATGGAAGTGATGGTTTATTTTTTAATGTTTTTTATTTTCAAATTTTTCATGTTTAGGGAACCTATTCAATTACTATGTCTCTCCCTAAATCTATTATAATGTAAAAACATTATTTGTTAATGAATTAATCATTCATGATAGGATACTTAACTCATTTACATCAGACATGGATCTATTAGTGATATTTTTCCTAAAATGTGTTTCTACTTAGAAAATATATGTAATTAATTGACCATGTTTTTTTGAATAAATCATCATATCCCCTAATTTATTATCTATTATTAAATTATACTTTCAAATATAATTTTATATGATATAATTTATTATAAATAATTAACATTTGATGTTCTGAAAATTATAAACTAGGATATTACATGAATTATTGAATTATTTATTCATGTGCGGAGCTATTTTTATTTATAATTATATATTATCATTTTTTATAAAATAGAAATTAATGAATAATGACCCATTTAGACACCTTTGGATTGATATATTCTATTTTATGAACATTTTTATTGTTTTTTGTCCCACATATTAAAAATATTTTGATTATTTAAGAAAAGGTCGATTTCATGTTTCATTTTTTATATGGAATATTTTTACTATTATTTTATTTATATCCATTAAAGAATATATTTCATAAATGGATGTATATATGTGATACTTGAGATTTATTATTTTGTGTTTTATTGATATTTTCATTTGATACATGTAATTTTTCCTCATATGAATTAAATAAACTCATCAGATCCTTGAGTAATTGAAATGGAAATCAAGAGATGTTATTCATTCTAGTTATTACCAAACTCTAACTATTATCCCTTTTCATGATGAGACCATTACTAGACGGAGGTCCACCAATTATGGATTTTTCAGATTGAATCAAGGGTTATTGATTAAGAATTTATTGATTAGTCAGTTCATAGTTCCACCCAAGTACACATAGAATTATCTCATTCTTTAAACGGAGTTTCCCATGATGAAAATTATGATAAAATATGTTCCTACTATTTTGATCACCTCATGATTCTCCGTTTTATAAAAATCACTATTCTCATACTGATTTCATTGCGAGAATTGTTTTTATTATTGATATTGATGAGTATGTATTATTAAATACTATCTTTTTAATAAATACCCTTGACATTAGATTAATTATCATGGATTCTCCATTCATTGGGCCATGATCCACGCCATCTGATGCAATGGGTATCCTGTAATACCTTTCCTTCATCTGTACCACAACAAAAAAAATTACTCACTCTGGTCACTTTTCTGACTATAGATTTTATCCACAGGAAAACCTAATTAATTATTGCGTATTCTTTTCCCACTCACACACTACCAATGAAACATCGTAGATAGTCTCCAATATAGAACGTTACTCTATATCATACATGATTAACTATGGAGTAATAAGAACGTAGGATTCAAAAAATAATGATGCTCCATGTTGACATAGGTTGTAACCCATAGACTTTTTAAGGCTCACATTTCGAGGGGTGTAACACTATCCACCCCTTTTAACCATAATTCCTTCTTTGTGGAACCAAAAAAACAAACCCTTGTAGTGCCTCAGCACTTTCATATGGGTATCATAATTGGTACCATTTTTCAAGTCCCATTCTTCCTCCTATGATGTTGTAAGTAATATGTCCCCATGGGTCTCCTGTAAGAGTCTAGATGCCTTCCCAGCACATCACATGAAATTACTCACTAGGGGATTTTATCAAATGAATTACTGTCCCAATAGTCCAACACATGTTATTTCACTGTGTTATTTCCTCACACAAATGGAAACTAACCAAAAAGTACCCCATAATACTTAGTATTCATGGACAATCATGCTTAAATATAGAGTTATAATAGGCTTTTGGAAATAAGGCTTCAATTATTGACATTAGTACAAAATGGTTTTCTTTTTATTTAACGTTTCATATTTTAGTATTTCAATCATTTAAAAATATATTATTTTTCATTAGTATCTAAGTATGAATACATATGGTTGTGTGGTGAAACTTTTTGGGTTGAGAGATGGGGCCCAAAATGAGGTTTTTGTGCTCTAAAGTGGTGTTATTGTAACCCTTTATAATGATAAAGTCTTAAAATACTGCATGATATTACAAATGTAGACATGGTACACCTTTATTTTTAGTATACTAATTTATTAGATCACTATTCATAATCATGATTGTACTAGATTAATGTTATAGATGGGTTTCCATTTATGATGTATAAAAAGGTGTGTGCAATTGGGGACAAAGCACGATTAAAAAAAATGCGTTGGCATGTTGGTACAATCATTAGTCTAATAAACCATTCAAGATTATTAGTGGGGGCCTAGGTAGTGGACCACCAATCTAAGGGAAAATTGCCGGTACATGACATATTATGACCCAATGACCATTTTTAGATGGGTTTTCTATGTTTTCTATGGGGACTAATTGTTTCATAGTGTAACATATCTAGTATATAAAGACATAATTGGCTAAATATTACTTCACATGTTCATAAGTTTCACTATTAATTTTATGAACATAATTTATTTGAAACCAACATTGAATCATTCACAACCTAGAGAAGTGATCTGTATTGGTGACATTATGGGATGTTTCTCAATATTCGTGTGAGTGAGGACAAGACTCACCAAAATAACATGTTTTGCCATATGGGGACTATCGTTTGTCTAATAAACAAACATAGTGAGTAATACCATGTGGTTTCTTGGGAAGAACACCAAGGTATTATATAAGAATCATGGGATCAGATAACTATGTCCATGGACTTTGTAATACTGGTTTGTGACAAATGGTTTCATAACCAATGCCAAGTTGGATATGTAGAGGAACACCCTATGATTTTGGGTTCTATTCATTAATGAGGGAATTGTGATTTAAATTGGACAGAGATTGTGAAACCCCAAAAAATGTGATACAAAACAGGGTAAATATAAGGCCTTGGCCTTAAACATTACGTAATCTTGAATTAAGTTAACAATTCACATTAGGGATATTATCTGGGTTAGAGTTTTTCAGAATTAGGCTATAAATATTACATTACATTTCAAAATTTAAAAAGTAGAAACTACTACTCTATTCGAATTTTTTATCGAAAATTAATCTCATTAAATAAAACATTATTTCTTTTCTTGATATAAATATTCTTGATTTATTCCTTTTATCTTACCGTTCCTTATACCCTATGAAAGTCATTTCATAAAATTGGGATGAGCATAAAAGTCACATTAAGGGTTATAAAACAAGGAAATAAAACACTAGTTTATCAATACATATAAATCAATGAAATCATACGTTTCAATCATTAACATACAATAGAAATTTTTACATTTTCTTAATAACACATGGAAATAAAAAACCATTAATGCAATTTGTGGAATCCATAACAGATTAACATTTTATATTTCACATCTACGTATGGATTTACGTTTGGAATACCCATCAATGTATATTCCCTAAATTTCATAGGATAGACATCAATGTTTACCTCCATCACATTACCCAATTCATTAGATCTATCTTGGGCTCACCCACCCAAGGTTTATCACGGAACCACTCGTATACCTAAACAATTCCCAAGAAAAAAAACATGATCGTAAAAGAAAATATAAGCATAAAGGAAACATATCATTTCCACGTTGAAATTAGAATATAACATTACAATATATTGAAAAAATAAATCAATTCCTAAGAACATTTTCCATACCCAAATACATAAAATGAGTATCTGGTATTTTTTCCCTTTTGAAAACATTTTGGATTTTTAAGGAAGCCAAATATCAAATAATGCACCTAGTAGAGAAATAGTCATTGTAACCGCATAAGATAAAATAAAAATTCATTTTTTCATTTAGTAAATTGCTATTTAGAGAAAATATTACCTGTGAATTAAATTAAAATTCAATTGGGGTTATTAACCGTATAAAAGAAATTTTTTATAAATCAATGTATTCCTCAATGAAAGAAGATTAAGATGAAGTCTCTTACCTCGTGTCTGACATGACTCATTAATTCTTTAATCTCCTGAATAATAAACTAAAGGTCATTTCTAATTTCATCAAAACCCTGTTCAAGTTTATAATTCCATTTATATCACTTATCACCAAATTTTAGAAATTACATAATCATTTAAGTTAATAATGATCGTTTATTCTATATTTTGTATTTGAGTCAAAATGAACTTGTTAAAATTAAAAAATATCAATTTGGTAAAAATTATTTTATCTCAAGAATGAAATCCATTATTTATATCTCATATATATCATATATATCCATTACATATGTGTGTGTATTTATTATTGTATATAACATTAAGAGATAATAAATGAAATGCACCATTCATGGAGATGGTAAGTTGCACATACGCATGAATGAAACTTTTATTTCTTTTTCATATTAAATGGAATGAAACATAATGATATATAGGTATATTATAATTCCATTATAATTTAATATATAATTTCATAAACTTCATCCTTTATATGTTCCACGTATGGAATGAATGATTCATATCACTTTGAGGGGGAAGTATTCCACACTTCCTCCAATGTAATTATCGTATTTGCCCATTATAGAAACAATAATGGTATGATATAACTGAAAAATACATAATCATGGATAAAATATAAATATAATTTATATCACATATAAATATAGTTCCATTACAATGGCCACCATGTGAGGCGGTAGGAGATAATTGAACAAGCATCGTTTCCTGAGCAGTAGTTCACCGTCCACAGAAACAGTATGTTTGTATCCATTTGAGGGAGTTTTGTGGATGTGTAGTTCTAATTAAACTAATAAAAAAATCCTAGTATATTTAATATATATATATTGTTATAAAATAAGTGAATAAAGACAGTTTAAGGGGTTGGATAAGGAAATTAAAAGAAAGGAACTTGAGAGAAGATATTACCTTTAATTCAGGTAACTTCTATTGATTTGAGACAAAGGGATCTCTTGAATTTTATTCTTCCTAAGTGAAGGCTTGTAGGATTAATAGAGCGATGATGGGAGATTCTGGGAGTAGATTTTTTATGAGACAATGGTCTTGATAGGTGTTTGTAATGGCTCGGATGTGGTGGCCTTTTATAAGAGGGATAAGGGGCTCTTTCGGAATGTTTGAAAGTATTAATTTATTATAAATTATTTTCAATTTAAAAAGGATAAATACTTATTGAATATTAATATAAGGTGAATATAATTAGAAACAAAATTGTCCAATAATAATTGGATTGGTTTTGGATATTTTGTGATCATTTTGGTTTTTTATTTAACTCTTTGTTAACTTGTTTATCTTTTACCAAGTCCTCTAATATTTTCATACTATATGGTTAATATATTTAATCTAAAATGATAAGATGCCCAAAAATAATCATTTATGAAATTTTTTACATTATATATATAATTTTACAGAATATTATATTTTTAGGATTATTTAATCATTCAATTAAACAATAATTAGTTTAAAATCTAATTTCTGTCAATTTCAAAATTATTCATTTCAAGACTTTTAAATAACCTATAACAACTTGATTATTTATAAATCAATTCATTAATTCAGATATAGAAAGTCATTATTATCGCTAATATTTTTTTATGTCAAAAAATGTTTCAAAATATATAGGTTCTAATATTTATAATATCATTTAATTGAATCTTTTATTAATGAATCAATTATGCATCACTTTTATATCATATTTAAGCTTATTTATTTAATATCTAAAAATTACAAATAAAATAAAAAATCTAGGAAATATTTTTATTTTTAAATAAATATTTATAATAAAATATATACCTTATAAAACAACATATAAAATTCCCTTACTAAAAAATATGTGTCTATGTTATTTTTGTCCTTACTTTAAATTAATTAATATAAAATGTCATTAACACTTTCATGTGGCTCCATGGGGTCCCAAAATCGACAAAAGGTTTCCCATGGTCATAAATTTATCATCCAAAAGGATTATAACATGTGTTTGGATAAATTAATATTATTAATATATTATATTTTACCCTTATATACCAGATTTACCCTTAAAACACGGAAAATAAAATATTTACTAATGTTAATTTTCATAATGTCTAAAAATAAATGTTACCTATTTACTAAATTTGGGCCTCCAAATTCAAAAAATGGAATCCATTTTATTAAATTAAAAACCTAGAAGTTCCATCAAATATTTTTAAATTAATTCCCATTTTTAAAATAGAAATCGCGTTTTTATGAAATTATAACAATCAAATAATTGACACTTGTTTATTTTCCAATTTCAAAAAGAAATTACTTCCACTATCCATAATTGGATTAAATGGTAAAAATATATTCCATTTGAAAATTGAGGCAAATTAAAAAGTTAATGTAACTATATAAAATAAATAAATTAAATGGTTTTTTTGAATTAAAATGCATTATTTCTCATTATTCCTTAAAACAATGAACTTTATTAGAAAAAATACCAAAATTTTACCCTAAGTAAATTTTGATCTCCCAATTATAGAGAAGAATTTATTTTGTCAAATATAACATAAAACAGTTAAAAAACTATATTTAAAAAGGGTACACCATTAAAAGGTGTTAACTCAGCCTTTAAAAAAATATTAGAGTATTTTTTATTAAAATTGGATTCATTCACATTTTAAGCCTCTAAATTTTATTGGATAAATGAAAAACATATAACAAACATGTATTACACTATTGTAGTAAGATATATTCATTCCCACCAATACAATATCTAGGCATTAACTACAATTTAAAATAATATTATATTATTATTTTTCAGTATGACTTAGCTTTATGTGAAACATGAGATTTTTGGAGAAACCCATTATTCTGTGGCAGTTATGCCATCGAAAATAGAATCACATAAAATGTAAAAATGATATTTAATTCATAAATGATAATAAATATAAAATTTTCATACACTTTATTTACCTAGGATGTTACATCCTTCCCCCATTTGGGAAATTGTGTCCTTGCAATTTTAAAATTGGGCTTAGAAACATCATTGAAAGTCCAACATCGATAAATGAGTCAATAAAAAATCAATTTAAAAGAAACAAAAAGATTTAAAAAGGTCACCTGAGATATCCCACACTTGGATTCCATGAAAACCTAGATATTGATGGAAAACTAAGTGTCAAGTTTTTATGGAGAATGATATAAATCAAGATAATGAGATATTTAATTTGTTTATATTTCCCATTTATTTAGAAAACAACCAAAACCAAAATGTTTAGTACCAGATCAGATAATCACTAAAAAAGGATACTACTTTATAAAATGATATACTACTCTTAATCACCAAAATTAGACAAAAAATCCACAAATATAGCAAAGTACATTCAATAATCAATTATCCTTAATATTATTCAAAGTAACCCTTTCTATGATTTAAACCCAAAACTCAAAAGGATTTAATCAAATTGTCTTCTATAGTATATCTTAATATTTATGTCCAAATATAATCGACTACTCTTGAAGTCTCATACAGATGAATAGTCAACCTAATCACATATTCTCTATAAAAGGTTATTCATTTCCATAAATATCACAAATTTTTATATGTCCACAATAAAAACGTAGATTCTTCCAAAACAAAATTTCTACCACTACTCCAAAACTTTTAACCCATATAATTCTATTTTCCTTAAGAATATAGTGTTCCCCAAAGAGAGAACATCTTCTAAAATAGCCACTATCAGTTAATAACCAAATCATTTTCTTATACTAAGGATATCCATTAGATAAAAAAAATTCCCAATATCAACTTATTCTGGATCCATAAAATCATATACTTATAACGAGTTCGTCATACAAACCATGGAATTCATGTATTCTGGTGGTAGGTGATAAATCTAAATAACACATTGGTGGTGGATTCAATTCTGATAGATTTGTCTAATGTGAAGGGTTGTCACAATCTTTGTGTGTTGTCCTTTTTTTCAAAACTCTATCGTTTTATCACATTCCGAAAAATGTGATAAATTCAACGAATATAACTATAACATATTTTAAACACAAATTTTATGTCATACCTCAATTTTTCATCCCAAAGATTAATAACATATAATTTCCTCTAATTCAAGGATCATATAAAACCAAATGGTTCTTTATAAATATAACCAAAAAATAAAAGATAATTATTCCTTGAATAAAATTTCCAAATTTCAAACATCAAGTTTACACATACTAGAAAACGAAATACACTGTAATACCAACATAAAAAGAGTCTTAATAATTTTATTCATTTCATTGTACTAAAATCTAGTATAACTCTTGAATCCCTTTTTTCTAGAATTCATACACATTAAATGTTCATCATGATCCATTAACCATTCATTCCCAACTTATTTAGTATTACTTATTTCCTACAAACAAAATCATGAATCATATCAAAATATTCAATAAAATGAAAACAATAGCTAATAAATAATCCATACCTTTCATTGGAAATTTTCAATTACCTCATATTCAATTGGAATGGAATCACGTATTGGTAAACATATATTTTTAAGGTCCAACTGATCCCATTTCTGAACATTCTTCTCCAAAGAACTTCTTTCTATTTCCCTGAATCAACTAGACACATCCATTTTCAATAGCAGGTTATTTCTTCATGACATTCATTAAAATATCCATATCATATGTCTATACCTTTGGTTCATTTTTATAGGTGTTTCCTTCTACATCCTGGAAACAAAGGTTTTTTAATATACAAACCTTTATATTTATTACCTGAACATCTATAGGGATATGTTTCTTGAATATAAGATGCCTTATAAATATCACCACAGTTCTGGTGGTGAATCATGACTATAGATAGTTGGTTGAAATAACTATAAGAGTTCTCATTGATTCACCCATTTCATAAGGTTGATTATTCAGATGAACATCACAGTTTTCTTCTTATAAATTGTAACTTTAGTGCCTGCTAGATCCGGCCAATTACTAAACCAAATAGGTCAGTGTGAGTATATCAGTAAAATCATAAAATAATATCTTATGATTAGGGTAAAAATTAAGATAAACTTATTCATGTTATCTTAAACCCCTTGAATTTATTTAAAATAACAAGGACTCTTTATAATATGCTATCCAATATGGTTATGTCACTTCTGATTAAATAACACCCTAAAATCCAAAGTTAACTAAAATTACATTTAATACCAACTATAAGTCCCTAACCTTAAAAATTATATAATATTGAACTAATTTAATAATTTACGTTGATTATCATTACAGGTTTAGAGTTTTAGAGAATTAGATCGTAACTATTACATTACATTTCAAAAATTAAAAAGTAAAGATTCTACTCTATCCAAATTTTTCCACAATATTAAAACCCCTTAATTAAAACAATATTTCTTTTCTTGAAAAAAAATATTATTGAATTTTCCTTTCTATTAAACTCATTTATACCCTGTCAAAAAAATAAATAAATTGGGATGAGTATAAAAATCCTAGTATGGGTTATAAAAAATGAAAGAAAGAATTTGTCCATCAATATATACAAATCAATGAAATCATACATTTAAATCATTATCATACCCTTCCAAATAATATGTTTTATGAAAAACACATGGAAATAAAATATCATATAGGTATCTTGTGGCATCCATAACATACTTACATTATAGTTTTCACTACTAAATAGGGAGTTACGTTTGGAATACCCATCAGGATATATTCTAGTAATCTCTTAGGATAAACATCAATGTTTACCTCCATTACGTTACCCAATACATTGGAGTGCTACCTCTGGCTCACCCTACCATGGTTTATCAGGAAACTACCCATATACATAAACAATTCCCAAGAACTACAAATGATCATAACATATAAGAGAACCATAAAAGGAAGGTATGAATTTTTCATTGCAATCACAAAATTACATTTCAATATATTGAAAAAATAAATCCATTCCTCAAAACATTTTCAGTACCAAAATACCTTAAATGAATATATGTTATTTATTTTCCTTTTAAAAAACATTATTAATTGATAAGGATTCCAAATATCTAATAATTTTGGTGGTAGTGGAAAGGTCATTATCACCGTATAAGATAAAAAGAAACATTAATTTTTTAATTTAGTAAAAAACTTCATAGAGAAAATATTCTCTTTGAATGAAATTAAATGTCAAACGTGGTTATATACCATATAATGTAAATTTGGTTATAAAACAATGTATGCCTCAATGAATGAAGATTGATTCAAATTATCTTTCCTCATGTCCGACTTGATTGGTACATTCTTTAATATCCTTAATAATAAACTAAAGATAATTTCTACTTACTTCAGAAACTTTTTCAGGTTTATTATTCCTTTTATATAACTTATTACAATATTATAAAAATTATATTATCTTTTATGTTAATAGTTTTCATTTTGCGATATTTGTTACTTGAGTCAAAATGAACTTGTTAAAATTCTAAATTGTCTATGTGCCCAAAAGTACATTATCTCCATAAAGATATTCATGATTTAGATATAATATATATAATTTATATCCAGTATATATATATAAATATAAAAGAATATAACATTTTTAGATATGAAATGAATTTCACCATTCATGGAAACGGTAAGTCGTACGTATGCAAGAATGCTACTTTCATTTCTATTTCGTTTTAAATGAAATAAAAAATTAATGATACATTGTAATATTATAATTCTAGTATAATATAATATATAATTTCTTTTACTCCATCCTTTATTTGTTCCACGTAATTCATAGACGATTCATATCACTTTGAGGGGGTGGTATTCCACAATTTATTAAAAAAATCATCAAATTTACCCATTATTGAAACTACAATGGTATGAAATAAATGAAAAATAAATAAGTATAGATAGAATATAAATATAATATATATCTCATAAAAATACAGTTTCACCTTAATGGACACAATGAGTGGCGGTAGGAGATAATTGAACAAACATCCTTTCATGATGCAGTAGTTCACAGTCCAATGAAATAGTATGTTTGTAGCCATTAGATTGAGGTGTGTGGTTGAGTAGTTCGAATACACCACATAAAAGGCATCCTGTTATATTGAATATAAATTTTTGGGTTATAAAATAGTGTAATAAATATTGTTTAAGTCATTGGAGAAGGAAAATCAAAAAAATTACTTGAGTGTAGAAGTTACCATTAAATCTGGCACCTTCTTTTGACTTGAGCCAAGGGGTCTCTTGATTTGACTTATGCCTAGTGGAAGGCTTCTAGGAGGAAGATATGGATGTTAGAAGCTTCTTAGAGAAGATATTGGGTGAACCAACAGTCCTGAGAGGTGTGTGTAGTGGGATAGAGGTGGTGGCCTTTTATAAGAGGGAGGAGGGGCTCTTTAGTAATGTTTGAATTTAATATTTTATTATAAAATTATTTTTGGATTAAAAAGGTCCTAAACATTTTTAATTCTATGATAAGGAACATATTAGTTGAAATAAAATCATCCTAATTTTATTGGACTGGTTTTGGATTTTTTTAATCCTTATTGTTTTTTATTTAACTGTTTGTTAACTTATTTAACTTTTACCACGTCCACTTATATATTTGTACTACATGGTTAATAAATTTAATATAAAATGAAAAGTGATGAAAAATGGATAATTAAGGGCATATGTTAAATTATTTAAGTCATTTGGACAAATATTATAGTTTTAGGATTATTTTATCATTCAATAAAATATTTGTTGTTTTAAAAACTCATATATGTCATTTTATAAATTATTCATTTCAAGACATTTAAAAAATAAATAACAAATTGATTATTTATAAAACCCTAAATTAATTCAAATATAACATCTTATTATTACACATAAAATTCTTGGATGGTGTAAAATGTTTCAAAGCAAATTTATTTTAATATTTATAATAACATTTATTTGAATCCTTTATTAATAAAGCAATTACCGCACCACCATTGTGTCATAATTAGGTTTATCTATTTAATGGCATAAAATTATAAAAAAAATTATTGTGATTTTGGAAAGAGATTTAAATTAAAATTAATAATTATAGTCCAAGATATCACTTATATAACCCCATATAAAATTGTTTTACTAAATGATATATTTTTATGTTATTGTTTTCCATACTATAAATTTACTAATATAAAATGGCATTATCACTCCCAGGTGGTTCAATGGGGTCCCAAAATTGATAGAAGAATGCCCATGGTCATACATGTATCATATAATAGGATTAAAACATGTGTTAGGATAAATTAATATTATTATATTATTATTTATTACCTTTATTTACAGATTTACCCTTTAACCTTGGTAAATAAAATATTTACTGAAGTTACTATTCATAAGGTTAAAAATTAAAAGATACCTATTTACAGAATTTAGACCTCTTAATTCAATATATGGAATCAATTTTTCCAAATTCTAAATAAAAAAGTTGACGAAATTAATTATAAAAATAATTTCTGTTGTCAAAACAAAATGCGTGTTTTTTAGAAATAATTACTATCAAAAGATTGACAGTTGTTTATGTCCATTTTCAATGTGAAATAACATCCAATGACCATAATTGGGTTAAATTGTAAAAATATAATCCAATTAAACATTAAAACTAATTAAACAGCTAATCAATTCGTATAACAAAATTAGATTAAAAGGCAGTTTTGATTTAAAGGTAGGTTCTTTCACAATTCATTTAAAAATGTACTTAATTAGAGAAATAACTTAATTTAACTCAACGTAAATATTGATGTCCTGATTCTAAAGAATAATTTTATTTTTTCCATTATAACATACAAAAATGAAAAAAAATATATTTAAGAAGGGATCTCAATCATAAAGATGTAAATCAACCTTTTAAAGAATATTAGAGTATTTATGCCTAAAATTGGATTCATTCCCATTTTAAGCCTCAAAATTTTATTGAATAAATGTAAAACCACATTTAAATCATTTATAATATTATTTTATTTATTATATTAATTCATTCCAATAAAATGGCTAGGTGTTAACTACCATTTAAAATAATATTATATTTTTATTTTTTAGTATGACTCATCCTTATATGCGATATGAGATTTTTGAAGAAACCCATTGTTGCATGTTAGGTACACCATTCAACATAGAATCACCATTAATGTAAAATTAATATTTAATTCACAAATATTAATAAATATGAACAATTCATATTATTTATTTACCTAGGATGTTATAGTAAATGATACTACCCATGCCAACTTGGGGAACCATTCATATTCAGCTAACTGTAAAAATGGGCTCTGCTGATAGAACAAAAACTCTACCTTAACATGGTTGTTGGGTCCTGGATCACGAAGAACCACATAGTTCCTCATAGATACATGGTCCCTTCCCTAGGGATCACCTATTTGCCCAAATGGGTCTTATGACTAATGATTCTCCCAATATACCAAAACATATTCTTTCTAGTGTGCTTTTCCCCACACGTATACACCAGGGACAAGAATACATAACTATGGTGGTTTAAATATATTGAATTTTGAAAATAAATGTGTTCTTGTTGACATGAGTAATATCAATTAGACTTTTACTCCATTAACATCATGAGATGTTACATTAACCCCCATTATAGAACTACATCCTCGTTGTGGACCCCATATCTCAACCCATGAAGTTCCACCACATTTACATCTATGTTCCTCCTCAAATAATAATATTACAATTGCCCTCTTATGAAAGCACAATCACCCTTATTTAACATGTACATCTAATCCTTACCCATCCTGTAACACTTTTTTCCCAAAGACACATATTACCCTCAATGGGGCTGACCCATTTACCCAAAATTTCTTATACTACTGAATTTCCCCATAGGGAAAAAATTATTTCTTATTTGGTTTGTCCTTACTCACAAAAAACATGAGATACTTCCTAGATGGTTACCTATCCTAGCCACTGCTCTATTCCATGAACACTTAACTATTTATTTCTAAACAAATGGGCTCTGAAAAATAACGGTACTCCTTGTTGACATGATTCATATCATTTTATCTACCAACCCTATTACATTATATTTTGTTACATTTATAATTATTTACATGTTATATTTTTTATTTGAGGATTCAGGGTTTGGTTTTAATCCCTAATCAACTTTTTCCACGGTTTTCTAACGTATTATTAACTGGGAAATATATGTCTTTCTTATCCATAATTATAAATGTATTGTTATACATTTCATGTTTCTGTGTATATTCTAAAATGTATTAGTAATCCTAGACCAACAATAAGGGTGTGTATTCTTAAAAAATATGATCATTATACAATATTATTTTTTTTAAAACAGGGTTATATTATACTAATTAATTATCTATTAGAAAAAATTTAATCTATTTTCATATTTAATCATGGATAACATAAAAAAATTATGAAAAAAAATTACTTATAAAATGATTCGGATAGTTTTTCTCTATCATAATTTTTTTTATTAATGTATATTCCACTGTCTAGTATTTCATGTCATTATTATTACATCCCCAGTAGAGAATAATGTGATATCCATACTATTTAATTTTATTTACCTAAATATTTAAAAAATTATAATTCATTGTTTTATTTCAATATAGAACTACATTTATTAAATTCTAAAATATATATATTTAATATTTTATGTAAATTTATAGGTATTTTCTGCTCACATCGAAATTACACATTTAGGGATAGGTAGACCTTGATTTTATGATTTAGTTTTGAGCATGGACTGTCTTTTTTTAATGGGTAATACATGGCCTTGGTTTTTATATTTTGGTTGATGAATGTGGAGTAGTAAAACTACTAATAAGGTATGATATTTTATTGTTGATATTATATTTTAAGTTATTTCTTGGGTTTTATCCCATGTATTCGAGATCATAATATTTGTTCTTCCAGGAGTAATAATATTTTGATTTTATATATTTTTATTTATAAATCTATGTTGTATATGTTGTCATAGAGATTTTGTTATTCTAGTTTTTTTCTGAATTTCCAATGTTTTATTTTTCATTATTATTACTCATTTGGATATAAATTATTGTAAACTATTTATTTTACTTGGATAATATAATAGATATATTGAATTTTCATATTAGGTAACCAATTAGAATACATTAATTATTTGTTTTGTTTATCTGGATAAATCATTACTAATGGGTAATTTTATTCCATTGTAACTTTTTTTATTCATACGGTTCTTGGGATCATGATTTGAAAATTTTTGTTAGTTAGATTGGTTATTGGGAGAAGGTATCTTAGGTTTTTTCAATAAACCATGTAGTATATATAGATGGCCATCCAGTACAAAAAACACTTTTTTATAATGAACATACTCTATATCCCATTATGAAACCATTCCTATTATTCCTTAACATTTCATTAAATCCAATAATAATCAATCCTTAACATATGTTAGGGATATATCACAATAATAAATTTATTGGATAATTTTCATTAATATTTTCAATATATATATATCAAACATGAAACAATGAAAAAATTGAGATATTCATTTTAAAAGATACTACATTTCCTATTGATAAATTTCTAGATGAATAATCACAAAACCATACATGTGCATGAGTCTTATATCCCTTATCAAATAATACATGAATACCCTAGGATTAATCTCATTTTTTTTGTTAAATTTATTTCATATCATTGAAATTCTCTCTTCATCTCCAGGTTCCCATCCAATGAAACCCTACCACTGAACACCATGTATGGTAAAAGTTATGATGAAGTCCTATTTGAATATTACATATGCTTGAAATGATATTCTTAGTATTCAAATATTTTAACATGCATTCAAACTGTTTTTGTTCACAACATATTTTATTATGAAATTAGAAACATTTTTTATTATGATAACCTCTTCTATATTCAACATCACATATTTGTAATATAATATTTTCATTAAATTCATTTTGGTAACTAAATGTATATCTGTATATTATTATTCATTATCAACATACCCAATGGTAATTTATTATATAATGTGGTATTCACTTATTGTTTTCCTTTGTTTAATCATTTATTTCCTAATTTTAAATTTCACTAACATTAGTTTTACACCTACTTATTTCATATAAATATTATTTCTTATTTAATGTTACATTATTCTTCCTAAATGCGTTTTTTGAAATTATTATTATTTCAAATAGCATAAAAATTTTATAAGTAAACAATTAATGTCAGAATATTATTTGTTATTGTATTTATATTGGGTTATATTATAAAAATTAAAATTTATTCCATTAAAAATTCCACTAATTGGTGGTCAAATTTTGATTCATCTTATTTTAACATAATTAATTGTTGAATTTATTTGTCTACAAAAACCAATTTTAATCACGATTTTACTTTTCATCAAGATATGGGACACTTGTAAAACCTAAAATATGACTCATATACCCTTTTATATTAAAGAAGTTTATTATATAATATAATTACCTAATGTTTATTAATTATGGAGTTTCATTAACACCTTTTAGTATTCTAGATATTTCTTCATTAGATTTCCAATTTTCTTATATTTAGAGAAACAAATATATTTATAATACAATATTATTTACAAATATGTGGTTAAAGAATTATTATGAAAACTCCAATTATATTTTTGGAAATAAAAAATACCCATTACTTTCTATATCATCATAAGGTAACTTGATATTAGACCACCAATATCATAAAGATATATCCTTAACATATTGAGGTGATCCAGAAATTTTTATTATTCATTTATTATGTAATTTATTTAAAACCATCAAAAAATTCTAGTAGTTATTGAATAATAATATTTGTAACCAAATTAATCAATTACAATGAACAAGTCACTCTACATAATTTACATACCAAATTATATTGCGTATATGAGTTGAGACAAAATAAACATAGTTGGTGTACATTAAAATAAATATTTTGAATATTCATAACATTATTATTGTACTTCTTCTTTCAGGAAAAATTATATATTTAAATGGATAATTTAAGATTTATGTTTTTTCCAAATAAATATCATCACTGATATAGAAAATTAATAATTTATATGGTTACAACATGAATCTTTATCCTCTTTCCTAGGTCCAACAATAGGAGATATCATTGGATGTTTTTTTCTAAAATACATATAACATAACTTCATGCATGAACACTATTCTCATGTTCTTATAGTGGTATAGAATGTTTCGTTCATGAATATTTGTTTTCAATAACAATTTTACAATGTCATGTTTGAGGATGATGATGTTATTTTTTTAAACAAAATCTTGTATTAAATTATTGTCATGTTTTGAACTCATTTAATCAGGACTATTCGTAAACATAACCCCACCCCCAAATAATAAACCATTGAAAATTTCCCCATATAAATTAGATTGACAAGATAAATATTTCACTTTGTAATGAGATTACATTATTGTTCACCCTATCATATATCTATTTATGTTTTCCATCTTGATGATAACATTATACATTAATCTTGGAAAGCTGAGTGGATAAAACATTATTTGAAACAATTATATGGATTCACACAACTCTATTCCTCTAGTATCCAATATCAGTTGTTTTTTCATTTACATTTAGCATGTAGTTTAAAGTGGGATTTGGTTACCTAACTCTTATGATTGGTCATTTATATTATGTCTCAAATTATATAGTCCATGAAGCCTATATTTTTTATGAACTAACCTAGATGGATGATAACATTATATCCATTATGGTATAGTCTTCCCAAGTATGTAATACCACAATCTATACTCTAGATTCACTTAATAATCTATGTATAATATTCACGAAATAGAATATATGATCCCAGTGTGATTTAATTTAGATTATTCATATGTTTCTTATAAACACTCGAGTTGTCATTAGGTTGATCCTCTTGAAAAAACTCAATAGAATACCATATATTTTATTCATGATAATATATATTATATTGTATCATAATCATTCCATATTAGAATAAGAAAAATAAAATAGAATATATTTTCTTCCACAACCTCTCCAATTATCTCCAACTAATTAACTTGATTCTTTCTGCGACAAGGGACCACACTTCTTCTTAAGGAACTTGATTTCATCCATGATAAAGTTCTGCACTTCTTCTTATAGGCCAATATAAATAGAACATGATATGCTGGGTTATAATATTCTAGCATATGTGTGTTTTGAAAATACAAAAAATCCCCATTGAAATTCAAAACTGCAATATCAAAAAAATACAAATAGTAATGGATTTTATAAGTCCACAACCTAAAACCTTACTTAATCTTTAGTTATTAAAAGATTACACATTGAGGATCTTTTGAGGTTTATAGTTTTAGATAATTAGATCATAAAACTTTCATTACATTCCACATTTAAACAAAGTGGTTACATAAAGGATAATATTCATTTTTTTCCATCAATGGAAACATATTTAAAAAGAAAGCATGGATTATTTCATGACACATCCTTGACACTATCATCACATCATGTACCTTTCCCTTGACCTGTGAAAAACATTTAAAAAACTTGGGATGAGCATAAAAAGCTCAGTAAGAGTTCTAAAAATATTGAAAGGAAACATGAGTTCATATATACATTTGAATGAAATCATACTTTACCCATAAAACATAGGCATATCAAATCATGAATAAATCATAGAAATCATAAGACATAAAAGGTATCTTGAGGCATTCATAACATTCTTACATAGGGAGTAACCCTCTTGGTTACGTTTGGAATACCCACCACAGTATATTCCCTAAATCTCTTCGGAGAAACCTTTACGTTTCACTTCTTCACATTACCCAATGCATTGGAGAGCTATATCGGGCGCACCTGCCCTTAGTTTATCACGGAACCACCCGTTTTCATAACAATTCCCAAGAACCATAACCTAAATGAATCACATAAAACATGCACAAAGTAAACATAACATTTCCACATTTCAATCACAATATAACATTTTAGGATATCGAAATAATGAATCCATTCAAAAAGAAACCATTTCCAAAACCATTCAAAATATTTAATAAAGAGATTTTTTAATCAAAGTGTCCCATACCACCTTGAAGATTTTAAAATTTTAAAAAATTAATATCCATATAAATAAATCCATAAAACAACTTTGAAAACTTTTATATTAAAAAGAACAAATAATTAAAACATTTAAATAGATATTTTGGTTAAAGGGGTTCTACCAAAATTAGAGACACTTGAATACAATAATTGAGGAATAACAGTTTTCATAACTTTATAATATCATGAGAATAAATGGATTCATGATATAATATTCCAAATGACAGTATATACACCATATAAGAGTTATTGGTGCATATCAACAATGAAGTCTCAGTAGAAATGTCAAATGTGATGAATTCCCTTATAAAGAAGGTATCCTTAAATTAAAGATAATTCAATCTCAAAATTATGTGTGACAAATATAAATACACCCAATATAAGTGGATATTAAGTGTAAATCAATAAAAGGTCATTCAACCATATTCAAAAGATGACATATTCAATAACTACATGTTCAACCCAAATAAATCGAAATTGGGTTAAAAAGATCGCTTGGTAAAATTCGACAGCCTAACGGCATCACTTCAAAATTCAGAAAATGAGTTGATGAGAGATAAAAAGGGAATCTCATCACTTGGACATCAAATTTAAATCAATAAGGATATAAAAGAACATATCCCAACATAATAGTATGTGAATGAAAAGACATAACAAAGGAAGTCCTTTAAAAGAGGAGGGTGAAAGGTTCCCTTACCAACATGGGTAACTTTCGAAACGTACACCCCATGGAAGAAGGGTCATACAATGAATATGTGAATACCCATAAATGAAATTATACTAAACAAAGTGTATAATAATGGGCAGTACATACACCACTCAAAGGAAATTGTGGAAAATGTTGCATAAATCTCACGGGAATAAAAGTGAGATGAAAAATCCCTTACGAAAACTCGGCAGCCTAATGGCACCACTTAAAACGTCCAAAATGGATTGATGAGAGGAAATAGGGTATCTCATCACATTAGAGTAAAATTTATAGTGAGAGGAATATAAAATAACATCCCCCATCATAACAAATAGGAGCTTAAAAGAAGTGACATAAATCACAGTACTTAAAAAAGAAAGAGAGAGGTTATATCTCTTACGAAAATTTGGTAGCCTAACGGCGCCACTCAAAACATCCAAAATGGATTGATGAGAGAGAATAGGGTCTCTCATAATTTGAACATAAAAATTACAGTAAGATTAATATAAAAGAACATCCCAACAACAATAAAGATGATCTTTAAAAGGAATGACATAAAAGATTCTACTTAAAAAGAAGGAGAGGAGTAGGATCCCTTACCTCGGGTCCGACTTGACTCGATCGATCTTTAATCTCCTGAATAATAAACTTGAGTTAATTAATACTTCCTTAAGAACCTTTTACAAGTTCATTATTCCTTTTATATCACTTATTACCATGTCATAAACATTATGTAATCATTTATGTTAATACTATTTGTTTTGTCGATATTTGGTTCTTAAGTCAAAAGTGGACTTCTTACAATTACATGTTGTTCGTGTGGCCAAATTTTCATTATATCCATAATTGTATTCATGGTTTAGATATCATATATACCATTTATATCTAGTATATTCATGCATTTATAATATTACATAACATTTAGAGTTAAGAAATGAAATGCATCGTTCATGGAGACGGTAAGTCATACGTACGCATGAACGCTACTTCCATTTCTATTTCATATTTAGTGGAATTAAAACATAATGATACATAATAGTATTTTAATTCCACTATGGAATCATATATAATATCATTAAATATATCCTTTATACGTACAACATATTGTATTAACGAATCAAATCACTTTGAGGGGGCGGTAGTCCGCACTTCCTTAAATGAAGATATCGTGTTTACCCATAATGGAAACCATAAATATATTCCATAAATGAAAAATACAGAAGATTAAGTAAAACAAAAACATATTAGATATCATATATAAATATATTGTCATCTTAATGGCCACCTTTGAAGGTTTTAGAAGAATGTTGAACAATCATCGTTTCGGGAGGCAGAAATTCACCATCCACGGAAACAGTATGTTCTTTAACCATTATATGTAGGTGTGTGTAAGTGTAGCTCGAATCCTTCTTATAAAAACATCCTAGTATATTGGGGATATTGTATTTGTTACAAAATAAATTAATAAAAAGAGTTTAGGGGGTTGGAGAAGTAAAATACAACAAAAGGACTCAAGTGAAGACATTACCTTAAAATCGAGCAACTTCCTTTGATTTGAGCTCAAAGGCTTCCTTGAAAAAATTCTGCCCAAAGTGAGGCTTCAAGGAGTTATAGAGGGATGTGGAGAGAAACAATGGGCAGGGGTTGGCCGAGCCAATGGCTTTGGAAGTGTGGGTAAGGAGGTAGAGTTGGGGGCCTTTTATAAGAGGAGAGGAGGGGCACTCTTGGAAAGGTATAAAATGTAACATTATTTCCAAATGAGTTTCGAATTTTAATGCTCCCACATTGATGTGTTTCGAGGATACAGTGATAAAGGTTCTAAATAAACCAATAAAATAGGTTTTGGACATGTTTAGGTCTTAGATTTTACATTATCTTTCCATTTTATTTAAATTGTTAAATAATGAGGTCATCGCTGCATCATCATGATGTCATAAATAATTTAATTTATTTAATGTCTAAAAATTATAAAAAAATACTATGATGTAGGAAATATTTTTATCTTTCCAATGAATATTTATAGTCTAAAAGATCATTTATATAGAGAAAATTAAAAATATTTTACATAGGTGATACATTCACTGTCACATTTAACATTTTTTAAAAATAAATAGATAAAAGTCACATTCTCACAAAAGTGATTCCATGGGGCCCCCAAGATTGGCACAAGGCATCCCATGGTCTTCCATGAGACAAACAGTAGACTTAGGACACATTTTTTGGTCATTTTTTATTATCATGATATTATCTTATTATCTTTAACTACCCTATTACTCATTAATCAAAATAATTAAAGATAATTATCGTCCTTACTATTCATAATGTCCAAAAACAAAAGAGTCTTAATTAAATAATTTGTACCTTCTGATTCCAAATATGTAATTCATTTTACCAAATTACAAACACATAAATTGAAATAATTAATTTAAAAAAACTTCCCGTTGTCAAAACAAATAGCCGGTTTTTTAGAAACAATATTTATGAAAAGTTTGACACTTGTTTATGCCTAATTCCAAAGTGAAATTAATCACAATGACCATAATTGAATTACATGGTAAAAATATATTATAATTACAATTTAAAAAAAATAAAAAGATAATATAACCATATAATTAAATTATATGAAAAGCAGTTTTGATGTAAAATGCAGTATTTTTCACTATTCATTGGAAAATGAACATTGTCAGAAAAATACCAAAAATTAACCCAACGTAAATTTCAATGTCCCAATCATAAATAATATGTTTATTTTGAAAAATAGAGCTTATAAAATTTTCAAAAAGTGGATTTAAAAGGGGTTCGCCATCAAAAGGCGGTTAATCGACCTTTTAAAGAATATTAGAATGTTTTTGCTTAAAAACTGGATTCATTTGCATTTTTAATCCTCTAAAATTTATTGTAAAGAGTAAAAATATTTGACAAACATATATAATTATTTTGTAGTTAGTTCTGTTAATTCCTTCAATTACAACGGCTAGGTGTTAACTACCATTTAAAATAATATTATTTTATTATTAGAGTGCAATGTAAGATTCCCAAGAAACTCGTTGTTGCGTGTTGGGTACGCCATCGAGCATAGCATCCCCTTTAAAGTAATATTAATATTTTATTCACAAATATGGATAAATATAAAGATGTAATATTCTTTATTTACCTGGGGTGTTACATCCTTCCCCCCTTTTGGGAATTGCGTCCTCGCAATTTTAAAATTGGGCTTGGAAACATCCTTGAAAGTCCCACATCGAAACAAGATTCGGTAAAACAATCACTTTAAAATAAAGAAAGATAAGTACAAAGGTCACCCGAGTTAACCCATACTAGGATTCCAAGTATGAAAATATGGACATGGAGGAAAAAACAAAGGGTCATGTTCTGATAGAGAGTGATAGAAAACATGTTTAGGAGAATGCTAACCACAAGAAAATCACAAGCTTGTGATCGGTTAAACAGTATTCGATTCCCCAGTAGGAAAAGTTAATAGAAAAAATTTTTGTTTTAAGTTACTTTTTATTGAGGAACTTATTCATAAGGAAACATAATCACTTATCATGTTGAATTTCAACTTTTATTAGATTCCTTACACAAACTCATATTTTCTCCAAAAGGCGAGTATTTAGGAAGACTTGTTCACATTAAGAGTACTATAAAAAACTTCTAGAGAATCATCTAATCCACAAAAGAAAACTATATAATTCCTATGTCTTTAGACATTATCTAAAACCAAAACCAAAAAGTTTAGTACACGAGAAGATAATCCAGAAAAGGATAACCCTTTATAAAAAAAATCTATTCTTAATCTCCAAAATTTGTCCAACAAAACCCAAAGTTCAACGAGGACCATTCGATAAACAATTTTTCCATGAAATTATTCAAAGTAAACCAAACTAAGGTTGAAACCCAAATATTTGAAGGATTTAGTCACATAGTCTTCCATGTTAAATCGTAACATTTATCTCTAAGGAACATCAGTTGTTCCTAAAGTCTCGTATTGAAAAGTAATTAACCTAATCACATATCCTCCATGATAGGTTAATAATTTCCATTGATAACCAGAAATCAGATCATTCTAGATTCATAAGATCATATAACTAAAAATAATTAGTTAAACTAACCAGGGACTTCACATAGACCAGTGGTAGGCGATAAATACCAGTTGCACTTTGGTTGTGGGTTCGATTCCCGCAGCTTTATCCGACGTGACGGGTTGTCACACGGTCTGCGTGTTGTCCTTTTTCCAAAACTATATAATTCTCAAATAATTCCCCAAAAAGAGATAAAATCATCAAAAATAACCATAACATTTATTAACCTCAATTTTATCTCATGCCTTTCACTTCCATCATAATATATAGTAACCCATAATTACCTCAAAAGTTAGGATCATATAAACCCAAATGGTTCTTTATAACTATGTCCACAAAATAACAGATAATTATTCCTTCAATAAAATTTTCATATGTTAAACATCAGGGTTACACATACTATAAAATGTCTTATAATGTAACCCAATCATCAAAAGAGACTTAATACTCTTAAGAATTTCAACATAACTCTTGAAGCCCTTATATGTTGACTTCTTACTCACTCAACATTCTTCATGATCCATTAACCATTCCTTTCCAAATTATTCTGAAATACTTCTTTCCTACAAACAAAATCATGAATCATATCCTAATATTCCAAAATAGGAAAAAAAAGTTAAGAAATAATCCATACCTTGGATTGGTCATTGTCAGCTTCTGCATCCTCAATCAAAATGGCATTAGGTATTGGTAAATGAATATTTTTATGATCTTGGTGATCCCATTCACGAAACTTCTTCATAGGACATGTGTTTTCATAATGACCATGCACCCCACATTTAAAACATTAAATTGATCCCTCAGAAAGAACTTCTTTCCCTTTCCTCGAGTCAACTGGATGCTTCCTTTTTCGATGGAAGGTTCTTGCTTTATGACCTTCATTTCCACATCTATAGCATATTTTTGTCCCTTTGAAACATTTTCCTAGGTGTTTCTTTCCACATCTTTGACACATAGGTTTTTGAACACACTTACCTTTATGATTATCACCTGTAGTTCGGTAGGGACTTTTTTCTCGCTTATATGATGCCTTAGACAAATCACCAAGGTTTAGGTGGTCAATAATGTGTAAAGACCCGTAAAATTCAAGAGAAGTTTTTTATTAGTTTTCTTTGGAATTTTACAAGAGCGCGGTTTCTGATGGCACCTGATTCTGAGGCCCGGAGTGCCCGGAATCAATTTCCGAAGTTCGGCTCGGGTACGTTTAGTGAACGAACGAGCGGAAATTTCTAACTTTTGATCCGGTGCTCGGAATTGAAATCTGAGGACACCGATGAACTCGCAGCGCCGATATTCGCTTAAGGAGACCTTTTCCGAAGTTGCGTTTATTGCGGGACGAAAGTTAGTTTTTGGGAGAATTATAAGAAGTTAAATAAAAATGTGAAACACTTTTTATTTTTCTTACTTGTTTGTTAACTCCTCTCAAATGAAGTTAGGGGTGGGACCCACACCCACTTAACCTCCCTTGAGAGGATTAAGTGTGGTGGGGCCCACACAAACCCCAACTTTTCATCTCCTCTCAAAGCTCCCTTAACTCCCCATTTAAATGAATTGACAACTTAGCTTATTAATTGGGTTGAGTTGTTTAATATTTTTCAAACCTTTAAATTTAAAAAGGTTTGGTTGAGTAAATAAAATAAGCTCTTAACTTATTTTATTTGGTTAGAATTCTCTAGCCTCTTGAGAGATTTGAAGCCTTCTCCTTCTTTTTCTTCTTCTTCCTCAAGCTTGACGAAGAACGCGAAAAACCTTCGAGCTCCGACGAAGAACGCCGCTCCTCTCTTCTTGGTAGCCGGTTGTTTCCGAAGATCGACGACGCCTTCGGTGTCAACGAAAGGGAACGCCGCTTCCTCCTTGGACGTACTTTGTCGGCTTATGAAGATTCTCCAACGACGTACCTCTTCGGACATACCTCTTCATCATCGGATTTGACGAACATCTACCGAGACGCCCGACCTTCGCGACGTTGTCTTCCGCGGGTCGTTGTCGAGCTTCGATCTTGAAACCAAGGTAGGGGTTTGTTGTGGTTTATTTCTTTACTCTTGTTCTTGGTTCTAGAATGATAATCTTGTGATTAAATATTTAATAGTTATCATCTAACGAGAGGGGGGTCGGACAGCACAAACACGGCCGAATTCCCCCTCCTTTGTTCTTGGTTATTTATATAACCTTGTGGATGAACGAGAAGGTGTGGTGCCGTCGAACCACGCGGGAATCGCCCGGCTTATTTACGCAACGCCGTCGCGTCGCGCCGTGGAAGGATTATCATGAACGCGACGCCGTCGCGCCACGTCGAAGGGAACAGAAGGCACCGCGGCCGGAGCGGGGCCGCGGCGGAGGGGCGCGGTGTCGTCGCACCGCGCCGGACGACGAACACCGCGGCCGGTTCCGGGCCGCGGCGAGACGGGAAGACTGGCGGCTCGCCGGGCCGCCGGTGTCGGAAGCCGGAAGGGGACCGTCATTGCCGGTCCGTTGAAGAAGAACCAGCCGGCCAGGTGGGCCGGCCGGAAGGGAAAAACCGGGGGAATTTAATTCCCCCGGCCAACACAAATGCCCCCCCATTTATGAGGGAGGTGGTTTCATTAAGGGGGGCAGGTGGCTCCCTGGTTTTCCTCAAAGAAGGCCCCCACGAGGGGGGGCCGGTTTTCTCAAAGGTGCGGCCTCAGCCGCGCCGCCAGACAAGAGGCGGGGGCCTTGCCCCCGCGCGCTGCACCCGTGCGGCGCCTGGCCGCACCGCTGCCGGCCGGGCCGCGCCGCCGCGCCGGACCGCGCCGGCCGGGCCGTGTCGGACCCGGGTCGGGTCGACCCGGTGCGGGCCGACCTAGGGGGGGTCGGGCCGGGTCGGCCCGGACCCGGACCCCCCATTTTCGAGACGATTTCGATCTTTTGGCCATAACTTGAGCCACGGACCTCCGATCGACGAACCGTCAGCGGCGATGCGATCCTTGGATCGAGACGGTCGATTCAGTATATTTCACTCAATGTTTCGGAATACTTTTAGTTCGGCCGGGTTGGTTCGTACACGAAACCAACCGGGCCCTCGGAGCGGAAACACTCATATCATGAGCTACAGACGTCCGATTGATGTGTCGTCAGCTTTGTTGTGTTCCTCTTAGTGAGACGGTTCTTTTGGCATACTCTGCCCGAGGTTTGGACACAGGTGGAGTACGGTCGGGTTGGTTTTGCCTTAAAACCCAACCGGGCTCCTGGGACGAAAAAGCCAATAACTCCCAGACCAGGCGTCTGATCGACGCGCCGTCTGTTGCGTTGAGTTCCTGTTGACGATACGGAACTTTTGGATACATCAACTCTAGACTTTGTGACAGTTGATGTATCAGCCTCTCGGCTCGTGGAGCGGACCCTCCTGAACGAGCTTGCTGTGTGTGGGAACCCTAGTGCTGGCTGCGACTGTGACTGCTACTGCTACTGCTACTGTGACTGCGACGACGACAGTACAGAGATCCTGTGTGGATTCGACGACGACTACAGCACTCAGCGATCCTGCGTGTATCAGTGCTACAGGTCCTGTGTGGGCCCGATCCTGTGTGGGTCCGATCCTGTGTGGGTCCTTGCGCTCAGCGGTACTGTGTGAACCAGCGCCTACAGGTCCTGTGTGGGTCTTTGCGGGGGTTAGTTACCTATCGATCCTTCGTGGGTCCGACGACTTAGATGGATCAGAGATCATCTTTATCGTCCTTGAAGAAGTATACCTGTGTGAGCTGAATCCTGTTGCTCCCCTGTGTGGATTGTGTTGTGCTATCCTGTGTGGATTACGTTTTTCTTTCCTGTGTGGAATACGTTTACTTTCCTGTGTGGACTGAGTTGTACTTGGGCTCGGAGGTTGGAGCGTATTTGAAATTGATGACTTAGGTATATATATGGGCATATACCTAAGCAGTGTCAGTTGTTACTTCGTGTTTGTACCTTTCTTTGTGGTTTATCCTTTGTGGATTTTGAGAGACCTTCAGGGGTCTCGGGGTCCCTACTGAGTAGCTTATACTCACCCCTGCACGGGCTATGCCCGCACTACGTTGTGTTGGTTGCAGACGACGAACAACGTTGATCTTGGCTGAGTCTTGCAGAGCAGGACGGTACCTGGAGGTGGACCACTGGGCGAGACGTACTAGGAGCGGACGGTGGGACCCGTGGAGCAGTGGAGCTATCTGTACCCATCCTTCAGGTGGGATCTCCAGTGGACAGCTCGGTGTAGTGGCTTTTACTTACAGTTGATGTTTTCCCTTTCGAGTTGTACTTTACTTTCTGTTTGGGTTTGTATACTGGCCCATTTACTTTTCCGCACATTCAGATGTACTCTGTTTTTACTTAGTGTTTACTTTCCGCTTGCTTACTCTGTGGTGATTGTTTACTTTACAAAGGCAATGCCTTCCCTTTTTACCGGGAATTACGCCTTGGTGCTAGTCGCCAGCCACTGGCCTATGGAAGGCGGGCTTGGGGTAGTCACGGCACGGACCCCGAGGGCGGGTCTTGAAAAATTGGTATCAGAGGAGTTCGGTTCTACCGTGAACTCTGATATTTTCTATGTGAAGCAATAATGTTTAGCGTATTGACTGTGATTATCAGTCCAGGGAGTCCAGTGTTGGTGCGGCGGCCGACGTATCCGTACACCAGGACCCTGAATTCTGATTTCCGACTTAATGCACGAAAACATTGATTGCGTGTGTGTTTCAAAGTTTTCTTTGTGATTACTTATATCAGCTCACCAGGTATACTTTTCTGACCGTGGCGCACCTGTTTCCTTTTCAGGATGGCCCCACGACGGCAGCCAGCTAGGGTTCCGAGAGTCGAGTCTGACGACAGCCCACCGAGCGACGAGGCTTCAGTGCAGGGCCCTTTTGTCAGCAGTGGCACCGGCGGTAGCTCTACTCGTCGAGCCACCGATACTTCCAGCACCAGTCGCTGACGATGCACGTCGCCTCAGCGCACTGTATGAGTTTCAACGCCCGCGACCACCCAGGTTTCACGGGGAGACGGATCCCCAGGTAGCCGAGGACTGGCTGGAGGCAGTGGTACGTGTGTTTAGGCTAGTGAGGACACCAGCAGACCTCATGGTGATCCTCGCTATGAGCCTACTACACGCAGCAGCAGGACGATGGTGGAGCTTGATTCTCCAGCTGCACGATGAGACATCTCTTCTATGGACGGACTTTGAGAGCCTCTTCCGCTCGGAGTTCGTCCCAGCCACCCTTCGTGCGGTGCGTATCCAGGAGCTTCTTCTGCTGCAGCAGGGCAGCATGACGGTCGCTCAGTACATGGCGAGATTTACCGATCTCTCGCTCTACTCAATCGACATGGTACGGGATCAATTCTTTCGGGCCCGAACCTTCGAGCAGGGTTTGAGACACGAGATCAGGGAATTGCTGATCTCCCTCAGCATACCGACTCAGACAGGAGTACTGGAGCGGGCCCTTCTGATTGAGTGCTTCCTTGCTGAGTCTACACCAGCGCAGCGACCCACCGCAGGGCGGCACGTGGCAGATTCATCTGCAGCAGGTAGTCGATGGATGACTCAGGGGTCCAGAAAGACCAGACCCTCGGGCAGATGATCTCAGAACACTGGCTCAGCAGTGCGGGGCACACAGCGAGGAGCCAGTCTTTCGAGAGGCAGGCAGTGATACTCGTGCGGCGGGCAGGGCCACAAGGCTCGTGACTGCCTGACCCGCCGTGCCGAGGAGCAGCAGATAGTTGAGGGACCACCGAGGCAGAGGCAGAGGGTCAACCGTGGCGGTCCGCAGGGAGGTGGCGGACGAGGCAGAGGAGCTGGACGAGCAGCCGGTGGTGGGCGACGCTTTGAGGCTCTACCACCACCACCACCAGGAGGTCCACCCCGACCACAGGGAGCTGGCGGGCAGAGACAGGCACAGCTCCAGGCAGCATAGGCCTACGACCACGGCGTACCCAAGATGATTCGAGGTACTATCTGTGTCTATTCCACCCTTGATGCAATTCTTATAGACATAGGAGTGAGTCACTCTTTCATAGCCGCTGCCCTTATTCGGAGCTCAGAGATTCTGACAGAGCCGTTGGCTCGATCCTTATGGCTAGAGACTCTTACGGGAGCAGACTCGACGATTACGCACTGGTGCCGGCAGTGTGAGCTCACTCTAGGAGGCGAGAGCTTCGGCTGGGATCTTCTTGTAGCAGCGTCGAGGCCTTACGACGTCATCTTGGGCATGGATTGGCTATCTACGGTCCATGCACAGATTGACTGTTTTAGGCGCAAGGTGCGATGTGTACGCACCGACGGGAGTAGGTTCACGTTCACCGGCGAGAAGGGAGCCTTCGCAGCACTGGATGGACTTCCGCGGAGGAGAGGACAGCCCATCACTCATCAGTTAGCTAGCCTCATCATTGGAGCAGTTGACGTGCGGAGTCCTGGTTTTCCTGCAGTGGTGGATCAGTTTGCGGACGTTTTTCCCGACGACGTTCCAGGGCTACCTCCTCGCAGAGAGGTAGACTTTTATATTGACTTGTACCCCAGCACAGCCCTGATATCCAATCCAGCATATCGGATGGCCCCCGCCGAGCTTCGAGATCTACGGGTACAGTTGGAGGACTTACAGGGCAAGGGGTTCATCTGACCCAGTGTTTCACCCTGGGCTTCCCCGATATTGTTTGCCAAGAAGGCGGACGGGAGCTTGCGACTTTGTGTTGACTATCATCACCTGAACCAGGTGATAGTGAGGAACAAGTATCCGCTACCGAGGATTGATGACCTCTTTGATCAGCTCAAGGGAGCACGGTGGTTCTCGAAGATAGACCTCAGGTCAGGCTATCATCAGCTCAGAGTCAGAGAAGAGGACGTGCAGAAAACGGCCTTCAGATGTCGGTATGGCCATTATGAGTTATTGGTTATGCCTTTCGGCATAACCAATGATCCATCAGTGTTCATGGCCCTCATGAACAGGATCTTTCAGCCATACCTCGATCGATTTGTCGTAGTCTTCATCGACGACATTCTCATTTACTCTACGACTGAGGAGGAGCACACCTATCACTTGCGAGTTATACTAGACACACTCCGAGAGCACCAGCATTATGGTAAGATCTCGAAGTGCCGGTTCTGGATACGTGAGATCCACTTCTTGGGACACGTTATCTCTGAGGCGGGAGTTGGAGTGGATCCTACGAAGATCGAGGTTGTGTTAGCATGGGAGATACCCAGGAGCATGACTGAGGTTCGGATTTTCATGGGACTAGCTGGTTACTATCGGAGATTCGTTCCAGACTTCTCTAGAGTTGCGGCACCACTCACAGCTTTGACGAAGAAGGGGAAACCCTTCATATGGTCAGACAGATGTCAGTAGAGCTTCCAGGAGCTGAGACAGAGATTGACCAGCGCACCTATCTTGAGGTTTCCTGAGGAGGGAGTAGGGTACGTAGTCTACTGTGATGCATCAGGGACCGGACTCGGATGTGTTCTGATGCAGGAGCGGGCAGTGATCGCCTATGGATCATGTTAGTTGAGGCCGCATGAGCAGAACTACGCTACCCATGACCTGGAGTTAGCAGTAGTGGTCTTTGTCCTGAAGACATGGCGACACTATCTGATGGGCGGGCACTTTACAGTGTTTTCCGATCATCAGAGTCTCAGGTATATCTTCTCGCAGAAGGACCTGAACCTGAGACAGCGGTGATGGCTCGAGTTCCTCTAGGACTACGACTTTGAGATAGTCTATACTTCTGGGAAGGGGAACGTAGTAGCCGATTCCCTCAGCAGGAGGACGGGAATTCAGCTACATGAGGAGGTGACGGAGCATCTAGCCTCTTTGCAGATATTCTTCGTGGATAGAGATGGAGTAGCCTTCCTCCAGTCTCTCACAATCACCCCTCCACTACTGCAGCGGGTCAGAGAGGCACAGCGTGAGGACGTTGACTATGAGACATGGCATGTACTGATATCCTCGGGACAGGCACCTGATGGTTTCTCCCTTGGAGTAGAGTACGGCATCCTTTTCAGAGGACGTACCATGGTACCAGTCGCTTTGCGAGAGGAAGTGCTGAGAGAGTTTCACACTTCTCCATTAGCGGTACATCCTGGAGTGGCGAAGATGTACCAGGACCTCAGACGACAGCACTGGTGGCCGGGCTTGAAGAAGGTAGTAGCAGAGTTCGTTTCTCGATGCCTCACCTGCCAGCAGGTGAAGGCAGAGCATCAGGTACCCGCAGGCTTGGTACAGCCCTTGGAGGTTCCGGAGTGGAAGTGGGACGGCATATCTATGGACTTCATGACTAGACTTCCACGCACTTCCAGAGGTCACGACTCCATCTGGGTGATTATTGACCGACTCACCAAGTCGGCACACTTCTTAACCATCAGAGAGCAGGGCTCAGTGGAGAGCTTGGGACGTCTCTACATTCAGGAGATTGTGCGGCTCCACGGTGTGCCATCATCTATCGTCTCCGATCTAGATGCCCCCTTTACTTCCCGGCTTTGGAAGGGGTTACAGGAGGCGTTCGGGATGCAGCTACGTCTGATCACAGCCTTTCACCCTCAGACGGATGGTCAGACGGAGAGGACCATTCAGACTCTCGAGGACATCCTCCGCGCATGTGTCCTTGACTTTGGTCGTAGCTGGGAGGACCACCTACCCTTGGTGGAGTTTGTGTACAATAATAGCTACCACTCCACCATCGGGATGGCAGCGTACGAGGCGTTGTACAACCGACCTTGTAGATCTCCTTTGTGCTGGACAGACCCTGGGGAGTCAGCACTTGTGGGACCGGAGATGATCCAGGCCACGACAAAGATGGTCCAGGTCATCCAGGAGCAGATGAGGACAGCACAGAGCCAGCAGAAGTCATACGCTGACAGGAGGCGGAGGCCACTGGAGTTCGAGGATGGTGACCACGTCTTCTTGCGGGTCTCGCCACGACGTGGTATATGGAGATTTGGCCGTGGCGGCAAGTTATCTCCGCGCTTCATCAGACCCTTCCAGGTCCTCAGCAGGATTGGCGAGGTGGATTATCGCCGGGCTCTACCACCTCAGTTGCACCGGGTGCACGACGTCTTCCACGTATCTCAGCTGAGAAGATACGTGCATGACCCGATGCACATCATTGACCATGGGGAGCTTGACATCGACGATGGGGAGACTTTTACGGAGGTCCCGGTGGAGATAGAGGATCGAAAGGAGTGGGCCCTACGTGGGCAATCAATTCCTCTTGTGCGCATCAGATTGTAGCACGAGAACCTCTAGGAGAGCACATGGGAGTGGGAGGCTCAGATGCGTGCTCAGTACCCTCATCTGTTTCCCTAGTTTTGATGTATCTTTACGGGGACGTAAATCCCTGAGGTGGGAGTAATGTAAAGACCCGTAAAATTCAAGGGAAATTTTTTCTTAATTTTCTTTGGAATTTTACAAGAGCGCGGTTTCTGACAGCACCTGATTCCGAGGCCCGGAGTGCTCGGAATCAATTTCCGATGTTCGGCTCGGGTACGTTCAGTGAACGAACGAACGAGAATTTCTAACTTTTGATCTGGTGCTCGGAATTGAAATCTGAGGACACCGATGAACTCGCAGCGCCGATATTCCCTTAAGGAGACCTTTTCTGAAGTTGCGTTTATTGAGGGACGAAAGTTAGTTTTTGGGAGAATTATAAGAAGTTAAATAAAAATGTGAAACACTTTTTATTTTTCTTACTTGTTTGTTAACTCCTCTCAAAGGAAGTTAGGGGTGGGACCCACACCCACTTAACCTCCCTTGAGAGGATTAAGTGTGGTGGGGCCCACACGAACCCCAACTTTTCATCTCCTCTCAAAACTCCCTTAACTCCCCTTTTAAATGAATTGACAACTTAGCTTATTAATTGGGTTGAGTTGTTTAATCTTTTTCAAACCTTTGAATTTCAAAAGGTTTGGTTGAGTAAATAAAATAAGCTCTTAAATTATTTTATTTGGTTAGAATTCTCTAGCCTCTTGAGAGATTTTATGCATTCTCCTTCTTTTTCTTCTTCTTCTTCAAGATTGATGAAGAACGCGAAGAACCTTCGAGCTCTGACGAAGAACGCCGCTCCTCTCTTCTCCGTAGCCAGTTGTTTCTGAAGATCGATGACGCCTTCCGTGTCAACGAAAGGGAACGCCGCTTCCTCCTCGGACTTACTTCGTCGGCTTACGAAGATTCGCCAACGACGTACCTCTTCGGACGTACCTCTTCGTCATCGGATTTGACGAACGTTTACCGCGACGCCCGACCTCCGCGACGTTGTCTTCTGTGGGTCGTTGTCGAGCTTCGATCTTGAAACCAAGGTAGGGGTTTGTTGTGGTTTATTTTTTTACTCTCATTCTTGGTTCTAGAATGATAATCTTATGATTAAATATTTAAGAGTTATCATCTAACGAGAGGGGGGTCAGACCGCACAAACACGGCTGAATTCCCCCTCCTTTGTTCTTGGTTATTTATATAACCTTGTGGATGAACGAGAAGGCGTGGTGTCGTCGCACCACATGGGAATCGCCCGGCTTATTTACACAACGCCGTCGCGTCGCGCCGTGGAAGGATTATCATGAACGTGACGCCGTCGCGCCGCGTCGAAGAGAACCGAAGGCGCCACGGCTGGAGCGGGGTCGCGGCGGAGGGGCGCGGTGCCGTCGCACCGCACCGGACGACGAACACCACGGCCAGTTCCGAGCCGCGGCGAGACGGGAAGACCGGCGGCTCGCCGGGCCGCCGGTGTCAGAAGCCGGAAGGGGACCGGCTTTGCAGGTCCATTGAAGAAGAACTGGCCGTCCAGCTGGGCCGGCCGGAAGGGAAAACCCGGGGGAATTTAATTCCCCCGGCCAACACAAATGCCCCCCCCCCATTTATGAGGGGGGGGGGGGCGGTTTCATTAAGGGGGGAAGGCGGCCCCCCGGTTTTCCTCAAAGCAGGCCCCCATGAGGGGGCCCGGTTTTCTCAAAGGCGCGGCCTCAGCCGCGCCGCCAGACAAGGGGCGGGGGCCTTTCCCCCGCGCGCTGCACCTGTGTGGCGCCGGGCCGCCCCTCTGCTGGTAGGGCCGCGCCGGACCGCGCCGCCGCGCCGGACCACCGCCGGCCGGGCCGGGTCGGCCCGGACCCGGACCCCCCCATTTTCAAGACGATTTCGGTCTTTTGACCATAACTTGAGACACGGACCTCCGATCGACAAACCGTCAGCGGCGATGCGATCCTTGGATCGATACGGTCGATTCGGTATATCACACTCATAGTTTTGGAATACTTTGAGTTCAGCCGGGTTGGTTCGTACACGAAACAAACCGGGCCCTCGGAGCCGAAACGCTCATATCTTGAGCTACGGACGTCCGATTGACGTGCCGTCAGCTTTTTTGTGTTCCTCTTAGTGAGACGGTTCTTTTGGCAGACTCCGCCCGAGGTTTGGACGCAGGTGGAGTACGGTCGGGTTGGTTTTTCCTTAAAAACCAACCGGGCCCCTGGGACGAAAAAGCCAATAACTCTCAGACCGGGCGTCCGATCGACGCACCGTTTGTTGCGTTGAGTTCCTGTTGACGATACGGAACTTTTCGATACATCAACTCTGGACTTTGTGACAACTGATGTATCAGCCTCTCGGATCGTGGAGCGGACCCTCCTGAACGAGCTTGCTGTGTGCGGGAACCCTAGTGCTGGCTGCGACTGTGACTGCTACTGCTACTACTACTGTGACTGCGACGACGACAGTACAGAGATCCTGTGTGGATTCGACGACGACTACAGCACTCAGCGATCCTGTGTGGATCAGTGCTACAGGTCATGTGTGGGCCCGATCCTGTGTGGGTCTGATCCTGTGTGGGTCCTTGCGCTCAGCGGTCCTGTGTGAACCAGCGCCTACAGGTTCTGTCTGGGCCCGATCCTGTGTGGGTCTTTGCGGGGGTTAGTTACCTATCGATCCTTCGTGGGTCCAACGACTTAGATGGATCAGAGATCAGCTTTATCGTCCTTGAAGAAGTATACCTGTGTGAGCTGAATCCTGTTGCTCTCCTGTGTGGATTGTGTTGTGCTATCCTGTGTGGATTACGTTTTGCTTTCCTGTGTGGAATACGTTTACTTTCCTGTGTGGACTGAGTTGTACTTGGGCTCGGAGGTTGGAGCGTATTTGAAATTGATGACTTAGGTATATGTATGAGCATATACCTAAGTATTGTCGGTTGTTACTTCGTGTTTGTACCTTTCTTTGTGGTTTATCCTTTGTGGATTTTGAGAGACCTTCAGGGCTCTCGAGGTCCCTACTGAGTAGCTTATACTCACCCCTGCACGGGCTATGCCCGCACTACGTTGTGTTGGTTGCAGACGACGGACATCGTTGATCTTGGCTAAGGCTTGCAGAGCAGGACGGTACCTAGAGGTGGACCACTGGGCGAGACGTACTAGGAGCGGACGGTGGGACCCGTGGAGCAGTGGAGCTATCTGTACCCATCCTTCAGGTGGGATCTCCAGTGGACAGCTCGGTGTAGCGGCTTTTACTTACAGTTGTTGTTTTCCCTTTTGAGTTATACTTTACTTTCAGTTTTTGTTTGTATACTGGCCCATTTACTTTTCCGCACTTTCAGTTGTACTCTATTTTTACTTAGTGTTTACTTTCCGCTTTCTTACTCTGTGGTGTTTTTTTACTTTAGAATGGCAATGCCTTCCCTTTTTACCAGGAATTACGCCTTGGTGCTAGTCGCCAGCCCCTGGCCTATGGAAGGCGGGCTTGGGGTAGTCACGGCACGGACCCCGAGGGCGGGTCTTGACATCATGACTCCAGATAGTTGGTTGAGGATAGTCACAAGAGTTCTCATTGCAGCCCCCATATCATTCAGTTTCTTGCTCAAAAAACTTTCACAGTTTCCTTCACATCCACTGTTACTTTGGTGCCTGCTAGATCCAGCCATTTACTAAAACCAAAAAGGTCATTGTGAGTATATTAACAAAACCATCATGTACTAATGAGGAAGATAAACACTAAGATATACTTACTCATTCACTTTATCTAAAATTAGGACTCTTTCTGAAATCCTATCCATTATGGTACTGTCACTTATGCTTAGAGAATACCCTAACCTCTAAAGTTATGTAAACCGACCTCTGATACCAACTATAAGGCCCCACCCTTAATCCTTACTTAATCTTGAGTTATTACAAGATTACACATTGAGGATCTTTTCAGGTTTAGAGTTTTAGGGAATTAGATCATAAAACTTGTATTACATTCCACGTTTAAACAAAGTGGTTACATAAAGGATAGTATTCATTTTTTTCCATCAACAGAAACATATTTAAATAGAAATCATGGATTCTTTCTTGACACATCCTTGACACTATCATCACATCATGTACCTTTCCATTGACCTGTGTAAAACATTTCAAAAACATGGGATAAGCATAAAAAGCTCAGTAAGAGTTCTAAAAATATGGAAAGGAAACATGAGTTCATATATACATTAGAATGAAATCATACTTTACCCATAAAACATAGGCATATCAAATCATGAATAAATCATAGAAATCATAAGACATAAAAGGTATCTTGAGGCATTCATAACATTCTTACGTAGGGAGTAACCCTCTTGGTTACGTTTTGAATACCCACCACAATATATTCCCTAAATCTCTTCGGAGAAACCTTAACGTTTCACTCCTTTGCGTTACCCAATGCATTGGAGAGCTATATCGGGCTCACCCTCCCTTAGTATATCACAGAACCACCCGTTTTCATAACAATCCCCAAGAACCATAACATAAACGTATCACATAAAACATACATAAAGTAAACATAACATTTCCACATTTCAATAACAAAATAACATTTTAGGATATTGAAATAATGAATCCATTCAAAAAGGAACCATTTCCAAAACCATTTAAAACATTTAATAAAGAGACTTTTGAATAAAAGTGTCCCATACCACCTTGAAGCTTCTAAAATTTTAAACCATTAATATCTATATAAATAAATCCTTAAAACCACTTTGAAAACATGGATATTAATAAGAACAAATAATTAAAATATTTAAAGCGATATTTTGGTTAAACGGGTTCTACCAAAATTAGAGACACTTGAATACAATAATTGAGGAATAACATTTAGTCAGAACATTATAATATCATGAGAATAAATGGATTCATGATATAATATTCCAAAGGATAGTATATACACCATATAAGAGTGAATTGGTACATAACAACAATGAAGTCTCAGTAGAAATGTCAAATGTGATGAATTCCCTTATAAAGAAGGTATCCTTAAATTAAGGATAATTCAATCTCAAAATTATGTGTAAAAAATATAAATACACCCAAATATAAGTGGATATTAAGTGTAAAAAAATAAAATTTCATTCACACATATTCAAAATATGACATATTCAATAACTACATGTTGAACCCAAATAAATCGAAATTGGGTTAAAAAGTTCCCTTAGAAAAATTCGACAGCCTAACGGCATCACTTCAAAATTCATAAAATGAGTTGATGAGAGATAAAAAGGGAATCTCATCACTTGGACATAAATTTTACATCAATAAGGATATAAAATAACACATCCCAACATAATAGTATGTGAATTAAAAGACATAACAAAGGACGTCTTTTAAAAGAGGAGGGTGAAAGGTTCTCTCACTGACATGGGTAACTTTCGAAACGTACACCCCATGGAAGAAGGGTCATACAATGAAGATGTGAATACCCATAAATGAAATTATACTACACAAAGTGTATAATAATGTGTAGTACATACACCACTCAAAGGAAATTGTGTAAAATGTAGCATAAATCTCACGGGAATAAAAGTGAGATGAAAAATCCCTTACGAAAACTCGGCAGCCTAACGACGCCACTTAAAACTTACAAAATGGATTGATGAGATGAAATAGGTTATCTCATCACATTACCATAAAATTTACAGTGAGAGGAATATAAAATAACATCCCCCATCATAAAAAATAGGAGCTTAAAAGAAGTGACATAAAGGAGAGTACTTAGAAAGAAAGAGAGAGGTTATATCTCATACGAAAATTTGGCAGCCTAACGACGCCACTCAAAACTTCCAAAATGGATTTATGAGAGAGAATAGGGTCTCTCATCATTTGAAAATAAAAATTACAGTAAGAGTAATATAAAATAACATCCCAATAACAAGAAATATGAGCTTTAAAAGTAATGACATTAAAGATTGTACTTAAAAAGAAGAAGAGGAGTAGGATCCCTTACCTCGAGTCTGCCATGACTCGATCATTATTTAATCTCCAGAATAATAAACTTGAGTTAATTTATACTTCCTTAAGAACCTTTTTTATGTTCATTATTCCTTTTATGTCACTTATTACCATGTCATAAACATTATGTAATCATTTAAGTTAATAATATTTGTTTTGTCGATATTTAGTTCTTAAGTCGAAAGTGGACTTCTTACAATTACAAGTTGTTCGTGTGGGAAAATGTTCATTATATCCATAATTGTATTCATGATTTAGATATCATTTATATAATATATATCCAGTATATTCATGCATTTATAATATTACATAACATTTAGAGTTAAGAAATGAAATGCACCGTTCATGGAGACGGTAAGCCGTACGTACACATGAACGCTACTTCCATTTCTATTTCATATTTAATGGAATTAAAACATAATGATACATAATAGTATTTTAATTCTAGTATGGTATCATATATAATATCATTAAATATATTCTTTATACGTACCACATATGGTATTAACGAATCAAATCACTTTGAGGGGGCGGTAGTCCGCACTTCCTTAAATGAAGATATTGCGTTTACCCATAATGGAAACCATAAAGGTATGCCATAAATGAAAAATACAGAAGCTTAAGTAAAACAAAAACATATTAGATATCATATATAAATATATTGTCATCTTAATGGCCTCATTTTAAGGTGTTAGAAAAATATTGAACAATCATCGTTTCGGGAGGCAGAAATTTGCCATCCACGGAAACAGTATGTTCTTTAACCATTAGATGTAGGTGTGTGTAAGTGTAGCTCGAATCCTTCGTATAAAAACACCACAGTATATTTATGATACTGTAGTTGTTACAAAATAAATTAATAAAAAGAGTTTAGGGGGTTGGAGAAGTAATATAAAACAAAAGGACTCAAGTGAAGACATTACCTTAAAATCGGGTAACTTCCTTTAATTTGAGCTCAAAGCCTTCCTTGGAAAGGATTTTGCCCAAAGTGAGGCTTCAAGGAGTTAGAGAGGGATGTGGAGAGACAAAATGGGCAGGGGTTAGCCGATCCAAAAGCTTTGGAAGTGTGGGTAAGGAGGTAGAGGTGGGGGCCTTTTATAAGAGGAGAGGAGGGGCTCTCTTGGAAAGGTATAAAATGTAACATTATTTCCAAATGCATTTCGGATTTTAATGGACCCACATTGATGTGTTTCGAGGTTAAGGTGATAAGGGTTCAAAATCCACCCATCCAATAGGTTTTGGACATGTGTAGGTCTTAGATGTTACATTATCTTTCCATTTTATTTAAATCCTTAAATAATGAGGTCATCGTTGCATCATCATGATGTCATAAATAATTTAATTTATTTAATGTCTAAAATTTATAAAAAAATACTATGATTTAGGAAATATTATTATATTTCCAATTAATATTTATAGTCCAAAATATCATTTATGTAGACAAAAGTAAAAATATTTTACATAGGTGATACATTCTTTGTCACATTTAGCATTTTTTAAAAATAAATAGATAAAAAGTCACTTTCTCACAAAGGTGATTCCATGGGGCCCCCAAGTTTGGAACAAGGCATACCATGGTCGGACATGAGATAAATAGTAGCCTTAGGACACATTTTGTGGTCATTTTTTATTATCATGATATTATCTTGTTATCTTTAACTACCCGATTACTCATTAATCAAAATAATTAAAGATAATTACCGTCGTTACTATTCATAATGTCCAAAAAAAAAAGAGTCTTAATTACATAATTTTTACATTATTATTCCAAATATTTAATTCATTTTACCAAATTACAAACACATAAATTGCAATAATTAATTTAAAAAAACCTCTCGTTGTCAAAACAAATAGCGGGTTTTTTAGAAACAATATTTATGAAAAGTTTGGCACTTGTTTATGCCTAATTCCAAAGTGAAATTAATCCCAATGACCATAATTGAATTACATGGTAAAAATATATTCTAATTAAACTTTAAGACAAATTAAAAAGATAATATAACCATATAAATAAATTATATGAAAAAGCAGTTTTGATGTAAAATGCAGTATTTTTGACTATTCATTGAAAAATGAACATTGTCAGAGAAATACCAAAAATTTACCCAAGGTAAATTTCAATGTCCCAATCATAAATAATATTTTTATTCTTAAAAATAGAGCTTATAAAATTTTCAAAAAGTGGATTTAAAAGGGGTTCGCCATCAAAAGGCAATTATTCGACCTTTTAAAGAATATTACAATGTTTTCGCTTAAAAACTAGATTCATTTGCATTTTTAATCCTCTAAAATTTATTGTAAAGAGTAAAACTATTTGACAAACATATATAATTATTTTTTTAGTTAGTTCTGTTCATTCCTGCCATTACAACGGCTAGGCGTTAACTACCATTTAAAATAATATTATTTTATTATTAGAGTGCAACGTAAGATTCCCAAGAAACTCGTTGTTGCGTGTTGGGTATGCCATCGATCATAGCATCCACTTTAAAGTAATATTAATATTTTATTCACAAATATGGATAAATATAAAGATGTCATATTATTTATTTACCTGGGGTGTTATAGATTTACTCTTCTTTCACTCCAATTCAACCTGAGAGATGATTATTGTTACAAATTAGATATCCTGAGAGATTTTCATTTCGATCACCATCGATCATACCACATGCTGAAAGTCCCCTGATTTTTCCAATATCTATTACCTATTTATGTACCACCTCCATGGATTGAATCTCCCTATATCATACAAACCATATACTCATCCTCAAATTTAAATTCCCCATTAGTGTAATTTTTCGTTTCGGAATTTTAGTTGCATTCAATTTCTCCACCTTTGAAAAAAAACCCCAAAGGTCAATGTCATATAATACACACATATCCAAGATATAAAATTGTTTTATAAGAGGAGAGGGGATTTTATTAACCAATTTATTATATGTTTTGTGGTTGACCGTGTATTTTGATCTAACTATTCTATAATTCTATAGTAATTATGTGAATTTAATTATTGAAATTACATTTTGAATTAATAAATGAGTATTTATGTAAATATGTAATTTAAAGAAATGCACTAAATTGGATATTCAGAATAGTTATATGTTTAACAAATTTAAATCTTCATTATGTATAATAACTTTACTTTGTTTCAATGTACATTAATGATAGTGAAGAGTATATTGATTGACATAATAATGTAACTGGTACCAATAAAAGAATCAATGACCTCAACTGCTGGAATCATACAATATGAATCCAATTTTTTGGAGATTATGAGGGAGGTAGAATCAGTGGTATTTTCCCGTGGTCAATACCAAGATGAGATTAAATAACTATAAAATGACTGAAACATTTTATAGGAGAAACATTATCTCATTGAGAACAAATCCCAAAACATATACTCTGAACCACCCCCAGACAATCTTAGCATCACACACCTTATCTTTCAGCCTTTTAATGCATTAATATAGGTATATGTATCCACACCCTAAAAATATTATTTTATAATATAAGTCAATAAAATAATGATTATCTTTAACATGGTCAATTTTACTTTATAAATAAGCATATATTGATCATGAATGAATTTAGATTTTGATATTATAAAGAAAAAAATAGAATTTTGGAGAAATATATTGTTAAATCAGGATAGAGTTTTAAATTATTCATGAAAAATTAATTGATAATTTAATATAATAATTTTATTAAACAACTCTTATTAAAATAAATTATAATATAACCATATGATGTCCAAAACAATTAAAATTATTAGAAAACATTTTTTTCAAAAATAAGTATATTTCTATAAATATGTATCTCTAATTGAAAAGTGAAAAATATATTAAGTTGATAGTTATTTGGATAAAATTAATATTATTTCTAAATTTATCTTGTCACTATTATCAAATGATTATTTTTTCATAATTTTTTGAGATTCTTGAATTACTTGGACAATATTTCATACGATATAAATATACATTTTATATTATGACATCATAATTACTCAGAATAGATGTAATGTATTTCATAAATGGTCTCCAGAACCAAATTTATATTTTCCAATTTAAATTATATTTTTTAGGGTCATTGAAATTAATTTCAAAACACATAATGAATCCTCAAAAAATATATATATTATATTTTTTTCTTTTAAAATCATTTCATTTTAATCATGAATAACTCATACAATAAAAATATTTTGATTTCCATAATAAAATTTATTTAAAATGAAAAAAAATTAAATCCACATCAATTCGGTAGAAACCAATGGTAAAATTAATTTTATGGTTTTTTTATTACTATATCATATAGTGTTTAAAACCTATCTTATGAAATTAATAAATAATTTTCTTCTTCTTTTTGATATAAACCTATAAAGAGTCCCTTTATATTTCATTAAATACCCAAGAAGGAAGAATTTACTATACGATTTAATCTATATATCCAAACTATTATGTCTCCATTCTATTTATAAGACCCTACAATGCTTTTAGATACACGCACTAAATGTAAGGGATCCTCTTTTTCCACACTTTATTCAAATGTCATCTTTGTATTATGACCTTTAGTATTCAATTTGTTGCATTGGCTTGTGATTTAACACAACACCATTATGTCCCATATTTTCTACATGTGATTATATAACCCATTAATTATCATTAATTCCATCCATGGAATTTTAAATACCCCCATCATGCTCCATGAATAATCTAATGATATTGTCCATGAAAAACAATTTTCTATCAATACCCATTCTTATATCCACACAAGTGTATGAAAAAAGATATAGATTTCATTAATTTAATAGGTAAATCTATATATGCAACCCACACTAATTTATCTTGGTATTATAGTTTATGAAAGTCATTTTATATATAAGGATTCATGAAACACACATACATGTGTCCATGATATGAAAATTATGGATGTATCATGATAGGGTTCTTATGAATTGGGTAATGTTTTTTCCTCATTAGGCGTCATGTATGGGATTAGATATTAAACCTAATAGATTATTGGAATTTTCCACCATTTTATAATGTATTGGTTGTTATAATTTACCTCTTTGTATGATGCCAGGATTATTGTTCTCACCACATTCACATGTTACCTTTATGTTATTAGGTTATATAATACCTTACTATTAATGATTATGATTATCTCCCCTCATATAATACCATGATATTCCTCATGGATCAAATTTACTACTTTTTTAGTTATTATATTCTTTTTAATTTCTTTATTAGTCTTTATTGATCAACCATTTATTATGTACATATCCAGGTTATGTCTTATAGTTCTAGGATAACGATGGAATTTAATGATAATGTTAAGGAAACAATTAAAAATTTCAAATTATATCCATGGTATGTTGTTCTAATTTCTACGTAATTTCACCAGGACACAAGGATTCAAAATCATTTAGGATTGTTTATTTTTATAACATTATACTATAAATAATGAAATATGTTTTTTAATGACATGGGATGTCATATTTTGTATTAGAGGGTTGTTTTGTTAATTTTGATATTTTTATTAGAAAAATATAGTAAAATACTTTGGGGTAAGAAAAAGTACTTTAAAAACTACTTTATTCGGGTGAAGAGTAGAGTAAGAACAATTTAATAGTATAAATATAGTCTTATATACTACATGTTTACATGGCAATATCACATATATACTTATGGGTAATACCCAGAAAATGGTGCATTAAACTACACAGGATCATAATATAGTGCGTAATAAAATTACATTCTATATACTTGGTTTGACACACATAGGAAATATTAATTTTTTAATTATGATGACCATTAAAAAACATTATTAATGTATGAAATATGAAAAAAAAATTATATAGGTAAATAGATCATCATAAAACATTATTTAAACCATAAAATTCATAGTTTATGGAATATATTTCATTCATGAGTTGTCAAATTAATGTTCATAATTTCCCTTTTATGTGTATAACTATTTAGAAATTATAATCCACAAATTTATATTTATTCTTGAAAATTGTCAGAAATAATAGAAACTAAGTCAACAACAAATGTGATAGGAAATCTGATGACATCACTAATGAGATTCTGACCATTAAGGTAAATACTATTAGATATCAAGAGACTATTAGTTGCTACATATCACTGAGTACTACTAAAAACCAAGAAATAGTATAATTTAAAATAATTTAAATGATTAAAAGGGCGACGTTTGAAGGAATTTCATCAGATAATGGTGGTAAAGTAAAGAAGATTCAATTTCAAATGTATCATGATTATAGAAAGTATCACCAATGGAAATGTTATAATATAAATCTATGATATTTCATGTATGTAAACAAAATAAGGTATACATAAGCTAATTATATTTTAAAAAATTTAGAGTTTAATTAAAATAATGGGTTAAAATAATGTTAAATATAAGGTACCATTTACAGTTCTATGTAAAAAATGTATATAAGTTGGTAATTATTCAACCCAATTCTACAATATAAGGGATAAAAAGTATTATAATATCCTAAAATCCCAATGACAATGGAACAAATATTTTCCTATGTTGAGATGGATCATGATGAAATTTGTACAATTAACCACTTCTCTAGAGTATTGATGGTCTTTTTATATTTTATTTCATCCCATAATATATTATTTTGTAAATGTTCTATGAAAACAAAACACTTCTCTAAATTATTTGATATCATTTATGAGAAAAAATACTTTCAATATTGTATCACAAGTTGATGATTATGTGAATGTTCTAAAAAATATTATCATTCTACATTTATTAGATGTTGTTTTATTTCATGTTATTGATTTCCATTTCAAGTCTTGTGAAAAGATTATTTTCCAGGATAAGATATTAATCATTTATCACATGAATTACCTAATTATTCCATACATGTATAAGGATGAGTAATTTAATTCAATATCATCATCTCATGAATGTGTTCTGTTTCCATATGAGAAAGTGTAACTTTTATAAATTATTTAATCTATGGAAAAGAGGATACATAATGATATTTCCATTTTAGGGAATATATTGATGTTTTTATGAAGAATTTTACTAATCATCCTCCAAGACACGAGGTTGAGTTCCCAATCAATCTTGAAATATGATCTTTTATAATATCCGTGAATACAAATAGAATGGCTATTTTGGAATAATTGGTGTAGAAGAAAAAAAATATTGGATAATATTGGTAATGGTTTTATATGATCACACTCATAACCATGGAATGAATTTGTCCAATTAGATAATAAGAAGGATGGTTCAATGAACGTATATATTGATTATCATGATCTCATCAATATCATGAAAAACAACCTGTATCCTCTACAACATACTGATAAATGTTTTGTCCATATAAATTAAGCATAATACTTTTCCAATGTGGATCTCCGATAAAGAGATTACTATAAAATATTGAAGAATGTGGATACCCTCAAGACAACTTTTCAGAAAAGGGTTTAGCAATACATGTTTATAGGGTCTTCATTTGGACTCACTAATGCACCATAAATAATCCTGGAAATTTTTAATTGATTCTTTATGGATTAACTCAAAAAATATTTTTTATTCTATGTATATATATTCTTATATACAACATAATGATGTAGGTAAGTGTAGAGAATACCAATTCAATACATAAGACAGTGAAATGAGAAGTTATTTTGTAATTATATTAAATGAGAATTATAGACTGAGAATGTAACTTTAGAGGGGCATGTTATCAACAATAAAGTTATATTTGTGTGTCCAAAATTTGGGGTAATTTAAGTATGTTCAAAGATAACATCAGTGATGTAAATCAGATGTTTCCATGGATTCACATTGTATGAATTTTTATTTTTGATAAAATAATAATGATGTTAGATCCCATAAACTCAAATAACATAGAAGGGAATCATGTTTTTCTAGATTCATGAATATGTGGAAATTATATGGTGCCAAATAATAGGACAATCACTACCCATATGCTCACATTACCAACCAATGAAGACAGATTTGTGATATATAGTTATGCATATAAAAAGTGAATTGGTTTTATAATCAAAATGTATTAAAAATTGATATCATATTCCTCAAACCATGTAATGATAAATTATTTAGACAAAAAAAGTCACAATATTGAATTGGATGTGGTGATATTCACATTAATGATATTATATCGTTCACCATCTATGGAGAAGTTTTAAATATACACATACTATAAAAGCCTCAAGTATATTTTCACACAAAAGAAGATTAATATGAACCAATGATGGTTATTATAGCTAATTATGGATTATAATTTCTCAATTAATTACTATAATTGGGATGAAAACAATGTATTAGAGGCTCAAAGTAGAAAGGATCTCAAAACTCAATCCATGATAAGGATTTAAATAGATCCAATCTTTTTGGAAATGAATATGAATGATAGAGGAATAAGAAAATGGTAATAATACTACATTGATTAAATTGAATATTCACTACAAACTATTTAGAGGATATAGGAGGCCTAAAATATGATAAGGTTCTACAAAATAAGGTACCATGTAATCTAGAGTTCATGATTCCTGAAGAAGGTGTTATATGGTTTGGAAGATACATATGTTTCCCATCAAAACTAGGACTCAAGAGGGGAATTGTAGAAAATGATAATATATCATCAATAACATTTAATATAGGAATCACTAATATAGATATATATATATATATATTAATGAATCCCTATAATGAGAAAATATGAAATGTAGATTTGGGTTTTTGTTACACGATGATTGGTATTATAAGACGTCAAGTTTGAGTAACATAAGTACAGGGGTATGCTGAAACAATTTCCCATAGCAGTTGGGAAATTATGAAACATATCCTTAGATTTGGTTAAATGACTCCACATGAAATCTAAATAAAATAATGATATATGGGTGGTAGTTTTTCACTATAATAGTCCTTTTCATTCCATTTCAATCAATGAATATTGATTTATTGACCATGTCACCATGATATACATGTCATACATTTTAAGAATGTATGTATTTCCTATTTATATTGTATTTGATCTAGATATTAGGTTTACCTCAACATTTTGGATAATCCTTCAGCATGTTTATAATATATATCTAATCTTTAGTTCCATATATCACTAATAGATGGATTAGTTTTTCTAAACTAATAAATCAAAATCTGGTGGATATTTTATGAACATTTTCAATAGATATAAAAAAAATCAGATAAAAACATTCCCCTAGTGGAGTTCACATGTAAAAATAGTTCCTATATTAGTAATTAAATGCTGAGTTATATGGATAAGTATAGGATGAAGTTTGGAACTCCAAAATGCATTGATGAAATGTCATAGTGGAAGATGATAGGACTCAATCTCCCAGAAGAAATGATATAGATGTATGAAACCAATCAGTATGATAAGAAATGTGATGAATGTTGATGAAAACATATATACCTGAAATTGCTTATGTTATATATAGTTTGAGGTTTGTGATATTTTGTTTCTACATATATCCTTATGGGAAACATTTCTATGTATTGTGGATAAGGGAAATAATTCTCCATGATAAACATTGAAATCCTTGATCTCCTCATAATGGGGTCTTATCTACAGGTACTTTAACAAAATATATCTCATGTGAATGATCTATTCCATATATCCCTCTAAATTAATTATATACTAGATCGCTAGAATGTAATGAATTAATAAGTGGTAAAATTAGAGAATTATCATCAATATGAATAGTATTTGATGATATTCATAGATCATTGATAAAAAATTCTATGAAAAAAAAGACAACACACATGGTCAATGTGTTGTGGGGAGCCAAATTTTTTAGGATACAAATTGGGATCCGGAAGAAGATATTAAACATAAGTACCGTTAAATTTTTCAATGTATTAAATTGAAATGTGGATGGTTATACTTGTAAATGGGGATGAATGTATCAACCTATAAAATTATGGTTGAACTTATCTTTTTGAGTAAATAAATAAAATATTAAATAATGAATTTATATGAGGAAGATATAACACATTAGATATTTTAAATAGTTGCAGGGTTTATCATATGTAGAAACCATAATTCACTATAACCATTTTTAATTTATCCATTTTACATAGAAAAATAAAATTACTATATTAATAGTTATTTTAAAGTCCAATTTATTCATTTGAATAAAGCAATGGAATTGACTAGTTGGGTCGTACTATATGAATCTTACCTATAAATGTTTTACAAGGATACAAAATCACTTATGTTTTTTATTTACCAATCCCTTTACCTGATTCAATAACTAAAAAATTAATGAATCCTTTTATAGGAGAAGTTCGTGATCATCAAAATCACAACCCATACAATGTATATTAAACCACACCATGAAAATATCTACATCAGACCCCAAACCCTTTGGGATTTTGTTTTTGTAGTAAATGTATTTGTTTCTAGACCCTAAAAATTTGAATTTTTATATTTTATTAATAAAATAATTATTATATTTAATCCTTTTTTATATTACTTTTTATTTATATAAAAATTGTTTTCAAAAAATTTAGAGTTTGCAATGAGGAAATTGAAATTGAATTTTTGGAAAATATATAGTTTTAATCAGGACACTCTTTAGATATTTTTATAGTTATTTTAAATATATGCTATTTTAATTAATTATTCTTTTTTGATAATTTTTTTTATGAAAAAATTATAATATTATTTCGTGAATAAAAAAATTGATAATAATTAGTATATTATTATGGAAAAAATAACTACTAATTTAAAAAAATATTTATTCTTTTATTTAAAAGTGTAAATTATCATACATAGAAAATTATTTGAATAAAATAAATATTAATTTTAAAAGTATCCTGTTAATATTTTCCATTGGTTATTTTTTGATAATATTTGGAGATAATTGAATGATGTATTTAGTAAAAATTAAATATGTTATAAATATAATGTATGTATGATAAAACCACAATTACCAAAATGTGATGTGATAAATGAAATAAAATTTCTCCTTGAAAAAATATATATTTCCCCTTTAAAATAATGTGTTTTGTGGTAATTTTACTTTTTTATAACCCCATCATTAATCCTCAGTAACATATATTATATTTTGTGGTTTTAAAATCAATTATTTTTAGATATGAATCACATGGGAAAAAATAATGGTATTATATTAATGATATAATTTCCTAAAAATGATAAACAATTAAATCGTCATAAATTTGGTAGAAACGATGGAATGACCTATTGGAATGGTCGGTAGTTTTGATTATTTTGTCATATAGATTCCAAATACATTATTTGGAAACTTATAAAGAACACTCCCCTCGTGGGCAATATACACGCACCAATAGTTTCATCCCTCTACAATAAAAACCATTAGAGAATGAAATAACTCTAACATTCCAAATCAATAGTAATAATATAGTGAACTAAATCTCAAAATAAAATCCTCTCATGCTTTTGGAAACACCATCACAGGGTAAGTGATCCTCTCATTATACCCTTTATTCAAGAACCTATTTTTTATTGTTCCCTTTATGTTATAATTGTTAATGTTGGGTCACAATAACTCCCATCCATATTACAAACAATATGATTTACATTTTATTAGATATTACTTTAACTCCATCTAATCACTTCCATTATCTATTTCCTACTCTCATTCTGTTATCATTCAGTCAATTTTCCATGCCATACATTTTTGTTCTAAATACCAATACTTATTTACACTACAGAGTATTCACCTAGATTTACATATCCTTCATTGATTATAGTAATACATGTATGTAATCAACACACCATTATTGTGGGATTAAAATTGAAAAAATGTAACTTCATATTATATGAATCAGGTGGAATAGTTATGCTTTTACATGAAATGAAAATAATGTGTGTTCCCAAATTGTGATTCAACAATTCGGGTAAGGTTTTAGTCTCATGAGACATCATTTATGTGTTTATTTAGTAAACATAATATATTATGGGACTTTTGCAACAATTTTATGATTTTGTGGATGTTATCCTTGACTTATATTTAGGATCTCATGTTTAATGAATTCACCACATAACCATGTATCGTTTATGTGATTGTGTTATATAATGCGTTATTACTCACGATTATTATTATCATCCTTTTTATATAACCAATAAATTCCTCCAAGAAGACATCTAATATATTAAATTATGATATAATTTACTTATTCCCTTACTAGTCTATATATCCCACCATTTTTTAGATACTTGAGCATAAACATTTGGAACTAGTTTCATGCTACCATTATGTTGTTATAAGAAATTGATAAATTGCCTCCCAGAGGATAGAATAATTTACCATTATTGGTAAAATAGACAGATAAACATGTATTGTATTACAAATGAATAAAATAATAACACCATTATTTTTAATGGATAACCTAATTCAATCTAGAGTATCCATAAATATCATCACACATCAAGGGAAAATAGGGAAAGGATACAAAAGAAATGTGATCTCAAATGATCATTTAGTGTAAGTAAAGAGGAACCAATAATAAATCAATGATAATAATTATTTGAGAAGTTATGAAAATGAGAACACAAGTCATTCAATTACTAACTAAAAAGTATGTTCATAAAAAATATGGAAATAAAAATAAATTAAAGCACATTCCATTTGAATAACTGGATATTGTATAGTCAATAAGGAAAGGGAAAAACTAAAAACATAATCCCTTAATTAATAAACATAGTGTTAAGTGAATCCATAAAATATTTAAAAATGGAAAACTCATGGATAATAAATAATGAATCAAAATGAATGTAAGGACCCCTAAATTTCAAGGAATTTTTTTTTCTTAATTTTCTTTGGAATTTTAGAAGAACACAGTTTCTAACGGCACGTGATTCTGAGGCCCGGTGTGCCCGGAATAATTTTCCGAAGTTTGGCCCGGGTACGTTCAGTGAACGGACGAGCAGGTTTTTCTAACATTGGAACCGGTTCTTAGAATCAAATTCTGAGGGCACCGATGGAATCGCAGCCCCGGTATTTGCTTAGAAATGCCTCTTCCGGAGTTGTGTTTGCTCGGGTGTGGTTTTTAATTTTTGGGCTTAATGTTAAGAAATAAAATAACGTGGTATGACAAACTTTATTTTAAATCAATTAAAGCCTCTTAAATAAACTTAAAGCTGCTTAAGCTGAGTTAAAGTGGATAGGGTACAATTCAAAATATCCTACCCTCTTGGTAGGATATTTTTGAGGTGGGGCCCGCATGAGCCCCACCATTTTTTTCCGCTAAGTAACGCACCCGCGAAAACACTTTTTAATGAAGGTCAAATGGGGCGTTTTCTTAAACAATTAAACGCTCCTATTATTGGGTGGTTAATTCTTTGAAATTACTTCTATTAATTAATTTGTTCTTTTCTTAACCTATTTTCAAACCGTTGGCATGTTAATAAAATAAGACCAATGTACCTTTCTTGAGGATTTTTCTTTGATAGAATTTGACAGAAACTTTAAGTCCTCCTTCCTCCTTCGTGAAGAACGCGAAGAACGTGAAGAACGCGAAGAACGCCGGCCTCCGACGAAGAGCAACGAAGAACGCCCGACCCCCTGAGATTGACGCGACGCCGACGCTTCTTCCGCGATGTTCTTTCCCCACGACAAATCTTTGATCAAATGCATGAGGTAGGAGATTTAAAACCTTTTATATTACTTTGTCGTTTTTATCCTCAACATGGATTTAATTGTTATAATTAAATCCATGTGTTTCTTTAACCCTCAGAGATTGGCGACGCGACGCCCTTCCGCGACGATGTGACGCCATTCCGCGATGCGACGATCACCTCCTACCGTGACGGTCAATTCCGCGACATACACGCACCCGACGACGACATTGAGGTAGGGGTTGTTTTGAAAATGATAATACTCCATGTTTGTTTCCCTTCAAGGCATGAACATGGACCAACTAATTAACAAGTTGGTCCGTGGATTATTATTGCGGTTCGGAGTTTATCAAATTGATGGGAAATATTTTGGTGTTGTTTCAAACTGCTAACGCGGTGGGTGCGGACCAACAAACAAGTCCGAACCACCGCATTATTTCTCGTTCTTAATGTGCATAACGGAGAACGGCGACAAACGTGGCCGCAAGGGCGATTTGAGGGCTTCCAGTGAAGGTCGTGTCCCGGGAGGACCACTGGCGAAGACCACACGTAAAACGGACCACTGGAGCGCGTCTGGTGGTCCATGGAATTCCACACTGGCGCGGCGGCGATGGCGGCCGGAGGCGGCAGCGGTGCCCGGCACGCCGCCAGCAAAACCCACCGCGGCTAAAGCCGCAGCGGCAAGGCCGTTCTGCGGCCGCGCGGAACCGGCAGGCGGGACACGACCGGCATGCCTCGTCCGGGTGCTGCGGAGCGGCCCCCACGCGGGGGCCGCTGCTCCATCGCTCGGCGGCTCGACGGGTCCGAGCCGAGCTGAGCCGACCCGCCAGGCCGGGTCGTGCCCAGGCCGGGCTGGGACGGGCTGCCCTGGCCGGGCTGGGTCGCAGCAAACCGGGTCGGTCCGGGCCCAGACCCCCCATTTTCAGACTCTTTTGGTTTTTCGCCCATATCATGGGCTACGGACCTCCGTTTGACGTACCTTCAGCAGCGATTTGATCCTTGGATCGAGACGGTCATTTCGGTATATTACATATAAGGTTACGGAATACTTTGGGTTCGGTCGGGTTGGTTCGTCCACGAAACCAATCGGGCCCTCGGAGAAGAAACGCTCATAACTTGAGCTCCGGACGTCCGATTGACGTGCCGTCGACTTTGATGGATTCCTCTTAGTGAGACGGGCCTTTTGGATTACTCTGCTCGAGGTTTGGACGCAGTTGGAGTACTTTCGGGTTGGTTTTGACTTAAAAACCAACCGGGACCCTGGAACGAAAAAGCCAATAACTTTCAGACCGGGCGTCCGATTGACGCGCCGTCTGTTGCGTTGAGATCATGTTAACGATACAGAACTTTTGGATACAACTACTTCAGACTTCGTGTCAGTTTATGTATCAACCCCTCGGCTCGTGGAGCGGACCCTCCCGAACGAGCTTGTTGTGTGCGTGAACCCTAGAGCTGGCTGCGTTTGCAACGTTGAAGACTGCTGGTCTTGTATCCTATGTGGGTCCCAGCTTAGATGATTCAGTGCTGGTCTTGTATCCTATGTGGGTCCCAGCTTCGATGAATCAATGAATACTGCTGGTCTTGTATCCTATGTGGGTCCCATCTTAGATGATTCAGTGCTGGTCGTGTATCCTATGTGGGTCCCAGCATAGATGAATCAATGAAGACTGCTGGTCTTGTATCCTATGTGGGTCCCAGCTTAGATGATTCAGTGCTGGTCTTGTATCCTATGTGGGTCCCAACATAGATGAATCAATGAAGACTGCTGGTCTTGTATCTTATGTGGGTCCCAACTTAGATGAATCAGTATCTATATGTGATAATCTCTTTCACATTTTCGATGATTTATTCCTGTGTGAGCTGAGTCTTGACTTTCAACCCTTATCATCAAGATGATTGGGTTGTGCTTTCCTGTGTGGACTGAGTTGTGATTTCTTGTGTGGACTAAGTTGTGGTTTCCTTTGTGGAATGGGTATGTTTTTCCTGTGTGGACTGGGTTGCAGTTGGGCTCGGATGTTGGAGCTGATCTGGGATTGATAACTTTGGTATATGTATGGGGATATGCCTATGTAGCGTTGGATGTTACTTCGTGATTGTATCTTTCCTTTTTGGGTTATCCTTTGTGGATTCTGGGAGACCTTCGGGGGTCTCGGGGACCCTATTGAGTAGCTTATACTCACCCCTGTATGGGTTATGTATGTACTACGTTGTGTTGGTTGCAGACGACAAACAGCACTGATCGTGGTCGAGGTTGGCGGACCAGGACGGTACCTGGAGATGGACCACTGGGCGGGGTGTACTCGGAGCGGACGGCTGGATCGAGGATCTATGGAGGCTATCTGTACTCAACCTTCAGGTGGGACTTGCAAAGGATGGCTTGACGCTGCGGCTTTTTCTTTCAGTTACTGTTTTTCCCCTTTCAGTTGTACTTTACAGTTGGTCTTGTATTTCCGGCCCCCTTTAATTTCCGCACTTACTGTTGTACCCAGTTTTCTACTAGTGTTTACTTCTTCTTCTTGCTTTCTCTGTGGTGTATGTTTACTTTACAAAGGCAATGCCTTCCCTGTTTACCAGGATTTACGCCTTTGTGCTAGTCGCCAGCCCCTATCCTATGGAAGGCGGGCTTGGGGTAGTCACAGCACGGGCCCCGAGGACGGGTCGTGACAAATTGGTATCAGAGGAGTTCGGTTCTACCACAGAACTTGGGACTCTGATCTTTTTCTATGTGAAGTAATTGTGTTTAGCGTATTGGGGTTGGTTATCAGTCCAGGGAGTCTGGTGTTAGTGCGGCAGCTGATGTATCTGTACACCAGGACCCTGACTTCTAATTTCCGACTTAATGCACGAAAACATTAATTGCATGTGTGTTTCAATTTTTCTTTGTGATTACTTTGTATCAGCTCACTAGGTATACTATTCTGACCGTGGCGCACTTGTTTCCTTTTCAAGATGGCCCCACGATGGTAGCCAGCTAGGGTTCCGAGAGTTGAGCATGATGACAGCCCGCCGAGCGACAAGGCCTCGGTGCAGGGCCCTTTAACAGCTGAGGCACCGGCGGTACCTTTACCCGCCGAACCACCGATACTTCTAGCCGCTGACGATGCACGTCGCCTTAGTGCACTGCATGAGTTCCATTGCCAGCGACCACCCAGGTTCCATGGGGATACAGACCCCCAGGCAGCCGAGGACTGGCTGGAGGCAGTAGTCCGAGTTTTCAGATTAGTAAGGACACCAGCAGACCTCATGGTGATCCTCGCAGCGAGCCTCCTGCACGCGGCAGCAGGTAGATGGTGGAGCTTGATGCTCCAGGTGCACGACGAGACAACTCTCCTCTAGATGGACATTGAGGGCATCTTCTGCTCTGAGTTCGTCCCAGCCACCCTCCATGTGGTTCGCATCCAAGAGCTACTACAGCTACGACAGGGCAGCATGACAGTGGCCCAGTACTCGGCGATATTTACTGATCTCTCGCGCTACTCCACAGATATGGTACGGGACCCGTTCTTCCAGTCCCAGACCTTCAAGCAGGGACTGAGGCATGAGATCAGGGCTTCGATGATCACCCTCAATATTTCGACGCAGGCAAAGGTGTTGGAGAGAGCCCTTCTATTGGAGAGTTTTCTCTCCGAGCAGGCTCTAGTGACAGGGCCCTCCATAGGACGGCCCATAGTAGGGTCTTCTGCAGCCGGCAGTAGATAGGTGACATAGAGGTCCAAATGGGCCAGACCATCAGATGGGCAGTCTCAGGATGAAGATTCGGTTGTGTGGGGCACACGAAGGAGAGCCAGCTACACGAGGGGCAGGAATTTCTATGCATGCGGTGGGCAAGGTCACATGGCTCGAGACTACCCGACTCATATTACAGATGAGCAGCAGGTGGTAGAGGGACCTCCCAGACAAAGGTTCGACCATGGCGGTCCGCAGGGTGCAGGCGGGCGAGGCAGAGGAGCTGGTCGAGAAGTAGGCGGTGGACGACGCTTCGAGGATTTTCCAACACCACCACCAGAAGGTCCACCCCGACCACTGGGAGTTGGTGGACATGGGAAAGCTCAGCTTCAGGCAGCTGAGGCATTCCTTCATGGAGCTCCGGGAGCAGATGGACAGGAGCGGAACTAGTGGATACATCTTTTGTACTACTAGTTCCTTGTTCTTGTTGTGTAGCGTCTTTGTATTATGAGCCGAAATAATAATAGATGCATACCTTTGTGATGTTTTCATTCCTATCCTCTTCTGTTTTTTTACTAAGAGGTTCCAGTTTAGACTGTTGACATGACCCTCACTTGTGAGACATCTACTGGAGGAGACCCAGTTACCACACACTGATGCCGACAATGTGACTCAACCCTTGGAGGCGAGAGTAACGGTTGGATCTCTTAGTAGTAGCGTCGAGGCCTTATGACGTCATCCATGGTATGGATTATTATCATCCATGTTGGGATTGACTGTATTAGGCAATGAAAGTGGTTCATTCAGGGGATGTGACCAGATTCCTCATATCAGCAAAGAAGAAATCTTAGCAGCTCTTGTGGGACTGGAGATGGTACAGGCCACGACAGAGAAGGTCCAGGTCATCCAGGAGTGGATGAGGACAGCTCAGATCCGGCAGAATACTTACACTGACAGGAGGTGGGGGCCACTAGAGTTCGGGGATGGCGACCACGTCTTCTTGCGTGTCTCACCTCAACGTGGATTAAGGAGATTTGGACGAGGCAGAAAGTTGTCTCCACGCTTCATCGGACCATTCCAGGTCCTCAGTAGGATTGGCGAGGTGGCATATCGCCTAGCTCTACCACCTCAATTGCACTGGGTGCACGACGTCATCCACGTGTCTCAGTTGAGGAGATACGTGCACGACCCGACGTGCATCATTGACCATGGGGAGCTAGACATTGAAGATGGGGCGACTTTTGAGGAGGTCCCAGTGGAGATCAAGGATCGACAGAAGTGGGTCGTACGTGGATGAACTATTCCTCTAGTATGCTTCAGATGGCATCTCGGTAACCTCCAGGAGAGCACTTGGGAGCGGGAGGCTCATATGCGTGCTCAGTACCGCCTTTGTATCCCTACGTTTGTAATGAAGCTTTACGGGGACGTAAATCCCTGTGGTGGGAGTAATGTAAAGACCTGTAAATTTCAAGAAATTTTTTTTTCTTAATTTTCTTTTAAATTTTACAAGAACACAGTTTCTGACGGCACCTGATTCCGAGGCCCGATGTGCCCGGAATCATTTTCCAAAGTTTGGCTCGGGTACATTCAGTGAACGGACGAGCGGGTTTTTTCTAACTTTTGAACCGGTGCTCGGAATCAAATTCTGATGGCACCAATGGAATCGTTGTGCCGGTATTTTCTTAGAAGTGCCTCTTCCGGAGTTGCGTTTTCTCGGGTGTGGTTTTTAATTTTTGGGCTTAAAGTTAAGAAATAAAATAACGTGGTACGACAAAATTTATTTTATTTCACTTAAATCCGCTTAAAGCCACTTAAAGCTGCATATGCTGAGTTAAAGAGGATAGGGTAAAATTCAAAATATCCTACCCTCTTGGTAGGATATTTGTGAGGTGGGTCCCGGACGAGTCCCACCGTTTCATTTCCGCTAAGTAACACACCCGCGAAAACAGTTTTTAATGAAGGTCAACTAGGGAATTTTATTAAAAAATAAAACGCTCCTATTATTGGGCGGTTAATTCATTGAAATTAATTATATGAATTAATTTGTTCATTTCTTAACCTGTTTTGAAACCGTTGGCATGTTAATAAAATAAGACCAATACACCTTTCATGAGGATTTTTCATTGAGAGAATTTGACAGAAACTTTAAGTCCTCCTTCCTCCATCGCGAAGAACGCGAAGAACGCGAAGAACGTGGAGAACGTGAAGAACGCCGGCCTCCGACGAAGAGAAACGAAGAACGTCCGACCCCCAGAGAATGACGTGACGTTGTCTCTTCTTCCGCGATGTTCTTTCCCTGTGACAAATCTTCGATCAACAGCTTGAGGTAGGAGATTTAAAATCTTTTAAATTCCTTTGTGGTTTTTATCCACAACATGGATTTAATTGTTATAATTAAATCTGTCAGTTGCTTTAACCCTTGTAGATCATCGGCGCGACGCCCTTCCGCGACGACGGGACGCCCTTCCGCGACGCGACGATCATCTCCTAACGTGATAGTCAATTCCTCGACGTACTCGCACCCGACGACGACGTTGAGGTAGGGGTTGTTTTGAAAATAATAATACTCCATGTTTGTTTCCCTTCAAGGCATGAACGCGGACCAACTAATTAACAAGTTGGTCCATGGATTATTATTCCGGTTCAGGGTTTATCAAATTGATGGGAAATATTATGGTGTTGTTTCAAACCGCTAACGCGATGGGTGCTGACCAAGGAACAAGTCGGAACCACCACATTCTTTCTCGTTCATAGTGTGCGGAACGGCGGACGATGAAAAATGTGCTCGGAAGGGCGATTTGAGGGCCTTGCAGTGAAGGTCAGGTCCCGAGAGGACCACTGGTGAAGACCGCACGTAAAACGGACCACCGGAGCGCGTCCGATGGTCCACAGAATTCCACGCGGGAGCGCCCCGCCAGGCGGCGACGCCGCCTGGCGCGCCGCCGGAAAAACCCACCGCTGCTGAAGCCACAGCGGCGAGGTGGTTCCGCAGCCGCGTGGAACCGGGATGCGTGATGCGGCCGGCATGCCGCGTGCGGGGGCTGCGGAGCGGCCCCCGTGCGGGGACCGCGGTTCCTTCGCTCGGCGGCTCGGCCGGGCCGCCCTGGCCGGGCCAGGTTGCACCAAACCGGGTCGGACCTGGACCCGGGTCGGGTCGACCCGGTTCAGGCCAACCCAGGGGGGTCGGGCTGGGTCGGTCCGGGCCCAGACCCCCCGTTTTCGGACTCTTTTGATTTTTCACACATATCATGGGATATGGACCTCCGTTTGACGTACCGTCAGCGGAGATGCGATCCTTGGATCAAGACGGCCGTTTCGGTATATTACGCTCAAGGTTTCGGAATACTTTCGGTTCGTCCGGGTTGGTTCTTCCACGAAACCAACCGGGCCCTCGGAGCGGAAACACTCATAACTTGAGCTCCCAATGTCTGATTGATGTTCTGTCGACATTGATGGATTCCTATTACTGAGGCGGACCTTTTGGCTTACTATGCCCAAGGTTTAGACGCAGTTGGAGTATGGTCGGGTTTGTTTTGACTTAAAAACCAACCGGGCCCCTGGAACGAAAAAGCCAATAACTTCCAGATCGGTCGTCTGATTGACGCGTCGTCTGTTGCGTTAAGTTCCTGTTAACGATACAAAACATTTGGATACAACAACTTCAGACTTCGTGTCATTTGATGTATCAGCCCCTCGGCTCGTGGAGCGGACCCTCCCGAACGAGCTTGCTGTGTGTGGGAACACTAGAGCTGGCTGCGTTTGCGACGATGAAGACTGCTGGTCTTGTATCCTATGTGGGTCCCAACTTAGATGATTCAGTGCTGGTTTTGTATCCTATGTGGGTCCCAGTTTATATCAATCAATGAAGACTGCTGGTCTTGTATCCTATGTGGGTCCCAGCTTAGATGATTCAGTGTTGGTCTTGTATCCTATGTGGGTCCCAGTATAGATGAATCAATGAAGACTGCTGGTCTTGTATCCTATGTGGGACCTAGCTTAGATGATTCAGTGTTGGTCTCATATCCTATGTGGGTGCCAGCATAGATGAATCAATGAAGACTGCTGGTCTTGTATCCTATGTGGGTCCCAGCATAGATGATTCAGTGCTGGTCTTGTATCCTATGTGGGTCCCAGCATAGATGAATCAATGAAGACTTCTATTCTTGTATCCTATGTGGGTCCCAGATTAGTTGATTCAGTATCTATATCTGATCATCTCTTTCACCTTTTTGATGATGTATTCTTTTGTGAGCTGAGTCTTGACTTTCAACCCTTATCATCAAGATGATTGGGTTGTGATTTCCTGTCTGGACTGAGTTGTGATTTCCTGTGTGGACTAAGTTGTGCTTTCCATTGTGGACTGGGTATGTTTTTCCTGTGTGGACTGGGATGCACTTGGGCTTAGATGTTGGAGCTGATATGGGATTGATAACTTAGGTATATGTATGGGCATGTGCCTAAGTAGTGTTGGATGTTACTTCGTGATTGTATCTTTCCTTTGTGTTTTATCCTTTGGGAATTCTGGGAGACCTTCGGGGGTCTCGGGGTCCCTACAGAGTAGCTTATACTCACCCATGCACGGTCTATGCCTGCACTACGTTGTGTTGGTTACAGACAAGAAACAACGCTGATCGTGGTCGAGGTTTGCGGAGCAGGACGGTACCTGGAGGTGGACCACTGGGCGGGGTGTACTCGGAGCGGACGGTTGGACCGATGAGCTATGGAGGCTATCTGTACTCACCCTTCAGGTGGGACTTCTAGAGGACAGCTCGACGCTGCAGATTTTTCTTTCAGTTTCTATTTTTCCCCTTTCAGTTGTACTTTACAGTTGGGCTTGTATTTCCGGCCCCCTTTACTTTTCGCACTTACTGTTGTACCCTATTTTCTTCTAGTGTTTACTTCTTCTTCTTGCTTGCTCTATGGTGTATGTTTACCTTACAAAGGCAATACCTTCCCTGTTTACCGGGATTTACGCCTTGGTGCTAGTCGCCAGCCCCTGGCCTATGGAAGGCGGGCTTGGGGTAGTCACGGCACGGGCCCTGAGGACGGGTCGTGACAATGAAGGCAATTATTAACTATTGGACATCCTATATGAGGAACATGAAAACATATAATGTCAAGACCATCCGTAATATTTTTTAAAACTAATTTCAAAAAACAATTATGTTTTTGAAAAAAAATTGACTTTTATGAACATATCAATGCGTTTAGGAGATGTATAAATTATGGAACCAACCTAACACTACTGGTCCAAACCATTCCTCATATCAACTATTTGATTTACTTAATAAAATATATTCCTGATCAACAATCTGTATTGAATAATGATTTCATATTTATAAATATTTTACCAGTTAGTTGAATAACATTAAAAGTAAACATTGTATGTAAAAATTCTATATGGTCAATATAATTAACATAACTATGACAAATGATATGGATAATTTTGGGAAACACAATTTTCAATTATTATATTAAATTGAATATTTCTTGGGGGTAACAAAGGAATCAAGGTCATGAATGTCAATACTATACATGTTAAAATAAACAATAATCCATCTATTTGAATAATAAGTATTTAATGTACAAAACATATCCCAAGATGAGTAAAATTAATGGTGTGTTGTTGTTTGTGAATATAAATACACTAAAATATTATTTGAAAACACTCTTAAGGAAAATATTGATTTCATTTTAAAAAACATATTGAGAATATTTTTCATTGTAAATCAAATTTAAAACAATTCTCAATAAAAATTAACCATTTAAAAATTCAAAGTAAGATTAAAATAAATTATGGATGTTAAATCCATACATTCTGTACAATGAGAGATAAACATTGATTTTTCATGGTAAAAGGATTATAAAAGTTCATTTTTTGGATAGAGACAATAAAATTCATTTAAAAACATTTAAAAATGAAATTATGGAGTGATATTTTATTTATTAAATAATTTTATAATGGTTAATAATTTTTTTTAAATCCTTTTTTAATTAACAGTTCTTTGATGAAAACAATTTCTATGACTAAAAATAGAAATGACATCAGTTTTTAAAAAAAATCTATAAAACATTTTGAGAAACAATAAGTAGAGAAATTGTACTCTTATATGAAACCATTCTTTAATATATTGTGTACATGAAAATGAAAGGTTTTATTATAAAATAATGAAATAATTTCTTATAATGTAAATTAATTGGAAAACAATCATGAATAAAAATAAGATTATTATTTAACCCTTAAAACCCCATAACAATGATTCAAGACTCAACTAGTTAATTTATTATGTGTATCAACTATAAATCCACAGAATATAAGATTAAAAACATCAATATACGTTCAATTTAATCATACACATAATCGTATAACATTAAATAAAATTAGTGTGGAATATAACCCAATGAAAAGGAATTGGTTATTAAAAAAAATTTGTTACTTGGTAACAATATGTGTAAACCCCATTAGATGTAAAAATGAAAAAACTGGAAATATTATTATTAATGATAGATTCTTAATATTACAAGACAAATGTATTATATTTACACTATATATAACAAAAAAGGTGCATAACAATAATGTATTCTATAATGAATTTAAATTGAGATGAAGGACCTCACTAATTGGTAAATTTTGACTTATAAGAAAAATTAAATAATAATATCAAATAAATCTAAAAATAAAATTAATAATGAATTTATAATTATAAATATTTAAAAAGTGTCAATACTTGAATCACACAAGATAAATAATATGTGAAAATGGTGTATGCCTCTAGAAAAGAAAAGTAACCAAACAATCCATTGCCTTTTGTTTCATTTTGAGTAAAATCATTTGGAATCTAATATAATGGTTCTAAGTATGTTATTTATATACAAGATAATAGTTTTATATTTAAATTTTCATATATTAATTTCTTATAATAACTTTTTACTCTATTGTTTAATAATATTTCATTATTTTCACTAATTTGTGGGTTAATTGCATATTTTTTTTGTATGTTTTAAATTTTTTGTTTTTTTTCTTATTAAGTAGATAATGATTTGTTTATATCCTTAATGTAATAAATTATCTAATTATCATATATATTATTTATATATTTATTTATAACAATCCATTATATTTTTTGATTGAAAATGAAATCCACCATTCATAGAGATGGTAGGTCGTGCATACGTATTCATTATACATTCCTTTCTTCATCATATTTAACCAAATGAAAAGTAAATGATATATATATATATATGTTATAATTTAAATATTACTATTTTATCATATATATCAAATATTTTAAAAAAAATTTATCTGGTGTACATTCCTTGTATAGCGTGATTGAATCACATCACATTGAAGAGTCAGTAGTCCATACGTCCCAAAATGATGTTTTCATATTTCTAAAAAATGGAATGAATGAAGTTAGGAAATATTTAAAAATTAAATAATAATAAATACACCATAAATATCATACATATTTCATTTATAAACATTGAATACCCCCTTTAACTTTCACCTTCAACTGTGGTAAAGGGATGAATGAGCGACATCGGTTCATGAGGCGGTAGTATGTATTACACAATAACGATGATTGTTTAACTCATTTTGATGGAGGTTTGTGAAACTTTAGGATGAAATATTATGATAAAAATATATCAATATATTTTTGATATTGAGGTATTTATATATTCATTCTATTAAAATAATTTAATGGGTCTATATGTAGAGAGACAGAAAGTGACAATTGACGAATGTTACCTCTTATTTGGGTAACTCCTTTTTGTTTATACGGAAATACTTCATTAGCTTTCATTATAACATAATTTATTATTATAGAATGAGGTGAGTCATGTTTTGATATTAATTCAAAATATTTTACCGATATAAATGTCCTTATATGTGTGAATAAGTGGGAGGGGTGAGTTCTATTTTACAGTGGAGGAGGAGTGGCATTCTTGTAAATGATTGAAAAGGGAATTACACAAACGTTTTTCCCAGATCAAGAGGAACTAATAATGAACCAAATATTATAAAATGAAGTATCGGGTCTAAATATATTTAGGAATTGTATATTGGATTATTGTATTGGACATTCATTCCCTTATGGTTAAGGTTTAGTCCCTTGTTGAGCTAAATTGATTATTAATTACAATAATCAATTTTAAATACTTTATCATATATTTTTGGAAAAATATTAATTTAAACTTATTATAATTTATAAATTTATAATATTTCCAATATAGATTCCATTTTTCAAAATTTCAATAATAAAAGTGGAAAAAATTAATTTTAAATTAATCTCATAGAGGGGACAAAAATGCGTGTTTTTATGTAAAAATATTAAAAAAAGTATCATATTCTTATATCAAAATTAATATTAAAATTTATCCCAATTACTTATATTGGATTAATATATATATATATGTAATTGATATATTTTTTCTTAAAAATCATTTTATAATATATTTTATACGAATAAATAAATTACACGAATAAGAAGTTTTAAATAAAAATCTAGTATTTTTCACTATTCATCAAAAAATGCAACTTACCATAAAAATACATAAAATTCACCCAAAAATAAGTTTTATATTTCTTATTCAAATTTGATGTTAATTATTTCATATAAAATTATTTATTTTAAAATAAATGGATTTTAAATAATCTCTCTAATAAAATGAGTTAAAATTTTTGTTCAAAAAATATATATGTTGTTAGGGGTAATATTTGGTTTCTCTTATCTACTGACAACAGAAGATATTGGATGAATGTAAAAATAGTTTATTGAATATATATTATATCTATATAATATATTATTTAATAAATTTCATTAAAATATTATTTAAAATATATTTTATATCTCATTATGATAAATAATAATGTTGTAATAATATATTTTTGTTCAATAGAACTCAGTCTTATATGAAACACAAGTTATCAAAGAAAGTCCTTGTTTAATGAAATGCAAGATAGCTCATTATTTCATGAATTGTAAGGTATATAATATTTTAAATTTATTTGAAATATTAAATATATGATATTGCATCGAGAGGATATATTCTATCAAATAAAAGATATTTATTTAGAAATTTCATGGTGATACATTCTCGTACCTTATTGTATCCTTGTATTGTAAAATAAGTCAACGTAATTTATTATTAGAAATTTTCAATGATGAATTCCAACATAATTAAAAGTGTTCTTATAACATCCTCTAGAATAGATATAATGGGAATAATAAAGGTCACATTGACTAGCATATAACTTGGATTATATATAGAAAAACATTAGTGTAAAGTGAAAATATAGGCATGAAGAAAAAGAACAAATATAATGTCATTAAGGTCATCAGTCACAAACACTTGAATGATAAATTTTATTTTTAGATCCTTATATTTCCAAATATGGGATGATTTATAAGACCACCAGTTCACCAAAAAATTACGCTATTAGGATAACATGTTTTTAAAATAATTTAACTAATATTGAGAAATTATTTTATTGGACATGAATATAAGGAAACATACTCACTTTATATATTTCAATTTTATGAACATAATTTTCATCCTTTTTTCATTATTAAATTTTCAATTTATCAATTATGACATAGAATGGATATCCAAAATTAAATTTGATACAAGAAGCACTAACATCAATTATTAATGGATCATAAGGCGTATAAGATTTTTTATTTATCTCTAAAAATTTTATAAAGCCAATATGGTTAATAAATTAATCTCTAAACAGAAAAAAAAATATCACTATAGGTTAATCATTATTATTTATTCAAACAATTTTTAACAAAAAACAGATAATTATTTACTATGAAATTTAATATATCAGTGGTTTTCATTAAACCTATATATACTTTCAATCATGGATTCAATTCATGTGGACTTTCCAGAAATTATGGGTTACACCAAGAAAACAAGGTATCCTCTTACAAAACCATATTAATATAATATCCAAAATAAATATTATGGACATCCTAGAAAATTGATATATTTATATCATTTAATTTATGGTTTTCAATAAAACATTTTTTTAATATCCAAATAATCTAATTTAACTATTATTACAATGTAATTAATGATAATACTAACACATAAGGTAATAAATTCCTTCAAACTATAAAATGTAAATACATTATTCCTCAAATAACTTCACACAAAAACATAAACTATTTTAATGAGTATTATTTCCCATATATTCATAAAAAATAACCTTATTCTTGGTAGGATTCCATCACATAACACCTAAAAAGTGATTTTTAATACAAATAACATATAATCATTCCTAATCTCATAATAATATCTTGGTATCCATAACTCTAATGTTAAAGAATATATATGTGATTCAATTATGATCCTTAATGTCTATCATAGGGTTAGGTTCACTGATATATATTTTCATAAAATATAGATTTCATGGGGGATAAAAAATTATTTTTTACTAACTATAGTGGTTGGACCATAGCATCCTAGAGTCAGTTTTTTGGTGCCATTACATTGGCATAAGATAAAAGAATGTCGTATACCAATGAACTGAATAATTTAGTACTCATGTTAAGCTAGATACATACAAGATTCTTCTATTATAAATGAATATAGTAATTATAATATATGTATTTTCAAGGATAAAATTACTTCAACTACTATATCCTTGAATGAATTTCTTACCAAAATTCAGGTAATTTTAGGGAAATTATACATAATATGGGATACTTAATATTCTCAGTAATGGTAAATACAATGGATGAAATAATGAATTTATGGGAACAATAAATATGGTAATGTCAGTAAATGATAACACAAGCTATGTAATAAATACCTGAGAAATAAGTACAAAAATATTAAGGAATGTTAAATAACATAAAACATAATTCATTTAAATAAATGGACAAGTCATGCTAAATATCAAAATTAAAAAAAATTGAAAAAGATTACAATTATTAAATAGTATAAGAAAGACATGAATAAATATACTTTTTCAAAGTGAAATTATCATGCAATAATTAACACATAATCAAAATTAATTCAATTTATAGTTAATGGAAATTATGTCTCGGGCACATGAAAACCTATAATATCATGACCGTTCATAATTTGATTTAAAACATTTGGTTGAAGATCCATTAATTTTTATGGCTAATTTCTCCCATGATAACCTCTCTACATAATTAGGGGATATGTAATATCTGGTACCCCCACATACTTTATTATCTAAAGAAATTCCCATATTTAATAATAAATTTAATTAATATACCTTATGACTTATAAAATATCTATATTGGATAAATAATAAAAAATTAGTCAATATAGCCCTAGTTAATGAAACAAAATTATGTGTTAACATCATATAAAAAAATACTATATGTTTTAGCCAATGATCATTTCCATGATAAATGATATGGATAACTAGGGGAAATTAATTATTTAATGATCATAGTAAATTGAATACATTATGGGGACTCCTAATCAAATATAGGTAGTGAATGCCGATTATATCATTGGTCAATGAAATAGTAATTTGTCTTGTAGAATAATAAGGATGGTATTAGTACAACATTTCCCATGTTGGGTAAATATAATAGGTTGTTATCATTGAGGAAAATAAATACTAAAAAATGATATATTGATAAAAAAACATTGATGAAAATTAACATTTCATTTTGAAAAACGATTTGAAAATATTTTCATTTGATAATAATATTAAATTATTTCATTAAAAATATCATTTTATAAATGAAAAAAAATATTTAATGAAATGAATATAGGTATATCCAAACATGTCATATAGGGTAAAATAACATTCCTTTTTCGTTATATAAAACAAAGAAAGGTGAATTTTGGCTATAATAAATAATTCACCCTAAAACCCATTTTAAAAGAAAAAATGAGTAATTTTTTATAAATCCCTTTGTAATGGTTTAAAATTTGTTTGAAAACCTTTTTAGAAAACATTTTCTTTAGAAAATTAAGGATATAAGAATAAAGAGATAATTCATATCAGGTTTTCATTAAAAAAATAAAAAACTCTTTTATTACCAAATATAAATTAAATGGAACAAATAATTAATGACAATGTTATATTTTATTATGTAAAATAATAATACTTTCATAATATATAGTTATTCGGTAGAACATGGTCTTACATGAAAAATAAGATACAATGACTATATTTTTTGAGTGAGATGAAATATAACTCTATATTCATGAATGTAGTAATATATATTACAATAAATTTACTTTAAATATTAAATATACAATAAATTCTTAGGTGTTTATATGCAATCAAAATTAAAGATATCATTTCTAATTTATTTGGTGTTACACTTTTCTTATATAGGACCCTGGTTATCCTTAGTAGTTTTAGAAGAATTATGGAATTTAAGTAGCTTACTGAGGATTCATTGAATAATATAATTTTATTTAAATATCACATTTTAATGATATATACCTAATTCATAAAAGTTAATTTTTTGTAATATTTTTGGATTTTACATTTTAAATTTTTTTTATAAATCATTAAATAATGGGTATTAAGGATATGTTTTTTCATATATAATGTGGTAAGCTTTTTTTGTGAATATTTAAACCACTTGTTGATGAGTACCAATATTACACATCATTATGATTCCATGCTTCCCCATGATTCCAAATAAAATCTTATTAAAACTCAATATGTTATTTAAAATTTTTAGCAAAATATTCATTATATAAAATTTTAATTAGTTTATAGAATGTGCTACTATAGAAAACATAACATGTTCAATATGATCTAACTATTTTTATTTCATCAATATTATATATATAAATTATTTTTTTGTTTATATATACTCTGTTATTGTTTTTCTAAAGAAAATTATTTACTTAATCAATCTAATATATAAAATAAAGTTTCTTATAATAACTATGTCTTGTCTATAAGTGTATTTTATATCATCAAAATTTCCAACCGGTTGTTTATACATGTATGTATATAACTAATGATTATTAACCTCAAAAAACCAAAAAAAAACCAATGTCATTTTCTCCAAAGAGTATACCTCAAGCGTATTTTTATAGCCACCATGTTTTCCTCCTTGGGATAAATTTAAAAATGGGAAATAAAATAGAGATAAAAATTATATGTAAAATTATTAAGTTGAGGTAAAATCATATTATTCTCATTTATTATAATTTTTAAAATCTATCATTTTTTTCATATTCGTACTTTAAAAGAATATATTCTTCTATAATTTGGGTTGAAACTAGTTTTTTATGAGGTATTTATAATTTATATATAGTTTCCTCTCATATGTTTCAGGGTGAAAATTGAATATCCCCTCGTCTGACTAACATTTAGCTCATAAAAAAGTGATTTCTCCTATACTAGATATCTCAAACACTGTGATCATAAAAAATGAAAAAAATAATCCATCTACATCATTTACCTTAATTCAAAAAAAGGTAATCAATAATAACATGCACCATAAACAGATATTCCTCAGTAGATTTCATATATATCTTATGATTGGATAAACCTATCATAAACATTTAAATTATCAATAAATATTCCAAATAAGCATAAAATTAATGATATCTATATTTGACTCCATATAAGGCCTTTTTCATCATTCACCCCTACTATTTTCCCACGACTAATTATAAAGACCATATATTGGTCAATATAGACATCCTCTTAGATAAATGTATTCATTTTATATATCTTAATATCCATTTAATAGATTCTATAATTTTTTTATATTCCCTCAATAAAGAATAATCAATATACACATGTTTACAAATTGAGAAAAAAAAAATTTCTCATAGACTCCTTCATTTTGTGAATATACATTCCACACATATATTTCTATTTTTGTGTAAACCTTTCCTACTAAAATATTTTTTTTGGAATTTATAATTTGTTTTTAATGAAATTATGATCTATTAATATCATTACTAACTCCCAATTCAATTTTTCTCCATTTGTTTGAACTATTTATTCATATCCTTAATCCATGATTCATCCTTCATTGCATATTCAAATGATGATGGATTGACTTGAGATAATAGAGTAGGGTTTTCTATATTCCATATCATATGAGTCTATTTTGTTTTAGATATTTCACCAATTATGTTTTATTCAGGAAAATGTTAGGGATAGTCCTAGGTTCAGAAAACAATCAACTCTCTTAAACAACTTTTCAACCATTTCTATTTTGTCAGATTATTCTTCTCTTTTTGATTTTTGTATATTAATAAATTCATTGTATAAAGAGAAAGTGAGGGGTTAACCCCTTTCATTGAACAATGAAATATTCTTTTTTAAGACTGGGAAAAGGAGGAACCCATCACAAGTTCCAAATGAGAACAAAAAGAAAACCAAATGGTACGAGGCCTTATATGGACCCAAATTCAAAAAAGAAACACACATAAAAATAAGATCTAGCCAAGAGTATTTTTTGAACCCCATGTAAGAACCTACAATAACGTAATCACTCCAAGATGATGTGCCACCCCCTTGCCATGTAATGTATCATGCTGACAACATAGACAAGGTAATGCACTCCACTATCCAACATCTAAATGAAGGAAGAGGAGTGGAAGATAGATGTCTACACACCTATCACGAAAAATATCTACCCACACGACAATGCAAGCGATGAAATAAATTCATTTTATAATTATTCTTATTCGTAAAAATATATAATTATACATGAAACTACAAATTTGTTTCCCAATTTTTATACTACTTTTCAAATCATTTATATAAAAAATATTCATCTTTATTTTGTTAATGATCTTTTAGGATTTTATATAGAATAAAATCACAAAAATATAATTTCATAATAAGTATCATTTTATTTTAATTGACTCCCTTCTTTATCCTATATATATTACTTACATATAAACAATTTGAATATTTTCAATTTTGGGTTTTATCCATTCTTCATTTTGTATGGTTCATTCTTCCCTATCAAGGTAAATATATCCTTATCTTTTATGCACACCACCACTTCATATTTTTTATTTAAAAGTGGTGATATATGACACTTACGCTAAAAAATATATTTCTATGTTTTTCATATTTTATTTTATATTTTCCAAATATCATTTTATTGTGGTGTTCTCTCTGATCATACTTGCTAATTAATGTCATTTTTCTTCAAGTAACATTCCATATCATGAGAGGTGGACTTAATGTCATTTTCTAATTGATGGAAATAGTTTTATTATAATTTTATATCCATATATATTATGAAATTTTTTAATACACTCAATCACATAAATAGTTTCCTACATGAACTTAATGCAAACTATTATACACTAATCATCAACAATAAATACTCATTATTTATCATTATATGTTTTTAGAACCACTATTAAAACAAACATGACAGAGTGAAATATATACAACTTATTTTATTCCCATTTTTATTCTAATGGTATTGATTTCTCACCATCACCCCCATTATGTAGGAAATACACATCATCTTTTGAACATGTTTCAAATTAAGAAGATAGTTCCCAAATTCTATTTTAAATGCTTATCCATAAATTGTTAATTTATATGGATGACCATTAAATAATATATGATTTATTATTATTATAATATTAGTAGAATGTGTTATCCTAACTATCCACTAGATTAAAATTTTCTTTTGTTCCCCAACACTGAACTCAAACCCCATTCCAGACACACACTATAAGGGTGATGAATTAGGGTTCAAAATTCTTCAATCATTATAATATTCTACTTGTTATTGTTATATTATAATAAAAAACATTAAATCTATCAATCCATAACCATCCACCATTCCCATACATCAAATATAAATTTAATTATGCATGTATATTACAAGGTTTACTACAAAGGGATAATCAATGTGCAATATGTTGGTGGTGTGTAGACATACTAGGGGAATACCAAAATCACTCTATATGTTAAAAATGTTTTACAATGATAATATAATGATCCAAGGATCACCCCAACATCTTATACCTATATTAAGTATTTAATGATAAAGATTTCAATAATATATCACATAATTTTCAATTATAAATATTATTCACATATGATAAATAATTGTTCAACCAAGGTAATTCAATTATACTCATATTTCTAATCCTAATCATGATCTAAAATGAAATTCCTCACAACAACCACCCATTTCTATATTATCATCATCCTTTAATTTTTTACACTATATTTATTTATTAAATTAACATTTCATTATCAATGGATTAAAAAATATAAATTTAGATTCCTAAATTAGAAACACATCCAAAACTGATTGGTCCATCAAAACCACTAATAAACATTAATTATTATTTCTACAATAACCATAATCCCATGAAATTTGTAATAGATTAAAAATATATACCATTGTTTGAGAAGACTACTATACAATATAACATCATAAATTATGTTTTGATGCTCATAAAGAATTAATAGATAGTGGAATGATGAATTTATTTTGAAGCACAGTCTCAGGTTTATAATGCGATCCAAAAAATACAATTAAATCTTCTTTTAAATTATATAAATGTTTCTACTCCAATATTTATAATTATTCATATGGTTATGGGTAATTAGTGGTATGGATATTTTCCTTTATGGAGCGATTACCTACTATATAACGACCCGTACATTAAATACATTGATATTTATTCAAAATTGATGTAAATTCATTATAATATATAACAAAACCATGATATGACTGTATAGTTATAGTTTCTTTAGAGACTTGGAAACATAAACAATTGGTTCATAAAACATCTAAATCATCTCTAATTTGCTTCTTTATATGTAGAATTTTTTTTGGATGATCTTACTTAATTCCATTTTTCTGACCTGGGGAAAAGAAACATACGAAAGGGTAAGCTCAAATGCTCAGTAAGTGTAAACTCTAGAAATATCAATCAAATCATATTCATAAGAACATAACATTTGAAAATCGTATCTTGCAAATAAAAAAATCATAATATCATGTCATGGGATAAATACTACATGTGAAATGTAATCCCAATAGTCATAAAATAAGACATCAAAATAGATAATCATTTCATATTATTCAAGGATTTTTGACAAGATAATCTTAGCGTACAAAGTCCATTACTGCACCGAGCTCACTCCCAATTCTAGCCATGTATTACAGAACCTAATTCAATTGTCATTCCAATCATGTCTATCTCATGAGATATGAATTCTTTACTCAATTCATTTGAGGGATATATAAGTCCCACCTAACTCATAATTAAACAATTCTTACATGGTCCACAAAAAAATTACAATAGTCACTATAACATAACCCATGAAATAAAATTGGTTTCTTAAACATCAATCCATCCTAACATAATCCATATAAAATATCATTACATAATTAACAAAATAAAATCATATTAATAATACGGATATAAACATAATAATTTTTATGAGTTTCATCTTAGATAGAAAATAATTTTGGTAAAACACTTGAAATTAATTCCTATTAAATGTCCTTTCCACATCAAAAGTGTATTTTTTCTCAAAATTCCATGAAATTTAAAAATAATGAAATTTAGTTGAATATAAACATGAAATAGAGTAGAATAATATTAGTGAAAATATGTTGCCATTAAAAACCATAAAAAATCCATTCATTCCATATAATTTAAAAACAGTCTTCTCACACCTTTTTCGGAAAAGTCAAAAAGTACCTCATACCGAGAACGACAAAAGATTCCATTCATATTTTTAGTAAAAAATGACCAATGGGTAAATTAACATTAAAACATTATATAAGGATATAAATAATATTTTGAAATATATATTTAGGAAACATGGATTTGGATGATAAATATAAACTATCAATAACTTATGAATAAACAATCTCGGATAAAATGAGATTTGTAAAGTTATCTCTTACCCTAGATTCGATATGCTTTGTATGTATCTGAAACTCCTGTATAATGATTTAAAAAATGTTAATGATTTATTCCAGAATCATAATAATTTTAATGATAAATTTATGACTATATTTTAATCTGTTTGTTACTAACATTTCATAGTAACTCATTACTCGGTTATTAACTATTTTATGTTATTATTTATGTTTTTTCTGATATGTTCTTATTCTGATTTTTCAGATATAATTATATCATTTAAAACATGGTATTATTATAATATATATGATATTTATTAATTGAAATAATTTACATATTCATGGTTTAATGAATATTGTGTTGAAAAAATCACATTGCACTGTGAACAATGTAGTCTGTACATACGCATAATTGATGATATCATTCCTATAATTGTTTAATGGTATTGAATTGGATGGTTTATAGTATATAAGAAATATTATCACGTTTTATTAATAATATATAGTTATTATATCCACCATTATACCCAGCCATGTATGGTTATGGTGAAAAATAGATTACACCACGGTGTGGAGATGGTAATCCGTACGTACACACAGGCGTGTTTTCATTTCTCATAGGATGAATAGAAGGTGAAACATGGTTGTTTCATTTTTAAAATAAAATATTATTATATAATTCATAATTATGTTATTACTTTATAATAATGTTATTACAGAAAAGGGAGTATAATATTAAATAAATTTGAATGAATCGTTATATGATATTAACTCTTCCTCACCATGCCTCTTTTAAATTTCTTCTAAGAGAAATAGAGTTGGTCTTTTCAGAAGACCAGAACCTCTAGAATGTATGTAATAATTTTGATAAAATAAATGGGTAGGGTTTTCTGAGAACGATGATTAAAAATGGAGTGAAGATGAGAGGGATGATGTTACCTTTAATAAAATATGGGAGGGGAACTTTAAATAACTCTCAAAAATATTAATTTATAATAAAATAAACCCTACCCAAAAACCTCCAAAGTATCCCAAATTCTAAGATGAGATGATATAGTGTTGTAATATAATTAACCAGAAAATATTATACAAATTATTTTGTCATTTTAATCCTTATAATTTTAATTGACACTTATTTATTATATTAAATTTAATGTTCGGTAATATAATTCATTAAATTTAATGTTAATGTATATTTACTTATGAGATGTTAATTAACTATAAATGGATACCTTATTCAATTTTCAACATTATAATTATATATTTTTAATTTTTAAATATTTTTATTATTTTTAAATAATTTAATTTAATTTTATGTTTATAAATTGTCAATAGTGTCAATTTTGACACTATTCGTTATTTAGATTGTAAATAAAGTTCCCATAGAATATAAATTCGATAAAAAATATTTAACACACACATAAGATGTCACATTCTCCTAGAAAATTCGTTTGGAACAATAATTATTTGATATGATATTAATTTTAATCTTTTTAAAAGAAATTATTTTATATTTGAATTAATAAAATTATATCTACATCACTATTGTGTCATCATTAAAGGTAATTATTTAATCACTAAAAATTATAAATAATTATTAATGATGTATTTAATTATATTATTTTTCCATAGATTACCTTTAGATGATTTTTTCTCCTATTTAGTCCTATATTAATATTAATATACTTATATTAAATGAGATTTTGACATTTTGTCCATTTCATATGTTTTTGTTACATTCATGTTAGTTTCATAGGTATGTGTCCATAAATTGATTTAATTTCAAAAAATAAATGACAAGAGTCTAATATAGTAATCGAAAAATATGTTTATATGTTCTAATGCTTTTTTATACTATTATTTTTACCCTTAATTACCTGATTTTCCTTTAACCATGGTAATAAAAATAATTATTAAAGTTTCTATTCCTAAAGCAGAGAAATAAAAGTGGGATATTAACAAGATTTATTACTAATTAATCCAAATATAGAATCAATTTTTCATTATTTATAACACATATGTTGTGGTAAATAATTTAAAATTAATCCCATTGTAGAGATAACATGTTTTAAATGTTTCAACATCGCAAAAGATTCAAATTTTTCTTCTTATAAATTCAATATAAAATTAATGACAATGACATAAATTATATTAAATGGTAAAGAATATATTCTATTTATAATATAAAGTAATTCAATATTATAATTTAACCATATAAATTATCTCGATGAAAAAAGTTGTTTTTAATTAAAATATAGCGTAATTTTACTATTAATCAAAATATGAATTTTATTATAAATATTTCAAAAAAGTATCAAAAGTAAATTTTTATATCCCACATAAAAATTAAATTATTATTTAGTCTTTTAAAAATTATTATTGTGTCAAAATAATAATTTCAAATTGGTTCACCATTCAATGGTGTAAAATTATTATTCTAAAAAAATACATCCAATAGGTTTTTATTCATAACCTATGACTAAAATATCTCTTGGATGAATATAAAAATTATTCTATTAAGTATATAACTCATATATATATCATTAATTTTATTACCAAAAGTAATTCACTCAAAAATAAAAATATCTAATTGATTTATACATTTTACAAATAATTGACAACCAATGAATTAATAATGCATTTTTATAAGTAAGTTCTAGTTATTCCAAAGAACATAATGACTAGGATATAATAGTAATTTTATAAAAATAGAATCTCTTAGTAGGATTAAACTCATTATTTTATTCAAATCAAGCTACTGATGAATAAAAATTATTTAAGGAAAACATTTCATAAAAAATTTTGAGAGTTACATTCTACCCCCCTTAAACGGAATTTGTCCCTCGAAATTAATCACTTGGAAACTAATAGATGTAGATACCCCTACCTCATAATATTCTAAATTTCCCATATAAGATCATAAAATTGATGGTTCCTCCATAAATTATTAACCAATTGAGTTGTCTTATTTTGTTTAATATTTTCGTTATGATCCAGAATCTCTATCAGTTGTTCTTCATAAGAATGATCTTGCTTCAGCGGTACAAATTTTGAGGTTAGTACATATAAAGGATTGGGTATGTAATTTCTTAAGATATATACACATAAAAAATCATGAACTTTGGAGTGTATCTGTGGAATCTCAAATCGGTAAGCTGCCTTCCCAACACAATCGTGAATTTCAAAATGACTCTTATACATAGTGCTCAGCTTGTACTTCTTTCCAAATGTCATTACAATCATCCAGAGAGATATTCATAAGAACTCCATATCACCCACTTCAAAATATATTTCTTTTCTTCGGTTGTCAGCATAAATATATTGTATCTATTGAGCTTCTCTTATGTTTTGTTGAATAGATCTGACCTTTTCGACCATTTCTTCAACAAGGTCAGGTATTAATAGATTTCCTTCCATAACATCATTTTAGAAAGTTGTAGTTATGCACTTCTTTCAAAAAAAAAGATTCAAAAGGATCCATCTTAATATTTTAGTCAAAGATATTATTGTATGAAAATTCCACTAATGGTAGGTTTAGATCCCAACCACCTTTGAAATCCATACACCAAGATATCAACATGTCTTTGAGTGTTTGAATTTTCCTTTTAGACTGACCGTCTGTCTGAGGATGATAAGCAGTAATAAAACATAACTTTGTATCTAGAGCATGCAGGGGACTTCAACATAACATTGTGGTACACCTCAAATCCTGATCAGATATAACGAAAATTGGTACTCAATGAAATCATAACACATCCTTTATATATATCCAAGAATGTGGATCCAGAGGGAAATCCTCTATAATAGAAATGTAGTGTGCCGAAATTAAAAATCGATCAATTATAACCCAGATAGCATTATTTTCTTTTGATGTTATTGGAAGTTCAATGATGAATTCCAAACCGATTTTTTCCTATTTCTTTTTTGGTATGGGTAAGGGTTTTAATGTCCCATTATAATTCTGTCTCTTACCTTAACTTGCTAACAAACCAAGAATCGAGAGTCATATTTAGCGACATATATTTTCATTCATTCCCACCATAAATAATTTTTTAGGTCCCTATACATCTCTGTGATTCCAAGGCGAATAAATTATAATGAACTTTAAGCATCATCCAAAAGCTCCTTATTTAATTATGGTATGTTAGGAATATAAATATGGTTCCTAAACCTTATTATTTTATCACCATCTAGTTTGAATTCTGGAACATTTCTCACCTACATTTTTACTTTTATAGCTTCCTTTTATGCCACTGTAATATTTACTTGAATAGATGTAAGAACATTAATTTGAGAAGATATGATTTATCCCCTTCCATTATAATTTCAATATCCATCCTTTGAATATCTATAAATATTGTATCTTTCGTGATCATCAACATGGATAAGCTAGCATGGTCTTTTAGACTCAAAGCATCTTCCACCTTCTTCACTTTCCCAGGGTTTTAATGTATTGATTAGTCGTATTCTTTAATCAAACCCATCCATATTCTTTGGCGCATATTCATATTGTTTTTGTAAAAATATAATATGATGTTTTATTTCCAGTATAAATATCAAACATGTCCCCAAAATGATAATTCTTTTATATCATTAATGAATAATTTACCATAGGTAACTCCAAATTATGATTTGGGTAATTTTTCTCATGGATTTTAAACTGTTATGAGGAATAATATATCACAATAACATTTTTCTTAAGAACACACCCTAGCCCCTTCTTGGATGTGTCACTGTAGATCACAATCCTTTATCCACTACAATGTTCTATGAGCACATGTGCACAATATAACTTTCTTTTTAGCTCTTTAAAATTCTCTTCACATTCCTACATCAAAAAAAACATATCTCCTCTCTGATTCAACTTGGTTAGTGGATTATATAATAGTGAAAAAATATTCCACATAACGTCATAAATATCCATCCAAACAAAGAAAACATTTTATCTTAGTAATCATTGTTTGTCTCAACCTACATTAAATAACTTCTATTAATGATGGATCCACATATATCTCTTATTTTGAGATTATGTGACACAAAAATGAATCTTTTTCAAGCCAATATTTATACTTGGTAAATTTGTCACAATGCTTATCCTTTCACAGGGTCAACAATACAATTCTCAATTGATCTTCATGTTCTTCCTTTATCATTGAATAGACAATAATATTTTCTATGAGGAGTACCAAAAACTGATCATGATAGTCTTTAAAGTCTCTATTCTTAAGATGGATTATGAAATCTAGGGAATTAATAAGATGAAAAGGCATCACTATACATTTATAGGGTCCATACCTTGTACGGAATGTCATATTTGGTATATCATCATTTTTAACTCTTAATTGATGATATGTTGAATGGATATCAATCTTGGAAAATAATTGAGCTCCGTGTAGTTGGTAAAATAAGTCATCAATGCGGGGAAAATTATATTTGTTCTTGCTAGTGACCTTGTAATGTTCTCAATAATCAATGCATTGTCTCATAGATCCGTATTTCTTCATAAAAAATTCAATATGTTCTCCCAAAGGTGAACCACTATGGAATTTGAATCCTTTATTAAGATTATCTTAGAGTTTCTTTTTCAATTCCTTCAACTCAATTGGGGCCATTCAATATTGTTTATTTGAAAGAGTCATAGCACCTGATATGTGTTCTATTGAAAACACAACATCACACTTTGATGGAAGGCCTAGAAATTCCTCCAAAAAGATATTATCAAACTCCCATAAAATTGGTGTATTCTTAATCATGAGTTTCTCCAAAACCATTTTAGATAAATAACCTTCATTTATTCGAATATAGACAAATAATATGGAATATATTTTCACTTGAAGGTTATATTCATCTTTTCACAGATATATGTTCATATATTTATCTGGAATATGACATGTGACTTTACTTATTTGGAAATTAATATGATCTCTATATAACGAAATTAAATATTTTCTAAGAATCCCATCAAATTCCACTATAGAAAGGATCACATGATTAGAAGGAATAAATTTCCCACAAACATCAACCAGAGAATAATTATAAATTATTGGTGTGTTTGATTTGTAATTAGGGGTTGTCATAGATAACTCAACATCTAATTGTTAGGGTAATATGGAGATACCCATAGAAAATTTTCTAAAATAAAATAGTCGGTAAATCAAAAATAAAAAAACATTATCTAATTTAGAGTGGATGGTATGTCTACCTTTCACCCCATTACTATCGTACACCATGTAATCGATAGTAATTACATGTTACATTCCTTTGTCATTGTCCTTAAGATATTTTCGATGTCTATCATCATAAATAACCATAGGATTATGGGATTGATTGGAATAATTCCCCATTTCCTTGCACATGTGTCATTTATGAGTAAGATGTTCATTCTGTGTATCATTTTCATTGTTTTCAGCGTTAGTCATCTTTTTCCCATCACATCATCATTCAATTTACCAATAACCTTATTTTACAAAATTAATACATTTACTTGTCCCTTTAAGATAGTTCCCTCCATTTTTAATTCCACACATTGAGCATAAGGGAACACTCATATTATTTTCAGTGTGGTCTTTCAATTTTCCTTTGAATTGCATTTCCACTACTTTTCAAACCCATATGATAGATGGATAACAACAATATCCAAGTAAAATGTGAGATAACATAGAACAATTTCATCATAGTTATTGATGTCGCTTAGGTATAATTCTCTTAATAGAATTGGTTTTTAGCTACTAAAGATTCAATTAATCTTTCTCTCAGGTTGGATAATAATTCCAGAAGCGTACCATCCATGTCGTGTAATGTTTACTTCGCAGGTACCAATAGATTAATCATTCTTTTACTTAAGTTCAATGAACTATTTCTCCATCTTTGTTCGAAGAATATATGGAAGGTACTTATTGAAGAGTATTTTTTTAACTCACCCCATACCATGGACTCAATTTCATCTCTTTGCCTCATATTTTTGATAATATTCCACCATTGATCGGGTTCACCTTAAAAAAATATAGGAAAATGATGAAATTATCATTTTCAGAACATTTTAGAACTAAAAATATAATTTCAGTGGTATTGGTCCATTGTTCAGACACTAATGCATCAGAAGAGCCACTAATGATGTTGGGTGATATCTCATGAAGGACTTGATAGAATTTTGCTCCCTCAATGCTCATTTGAATGTCCAACGTGACTCATATCTTGTGAAAGTTGGGTGATCAAGGATATAATATTTTTCTTTCCATCTCCCATAACATATGGTTGTTAAGGGGGACAATAATCGCATTGCCTATCTTATTCAGCAATAATGTGGTTCCTTCATGTTCGATCCATTGACTATAACCAAGAAGCATGGAGTGAGAAATAATAATCATACCAGGAAACCCACATAATCAAGAATAAAACATCAATATTAGGACACTTTAGGTTTTATCCCAGGTTATTTAATGTCATTTATAAATCAGTAGTATTTTATACAGTACTTAGACATATCCTTATAGTTCTTAGTAAGGTTTTCTCATTATAGTTTCCAAATGATATAAATACATTTTTTCTCTGATACAAACAATAATGACCCAAAATTTACAATTATTGATATTAATTTTGGATTGAAGTAAATTTATAACAACATATAACAAAACCATGAGAGGAATGTATAGGTATATTGTCTTTAGAAACTAGGATCCATAAAAAATTGGTTCCTAAAATATCTACATTGTCTCCTATTTTTTTCTTCATTACTAAATTCTTTTTTGGAATATCATACTAAATACACTTCTTCCTAACATAAGGAAAAGAAAAATTTAATAGGGTGATCTCAAATTCCAATTAAGGTTAAACAATGGAAATATCAATCATATCATGTTTATAAGAACAAAAAATTTTAAAATCTTATCCTACATATAAATGATCATAATATCATGTCATGGGATAAATAATTGAAGTGAAATTTAATCCCATTACCCATAGCATAAGACAAAAAAAATTTGGAATGCTTTCATTAGAATCTAATATCATTTTATATAAGTTAAGGCTCATTTCGAAGTCCATCATAGAGGACAATCTCCATTACTAAACTGATTTCACTTCTCATTCCATCCATGTATTATTGAACTAGACTCACGTGTGGCTTCAGTAATGTTAATATCATGAGATATAAAATATTTACCTAATGAATTAGAGGGAGATATTGGTCATACCAATCTCATAATTAAACCATTATTACATATTCCATAAAAAAACATAAAACATTCACCATAGCATAACCCATGACAAAAAATGGGTTTTTAAAACATCATTCCATCATAAAATAATACATATAAAAGATCATTCCATCATCAATACAATAAAATCATATTAATAATAAGAATAGAAAATTAACCCTAATTAAGATTTCAATCTTATATAGAAAATAATGCTGGTAAAACACTTGAACATAATTCATGAGGAAAATATCCTTTCTTCTTTAAAAACATTTTATTTTCTGAAAAATATGTAAATTTTTAAAAGAAAAGTATTTAGTTGAAATTAAACATAAAATAATGTAGTTGATTCTTTATGTATATAAGGAGTCATGAAATCGTAAAAAATCTTTTATTTTCATACATGTTAAAGAAACATTCTTTTTAAACCTTTGCCTGAAAAGTAAAAAATGACATTGTACCGAGAACGTCAAAAGATTCAATTCACACCATTTAGTAAAAAATTTCCAATAGATAAAATTGAATTTATGAAATTATATATGTGTATAAAAATTATTCTGAAATACATATTTTGTAATCATCGATGTGGATGATAAATATGCCCCAGTAAATACTTATGAATAAACAATCTCAGATAAAAACAATATTTGCAATGTTATCCCTTTCTTTATGTCCAATATGATTCATATGTATCTTAACCTCATGTATAATGATTTAAATAATGATACTAATTTATTATAGAATCATTATCATTCATATGATAACATTTCTGATTATATTTTTATCCTTTTGTTTGTAACATTTCATTGCCACTCGAAATTCAGGTATTAACTATTTTGTGTTCTTATTTATGTTTTTTCGGATGTGTTATAATTTATATTGTTATGTTATAGTTATATCATTCTAAAAATGGAATTAGTATAATATATATCATATTTATTAATTAAATTAATTTATATAATAATTTTTTAATGGAGATTATGTAGAACGAATCGCATCGCACTATGGAGACTGTAAATCGTATGTATGCACGAGAAAGATATAATTCCCATAATTATTGAATTGTATTTAATTGGATGGTTTATAGTATATAATATGTATTATAATGTTATATTAATCATATATAGTTATTATTTACACCATTACACCTATACAAGTATGGGTATGGTGATAAATAGATTGCAGCACGGCGTAGAGACTGTATGATGAACATATGCACAGGTGGTGATTTTATTTTTTTTAGAATTGATTCAACATGACGTGGGATTGTTTAATATTTATAATTACATATCTTTATATAATTTATAATAATGTTATTACTTTATAAAGAAACAACTACATAAGATAATTCACTGGAATAAATAAATTTGAATGAATTTGTAGAAGAGATTACCAGTAAATAAATGCACCTCATTTAAATTTCCTCTTAGGTCACTACAGTCAGACTTTTTAGAGAACTAGAACCATTGAAATGTTACTAGGTAAGTTGAGAAGAGAAATGGGAAGGGGATTGCCGAGAATGAAGGCTAAAATAGAGTTAAGGAGAGAGGGATTGTGTTTCCTTTTATAAGAGAGGAGAGTGGAACTTTAGGAAACTCTAAAAAATAATAATTTATAATAAAATAAATCCCTTCCGAAAAGCCACCTATGTGTCCCAAATTGGAATATTATATGATATAGTGTTGTTATATCATAAACCAATAAATTTCACCCAAATTATTTTATAAATTTAAACCTTATCATTTTAATTGACATTGTGTTGTTCTATCAAATTGTAATTTTCGTAATAACATTCTAAATGTTTAATGGTAATGAATATTACTATATGTGGTGTTAATTGACCATAAATGGATACCTTTTTACATTTTAAACCATATAATTATCACATTTCAATTTTTAAATATTTATATTATTTCCAAATAATTTAATAAAATTCTAAGTTTATAAAATATCAATAATGAATATTTTGACCGAAATCATTTATTAGACTTTATGTAAAATTCATACAGAAGGTAGATTCTATAAAAAAATTAATACACTTATCAAATTTCATAGCCACCTAAACAATTCATAGAGCACAATAATAATTCATATGAAATTTATTTTAATCTTTTTAAAACCAATTATTTTATATTTCTATTAATAAAGTAATTTCTTCATCACTATTTTGTCATCAGTAATGAAAATTATCTAATGATTAAATTTTTTAAATAAGTTTATATGATGTATTTAATTATATAATATTTGCATATAATATATACAGTTGATTTGATCTCATTTTTATCCATATATCAAAATTAATATACTTATGTAAAATGAAATTGTTTCATTTTATCCATTTCATTAGTTTTTCTTACATTAATGTCAATTTCATACGTATATGGCCATAAAGTGATTCCATTTCGAAAAATAGATGATAATGATATAAATTAGTACATAAATAAGATTTTTAAAGGTGTTACGGTAATTTTATAATATTATTTGTACCCTTAATTACCCAATTTATCTGTAACCATGGTAATAAAAATAATTACCAATGTTAATATTCATAATGCCCAAAAAAGGTATCCTAGTTACATAATTTGAGAATAATAAATCCAAATACGGAATCCATTTTTCAAAATTCAAAACATAGATATTTTAATAATTAATATAAAATTAATCCCTTTGTTGGGACAACATCTTTTAAATGTTACACCATTGCAAAAGATTGAAATTTATTACCTATGAATTCAATGTAAAGTTAATGCTAATGACATAAATTATATTAAATGGTAATAATATATTATATTTATACTTTAAACCATTAAATATTATAATTTAACCATGAAAATTAACTCTATGATAAAATTTGTTAGAAATTTAAATCTAGTGTATTTTTTACTATTCTTTAAAAGATGAAGGTTATTAGATAAATATCGAATATTTATCCGTAGTAAATTTTAATATCACAATTCAAAATAAAATTATTATGTTTTTATATAAAATTTTTTAATTTTTCAAACTCATAATTTAAAATGTGTTTTCCATTCAATGGTGTAAAATTTATCTTTTTAAAAAATACATCAAATATGGTTTTATTCATAACCTATGACTAAAATATCCATTGGATAAATATCAAAAAAATTATTAATTATATAAAACAAATATATCTCTTTAATTTAATTAAAAAATTAATTGACTCTAAAGTAAATATATCTAATTGATAAATATTTTCCCTTATTATTTGATATCCAATGAATTCATAATGTATTTTCATAAGTCAGTTATAATTATTCCCTCTAACAAAAAACTAGGAAAGAATTGAATTTCTATAATAAATGCATCTTATGGTTTGTTTAAACTCACAATTTCATGAATAACAACCTACTGAAGAATTCAAATTATTTAAAGAAAATATTTCATAAAAACATATATCTGTTACATACAACATGGATTATCATAAATTTCATGCATTTTAAAAAACATATTGACATGTCCATGTGGCATTTTGAATATTCAATACGGAATAATCATGACACAATATAATTTATTCATCCTTGAAAATTTATACAATTAGGTTTTCCCATTACCCCACAACACATTATCTACAAAATATTCAATTAATCATATATATATTCCCTTCATATAGTGTCATATATGCTCGTGATGTGATTGAATTTCATTTATTCATTTCTTTCAACAAGACACTAGAATTAATCAAATATATCCTATGTAATTTATTTAGTAACCTATTATTGATTTTATTAATACATGGTTTCCTTAAATTCATTTCAGATCATGTTCATATTATAAAATATAACACATATGAATGTTTTAGTTATTACATGACATGTCTAAGTATCTCTAACTACAATGTTAACCAAACTGTTCCAAAAAAAATAATTATATCCTTCAATAGGATCGACACATTCTCTGGGAAGGAAAAAATAAAACAAATGATATCAAAGGTTCATTAAAAAAATAAAAAACCAATATATGTCATCCAAGATGATCTGAAAACCAAACCTCCATTTTCTATAAAAATTATTAGATAATAGTATAGTGAGTATTACATACCTGATTTCATCTTCTCATGGTTTAATACTAAATATATAATTTAATTCCATCAAAAAAAATTTATGGGAAATACGTATAAACTAATATTAAATTTTTTACTCTGTGATTGTTACTGAGTGTGACAAATTTTCAGATTTTAAAATTACTAAATAACTGACATAATAATAATATAACTCTTTAAATTCATGTATGAAAATTCATAGAAACATTATAAATACATACACTAAAGAATGAATCAATTCATATTATAAAATATATATCTATAAATTATATGAGTAATAAAATAAATAAATAAATAATTCATATGTTTAAATGTGACATAATAATTTATGAAATATTTATAATTATAGAATTTAATGGTCTGTTAATTATTAACAATTAATTTATGTTAATTTCGGTGATATATTTTTCCATGTGATGTTATATGGATTCTTTAGGGGGAATGGAGGAGTGGTATTTAAAAAAAATCAAATGGGAAGGAATATGCAGCATGGGGGTAGAAGATGCACAATGGAGGGGATTTATTCTGGTATAGGGAGGTTGAATTTTGAATAAAGGCTCTAGGGTTGGAATTTTGTAGGTTCATCTACATCAATAATGGTTCTGGATTGATAAAAATGATGTGATATGGTGCACTAGAGTGGTGAGTTTTGTGTTTTTATCATATTCATGTTATCGATGCTATTGAGTAGTATTGTAGCATTTGACATTTCATGGTAATTATGTCCATGGATGAGGTGGTTCCTACTCTTTCATAGTCTCCTCCCATTTGGATATATTACATGGATGTAAATTGGTTTCTATGTCATGGATTCTAGGAGTTCCATAATGGTGTGTTCCCTTAAAATTCATCATGTTATTTTTTTCCATCATGATTTTCACACCATAGTGATGGTTCATGTGTCATGTTGTGATGTTCTTTACAATTAAAATATATAACCCTTGGTAACACTATATACATTTCAATATTTTATCCAAGTACATGGGTGACCCAAGAATGTCCCTACAATTTAATTTAATACAATTTTATTTGAATTCTAACCCATCCATATGATATCAATACATGATAGTTTTAGGTGAGTTTCCATTTTTCTTCTCTATTCTTTCACTAAGTTACTCATAGAGTGGTGACTGTTTTCAAGAGATATACTATTTTTTAAAGGTAATAAGCTTTGGTAGTGTGAACCAAGATAATCATAGTGTTCCCTTTTCAATGTGGTACATTTTGGGTGGCTAAAAAAATTCCCACATTACCAAATGGTTTATATATATTTTTTAGGTAAGGGATCCTTTATTATTCCTTTTTAGTTGAATATATGAATATATGATTCATTTTTCCTTTGGGAGATAGAATGACCCATATTAATATAGGTAATAACTAGTATAATTACAATTTAATTGGATTGGGAATGTAATATCATGTGGTATCAGTTTTTATATTATTAGTATTAAGATTAACCATTTATGATTTCCTTTCCAGAAATCACGGTAATTGGGAGGACTATTTCTATTGGAATTGATATGTTTATATGACATTTTCTTGTGTGATTTTTAGATATACCATAAATAGAATGTATAATTACTTAAATATTTATATTAAATCAGTTTCACAATTGACGAAAAACCTGTTTGTCAGAATTATTATTAAAATAATGATGTTAAAATGGTAAAACCCCTATAGATAAAATCATATAAAATAAGTTAAAAGTGTTTATGATGTTTTGATATAGTGCATGTGTTGGATGATAAGAGAGGTGGTTGTGATATGTGTAGTTGTGATTATTAATTGGTTATTATATATTGTACTGGTGTTGTGAGTCTTATTGACAAGTGAAGCACATGTTGTTTTTTCTCGTGATGTGTGTCTCTAATTCCCTAATAGTAACTAAAATAAAAATAATAGATGAACCCATAATGGATAATGGGTTCAAATGGGTAATACATTATTTTATTAAAATCGGTATTTATATTTAATTAGTTGTTTTAAAATGTAAAAATAATGTGTTTGATATATTGATAATGGATTTCAATTAGTATATATATAAATTTATAAACTTGATATGAAATTTGGAATGTGATTTGTGGATTTTATTTTCTTTTTTGGTGTGTTGAAATTATAAGTTGCAATAAATATTGTGGATTTTGTGGGGCCTTATAGTGATTTTGTGAGTGGGAATGGAGTTCTTGTTGAGAAATCATTAGATTATCATGTGTGTGCGACTATTAGATATTATATTTACATTCTGATTTATATACACACCACATCCATGCCTCTAAAAACTTGATTAAACCCATTTTTTTGGGGGGGGGTTACAACATATGAGGTGGTGAATAAATATTAATGTATACTATATCATTACATTATTGTCTTCAACAAATGGTTCGTATACATAGGTGGTTGTAGAAGGATTTCAAAATTGTAATAGTGGTGATTTTTTATGATAATGATGATGTTGGTAATAGTAGGGGTCATGCATGGTTGGATAAGGTAAAAAATTGATATACTTCATGTTCATGATAAATAAATACTATAGTTATAGAATTGGATGAGATGTGATGTGGTCTCACATGATTCCCTAGGTAGGATTTGATTTAATATTCCAAATATGATTCTTGGTATATTTTAATCTACAAGGAGTCATCAAGATTTCTTATTGTATGAAATATATGTGATAATTATTAAATATGATGATTTGGATTGAGATTATAAATTTAATGGGAAATCAATATAGGGTTACATTTTAATTTAAATTCATCTTATTATGTTTTTTGGATGGGATTGGTCCTAGATAGGGTTCTTTTCCCAACCCATCTTTATCTCATTAATATTTCTTTCTGGTTCTCACTTAGCCTCAAAGTTATTTTGTACTCACGGGTTCTCACATAGCCCAAAATTGTTTTTCAAAAATCAAAAAATGGATTTTTAGTCAGAGTTGTTTTGGAAGACTTATTTAGTAATGATGGGATTCATTATTTTACCATGATAAATGTTATATGTTCAATTTTTTTCTTATGTGTACATTGTTATTGTAATGTCACAAGTTCATGAGAGACATTGTGTATGATCAACCTAAGTATATGATAAATGATCACACCAGCTATATAAACTCTATTTTTCAGGCTTCCTAGAGTACTTAGTGGACCTTTCTAAACATTAATAGCTTAGGAATTTTAGTTTTTGATGTTTCACTACATATGGAATTACATTTGGTATTTATTCCAGAGATTCATTATATTTGTATACATTATACATAATTTTTGGATTTTTTTGGTTCCTTGTCATTTATATTATATCATTGAGTAACACGGTAGATGAATTCATATCTTCTGAAACTACCATACCTATTTATGGTAGTTCCTTCCATATAAGACATCTTCTTACCATAAATTTAATTCCCAAACCATGGGACCATTGTTGTTTTCAGTCATGGATAATTATCTGACTTCATTAATTTCCTACCAAATATTGGTACCTTTGGATAGATGGGTTCATAAATATTTTGTATCAACTTTTTTGAGATATAGTAAGTAATTTTGAGGCAGAAAAGGTGTATATTACATGGTTTAACTCAATAAAAATTCATATTAAAATTGGTTCATGACATTGCAATGGGATTAATGAAAGGAAATGTGATTTTTGGACCCCCCTCCCATTATTAAATGAATGGACTAAATGAATAATAAATGACTATATGATGTGGTCATATATACAGGGTAGAGTCCTAAGAGAGACGCCATCAAAATCGTCACTTATCTTCTTTTCTAAATTGGGTGGTCCTAGTAAGTTAAAATTAATTAAATGTATCTTATTAAAAGATCATAATACTTGGAATACGATATATTTTCTATTTCAGGTAAGGTTCATGGATATTTTATACATGTATGTGATGCTTGTGATTTAAGAAAACATACCTTATAAATTGTTAATTGGTTGACCAATATGATGAATATATTAATTGACTGAGTAAATTAATCACTATTTAGAAAATACTGATGTTAATCTGTAAGGGTATTATATCTGATCAATAGATAGGTCTCTAAAGGGAACATCTTGAGATTTCCTTTAGTTTGATGTGGGAATATTTGGGGTACAAGGTAATGATAGATGTGAGGCAGATGAGGGGTTCCACGTGTTTGTGGTGATAGTGGTATCTCATTGAGTAGAGGTAGGTAGATGTTTCATAGGAATAATAACAGAATGGTTTCCATGTGGAGTTCACATCAGTTGACCTAAATCCAATGAAAATATTGAAACTGGAATATCTTTATTATGGTATGTGTTTATTCATGATCATGGAATCACATTCGGGGATCATCTACATTTCTCCTTTGATATTTTTCTTAATGAAGAGTATATTTTGAGACATATTTATAAGGAACTCTTCTCATCTAGTCATTATGTAGTTTTTTTTAAATTGTTGGTTTACATAGAATTTAAAAATATGTTAGTGGTAATTTAGTACATACATTCCAAAGATGGGTAACTATGTAATGGGGAATCATAGGTATTCATAAGGAGTAAATATGTGAGTTTTATGTCTCAAGAACATTATCCGTTGAGATTTCGACAAGTTGTGAGTTTAGCCAAATTGTTAGGAAGACAAGAATAAACCTGCTCTGAACAAATTTATTATAAAAATGAGTAAATAGTACATAACAACTTAGAATCAGGAGGCCTTACAAAGCCGTGTATACAGAACACCATCCCTATCATTGCTAATAAAATTGTCTCAATAGAAGGGAAAAACAAAAGACCAACTGGAACAAACCTCCATTGTGGCCCTTTTAGAGAGAGCATCAACAACCTAGTAAGATTTTCAATATATATTAGAAACATCAAGACATAAGCCCTCAACAAGGCTAAGGGAGGAGATCCAAGAAGACATCATCCTCCAAGGAACATTCTGAGATCGATCTTTCAAAATCTGCACAACAATAAGAGAATCTGACTCTAAACATACTATAATCCATCCATTACGCACCACATATCTGATTTCTTTGATCATAGCCCACACTTCAGCTTCAATAGCATAACCATTACCAATATATTCGAAAAAACAGCCTTTCACGAATCCCCTATGTGTTCTGAATACTCCACCACACCTAGTAGGACCTCGTGCACCGGAGGCCACCCCATCCACATTCACATTTAGCCACTCTGAATTCAATTGAATCCACCTAATTTATTTGACCATTCTGGGCTTCCTTTACCTGCCACAGACACCAAGGGATCTCATAAGTACAAGGTCAGAAACATCACTATTCATGGATCTAGTTTGGCTCATCGTAGAAGCTTTAATGCATTGATGTATAATCAGAAAACCATCCCGAAAAGAAGGATTGACATTGTTAAACACAATATTATTTTGAGAATTCTAGATAAAAAAGAAAACTGAGATAATAGCAGCTGTAAACAGAGATTTTAGTTGGTCACTGAAATAAATCATTAAGGATGAACTTAGCACTGATTCAACAGAGCAGTAATCAAATATTTAATTGAAGATTAATTTCAAATAATTCCCTAAATATGTTGAAAAAGGAAATTGGATAAACAGATGGGAAAGAGATTTATCACTGTTAATACAGAAATGACATACCGAGGACAGATTGAGTCATGTGTGTTGTAACACACATTGGATGGGCATTCTGTTTTTCCAAATTTTCCTGATCAACAAATCATCTCTAGTGGAAATGTATGGTCGATGAACACCTTCCAACCAAGAAGAGATCATAGAGAATACACCACACTATAGATTATAGTAATCCTGACTAGAAAAGGATCAACTGAGTGCATGTTTACAGATCAGTATGTAAGTATCAACATAAGAATAGTTAGTAATTTCCATAAGATAATTATTAAGAATGATATCATGAGCATCCAAATCTTCCAGCAAATCAGAAATGGAATTTTTTCGTTGGGAAGATGGAATATCAATGTAATGCTTTATTGGGGAGGACAACCATTGGGTGTTTCAGCTGTTCAGATGAGAATGAGGACAAACCAACCATATATATTGAGACATGGTGGTTGAATAAGAACTCATAATTAAAGACTGCAAAGAGGATTTAAGAAAAATGGACATACTGTATTGAAGTCTATCAACAAACCTTCCAACTAGAAATTCAAGAGAAAAGTCAGGCATAGAAAAAATCCTCCAAGGGAAGTTATGTAAGAGTGCATTATTGACAATTCTAACATACTTAACTCGCATTCCTCCCATATTTACTGGCTTTATACAGTCTTTCCAGGAAATAGTAACAAGTTTCCTTTGATGAGTTGATCCAGTTCAAATGAAATTCTGAATCATTCCACTGAAATCCTTGAGAAGAAGTACTGGCTATCTATACACCGAAAAGGAATAAACAAACATGGATGTAATATAAGAGTTGATAAGGAAAACTACACCATCCTGATATGTGGACTTCCCTTTCAAACATTCTAATTAATAGGTAATTTTCAGAGCAATGCCTTCTAAATGGGCATGTTTCACCCTTCCGCAAAATAAGGAAATCCCAAGATAGTTAAAAGGAATTGTACCTCTTTTGACACCAAGACTATGAGAGGCCCTATTTTTTCAAGATTCGAATGCCGTCCCCAAATACAACAATGGATTTCCTCCAACTAATAACATGGCATGCAACCTCTTCATAATGTGAGAAGATACTCTTAATGCAATAATTTTTTTTTCTTGTTGGCCTTTTAGAACATAATTATATCATCAGCATTGAACAAATGTGAGGGAGAAAATAAGTTCCTACCTGCTCCCATTCATTGATAAATACCAGTGTTAACAAGGTCATGGATAAACACACTCAGGTAATCCTTACCAATAGAGAATAGAAGCACAAATAAAGGATCACCTTGTATAACCCCTCTTGTGCATTGAAAAAAACCCATGGGGGATCTATTGAAAATAATGGATAAACAAGAAGTTTTCAATATGGTTTAGATCAAACTAATGAATCTCTCTTAGAAATAACACATTGTAAAAATAGTAAAGATAAATTCCCACCTTATTAGGTCAAAGGGATTTGATATATCTATCCTCAGGGCCATGTTACAATGTGGGGATTTTATTTTCATAATATTGATGCATTTTGAAGCAGTGAAAAGGAAATTTTGAGTCTTTCTTCTGGGTACAAAACCAAATTGATTAGCAGAGACAAGGCTTTTAGCAACCTCACCAAGCCATATATCCATGATTTTTCAGATTACCTTTGGAATGGAGTTCCCAATGGAAATAGGGCTGAAATCTTTAATTTCCAAGGCATTATCATTCTTATGAATTAGAGAAATAAAATTAGATTTCATCTCAAATGGCATAATGTAATGATGAAATAATTCTTTAACAGCACTGATCACTTCATGATGGATGATATCCCAGTAGAACATAAAAAATTTGTTTTCAAAGCCATCGGGAATGGAAAAAATGTCAATATTTAATGAGAAAAGTGAAAAATGCATTTCCTTTTAAGTAAGATTCTCAATAAGCTTTATGTTCTGGTTATCATCAACTCTTGGTTCAACACATCTAATAATATTGTCTGAGTTTTTCTCACCAGAGTCAAAGTATAGCTTTTCAAAGTAACATGTCACACCATTAGCAATGTCATTATCTGATGTCAGCATATTTTCATCAATCATTAAATCCCTAAGATTTATTCTAACCTTTATCTCCTTGTTCATGCAGTGAAAAAATATTGAGTTACTATCTCCATATTTAAGATACTTAACATTGAGTTGATTTTGATCCAGATTCTCCTTAACATTCAAGAGATTATCAAGCTTTGAAGGGGCATGTATCTCTTCTTGTGATGGAGAGTCCTGTTACATATTCTCCTTCTGACAACTAAACAGGGGAGATTCAACCTCTTTAATGTCATTAACAATATTGGAGAATGATTTTTTACTCTACTCCTTGGGTATAGCTTTAACAATTTTCAACTTTAAAGTCAGAATGAACAAAGAGCTACCTGTGACATCTATTTTTCAAGGCTCTAAAATTGTTTCCCCGCATCCAGGCACAACCAACCAATAATTTTGAACTTGAAGGGTAAATGTGATGAACTCAGACTACTAAAACAAAGGTCAACCAAAATGGTATTATGATAAGAATGGATCATGTGAAGAGTTATTCCATAAACATCTATCATATCACATCTATTATCTATATTAATTAGGCATCTATCTAATTTTCTTGCCTACCTTCCATTGAAAGTGTGTCTGGTACAAGTAAAATTCGCTCTTGAAATGGGAACATCATTCAACCTACTTTGATCAATACAGAAAGAAAAGTCTTTAGCTAAAGCTCCACAAAAATTGCACCCAAAATTCTCCTCTGGCCTTAGAATGGTATTGAAATCCCCAAGCAGAATCCATCTAGTAGACATGTTGTCCGAAATCGTGAGAAGGGATTCCCATAATTTCCCCCTTCAAATGTACTGATTAAAAGTATACACAAAGTTCACACAAAGATTATTTAATTGAAATCAACAAAATAAATTTACTGAATGCTGATAATTTTTAAACAAATCAATAATAACACTATTTTTTTTAGCACCCATAGAGATTCATTCCAATTCACCTGCTGATTAGTTGCAATAAGGGAGTTTCCCAACGCACTCCAATTAAAATCAATCCATCATTAAAAGTTCATTCCTGGCTGATAAATATCCAATAACATGGTTTTATTGGTCAGGATGATATGCTTCAGGGTTCTGAACGTGGTAGAATTCCCAAGACCCTTGAAGTTTCAGAAAATTATCTTCATTGATTCAAAGACCTATGTCTAGTGTAGGGGCCAGCAAATCTTGGACCTAAGAATTCCTGAGGATTTTCCTTATTGTCATCCAGTATTTCATTTGAAACACCTCCACCCTTGAGAGGTCCAGCTTCATAATCAAAAAAGAGAGATAATCCTATTCCCTGAATCAATAGGAATTGTTAGAGTCGCAGGTACCTTCCTTCTTGCAACCATAGATGAAGGTATTTGTGAAACATTTCCTTCTAGATCCTTAGTGGGCTATGATATCTGACTTCCTCCCACGAGGAAGTCTTGAATCACTATGTCATTTGTGATCCAAACACCAGATCCCTCAAACATAGATGGATTATAGTTAACATTCCCTGTTGATCCCCCCATGTTATCAAAAGAATCATAAGCTATTGCCACCTGACCAATAGGTGCATCATCTTTATTGTGCTCTTGAATGTCCTAACTTTTAATCCCTTCATTAGTAGTGTCACCACCATCCATTTTGATCATATCCTGTGATGGGTTCACTAAGCTATGATTTCTACCCTCATCAGAAGGGACAATATCGGCATTTGGTAAACACTAAGCATCCACCCTGCCAGTCACTGCCTGTCCATTGTTGATATTTATATAAGGTTTTGGATGACCCTAATCAGTTGTCTTCCTTCAACGACTCCCAACATCATGCCCTCTAGAGTTACAGGAGGAGAAGATCATATCCCTGTTACATTCATAAAGTAAATTCCTAAAGATTTGACAACTGAGATAGAATTTTGGCTTCCTCTTGTAACCTATTTCAAGGCCGATGCTATCATCCCTAGTGGCAAAGACTACTTATTCTACTAATTTAGTTGACATGTCAACATTCAATAAAATTCTATAACAGTTAATGAATATAGGATTCTATGATTTCTTATCAAGTCTTATCGGATTCCCAACAGAGGAAGAAATATCCCATAGGATTTGTGGATGCCAATAAAGCCAACTAAAATTTTGAATGTGTATCCATACTTAAGAAAATGTGGTCTTAACCAAGCTGGGATCAATATTCTGATCCCACTCATGAATCCAAAGGAATCCAGGATGTAGAGGAATAGATCCCAAGCTCTAAGAATGCCTTTTTCATTCATGAGAGGGAAACACCACATGATAGAACCCCCGCTCCATGGCTGTCATCTTCCAATAATTAAATCCACAAATCTCGACCATCCTGCTAGTGAGATCATGAAATTTCCATTGTTTTACCCCATTTGTAATCAAAACCCGAGAAATAATTGAAAATTTTCAAAATTTTACACTTTCACCAACAGTAGCTTGATTCTCCAATACATGTGAAATCTGGCCCTTCTGTATGACTCTTTTCAAGAAACCCCATTCAAAATCCATGAAAGATAATCCTCTATACTATTTTTCCACATCTGTAAAAACTCTTCCAATGATCATGGAAATCCTTAGACACCGATACTATCTTCATCACACAGCTCGGTATTGTCCTTCTCCATGGAATTCTCTGCATCATCACCCCATTTAGGGTTTTCACTTTCACCCTCGAGATCACCTTTGAGAGCCTCCATCTTCACACATTCATGTTGTGAGTTTACCTAATACATATTCCTTTCATCATTTTTGGTATATTTGTTTTCATGTTTTTTCATAGTTATTGGTATAGCGATATTCATATATTTAGACCATTTTAGTCATTAGAATCAGTTAATAGAGGTTCTTGGTGCTAAAAAATGTAAGGGTGATCATGTTCAGCAACAAACTTAGTAGTAGTATCTAGAAAGTCTTTTTCAAAAGCATGTATAACTACCTTAGGATTTTCCAATAGCATAAGTGGTTGAAAAATATAATCCTTAGGATGTTCTCCATCTTTATGTATCCTGATCTCCACATAGAAATAGTGGTTTCCACCAGCAATGCTATAAGGGATTCTTACATAAAGAATTATATTTTATCGAGGTTCTATCACTAAGGTGGGAAAATATCATTTATGGGAAAATAATCATTTCTTCTGTATTTATTTTAATCTTGTTTTATTTTTATTTTTCTCACTCTTTTTTTCACATTATCTAGTTTATACTCTAAAAATATTTATGCAGAGGATTCATGTTTCCGTGTTGTTAACTAGAGAATTTGGTGGAAAGAAAAACTATTTTTTTGAGTGATGTGGTTGTAGAATAATGATTGGGAAGAATCAATCATGAATGGATATTTTTTTCTTTAATTATAGTTATTCAAATAATCATCTATATTATATAGTTATCTTTTTTTGTGCATGGTAATCATATTATTTTAGGTGAGGATATTCTTCTCAAATGTGGATGGTTAGTGTAATGTTTTCGTTGGTGATTTGGGCTTTCAATTATAAAGTAGTGGTATGGGACCAACTCATTTCATGATGGAATAATTTTTAGAGAAATTATTAGGTTATGGAATGGTGGATTTTTTAAAAAACTTTTAGATAATTTCAATATTTTTTCACTAAGGGGTTTATGACACTACACCCACATTGTTTCATTTAATTAGGGGAGTATTTTCTATAAGACGCTTCTCCAATTTTCATGGCTACCGATTAGATGGAAGCATTAGAGTTATAAAATTTGAGGAGTCAAAAAGATTATCTCATGTATAAGTGTTTATTTCATATTATTATGTCTCTATGTGAATATTTAGTGTTATTATAAAAGATAGTAGATGGTAGTATGAGGTTGTTTATATTCATGAAATTTTTCAACTAGGTGATGATCACAAATCCTTTCTATCTTCTAAGGATCAATATTATTTTCTACTAGTTGATATTAAAATATTATTTTCAAAATATCTATTTATTATTTTAATATCTCTAGTTAAGGTTGAATGAGGAAAATAACAGGAAGAATATAATATAAAAAACGAAACATAAATTAAAATTCGTGGTCATTACATTTATAGATAATCAAGCATAATATGTGTTCATAGCTCTCATGAAATCCAAAATTCAAGAGTTTATATCCAAGTTCTTCATCATGTTGTCTTATTACATCATGATCTACGAGTACTCATAGAAGAGTCTTGTTGATCATTTAAGAATTTCCTTTTATATAATTTTATTTCAACCACTCTATAGAAATATGTGTAAGTTTATGTTATAGAAAAGATAGGTGAATTTCATTAGACTTGTGGTGTCTCATCGGGTTTTGGTCATCAACATCTTAAATATTGGGGTATTAGTTTCATAGGAATCACATAAAAACATGTCAAAGATTCTTATTTTACTTGATCCAATAGGATATTATAAGTGGACGTTGTATACATTCACTCTAATTATAGCCCCGCTGATAGAATTTAGCAAAAAGTACTCATCCTTCATTTGGATAGAATATTGTGTGGTTGAATTTGGTTTACTGAGGGATATGATGAACATTTCATGTGTTATTGATTTTCTTATGGGGGTTTAGATGCCTTAGTATTATTTTCATCCTTCCCATCTAGGATTGAGTTTCTTATAGATGTAATACAAGGTTATGACCTCTTTTGGCCTTGGTAGTTACATCCCCAGGAGAATAAATATTCCACCCATGATTTGGATCTATAATTGGTGGTGGTTTCATTGATTTTATGCTGATATAACCTCACTAGAGACCACGTTATGGTATGAACAGTTCATAATATCATGAGGTATGTCTAATCATATTTTTATATTGATCATGAAAACTAAGGTTGATGGATATTCTCTAGGGAATTGAAATTAAGATATCATAGAACAGGGAAAGAGGAATAATATGGATGAAAAACAAAGAATTGTTTCATGAATGGATGTCTCTCAATAATCTATAGATGCATGGAAAGGTATTGAGGAGCGTACAGTGATAAATTTTGGTGTGGAGGAATATAGTTGATATGGTTGTATATGATGGATAACACTGGATTATAACATGATACATCAAGATGAGGATTCTTAGTGGAGATACTCTTATGTAATGGTGATTCATGAAGTTGTTGGATATCATAATTCTCATGAAATTTGGTTTTAGGATTTTTAAAACCAAATATGCTTAATTAGAGTTTAATTTTTCCATTAAAATGTTAAAGGGATTTATCCATGAGCTTCAAAACTATCATTTAGTTGTAAATCATGGTGTAAACCAGACAAAACATGCATTTAATAGAAATATTTTGTCACTAAGGAATAAACATTTGGTTGTAGAGTTTTTGGTTAAGTGTCTAGTTCTTCAGTGGGTAAAACCAAGACACCATCCTGAAAGAGTTTTATTATATCCCTTAGAAGTTAATGAGTGGAAATGGGTGAACATATTAATAGATTCCATCACTAGAATACCCAAATATTAGGAAGGTTTCGTTGATGTTTGGGATTTTGTGGAACATGTAATAAAGTCATCATGTTTTATGGAAATACATGAATTGAATACAATAGACGTCATTGCGAGGTGGTATAAGGAGAGTGTGGTTACACACTATAGGCTATCATAGACCAAATTACCTAATATAAACCCAAATTCATCCTTAATGGTATAGTGGGGATTCTATCATCTTGTTGGCTCCAATTTATAAATTTTCACTACTTTACTCCTTCATGTATATTGGAAGATAGAGCAGTCCATTTAGGAGATGGAGGATTCTTTGTTATATTTTGTTATGTGATTTGGATGATAGTGGGTAAAGTACCTTAATTTGGTTGAGATCACCTATAAAAATATCTATCATGTTCTATTTTCATGGTTCATTTTGAGGCCTTACATGGTTGTTCATTTCATTATCTGTTATTCTAGATTAGTGTTATGGGTTAAGATATTTGTAGTCTTTATGTGGAAAAGAAAATTATTGAGAAGATATAATTGGTTTATGAGAGGATTATTGTGGTATGAGATTGTCAAATGTCATATGTTAGTCATAGTATGATGATGCTCTTGTTTTTTGGTGTAGATCATGTGTCCCTAAGGTTTTACACTCATAATGTTTAGTATAGTTCAGGTTGAATGACTGATCATTTTCGCTATTTCATCAAGCCATTTGCAGATTTGTGGTGGTTTGGAAATGGGGGTGTATTAGTTAAATTTTCAGTTTTTTAAGATGGGATCCATGAAATCTTACTCATTTATTATCTCTATCATAATCTTTAAGAAGAATATCATGTAATTGATTAGAGATAGTTAGATATTAAAGAAGATACAAGATTCATGGAGGGGCCAATTGTAATCCATGATCATTAAGAGAATTTTTTGTCATTCTTATAGTTTATTAGTTGTAGATAAATGGTGTCACAGTAAAGGATACTTAGGATAATGATACAAGAATTCATTCCTTATTTATGGAGTTGTATTATGTTTTGTCTTTATCTATTATCCATTATTATTTGATTCTTTAATCATTTTTTTGTGAGATTTGATCCTTCATTTATGAATTTGTGTTATTATATAATGAAGCATGTGAAAATTAATTAAAAATTTCTTAAAAATGATGTTTAATACAATGAAACATTTTACAACATTGTTGGTGAGTCAGTTCTTCCTAAAGTGGATAATATCTTGATATTGGACGTGGATTTCCATGATTTTTGTATATGGTTTCATGTTGCGTGTTGGTTATGGTAATCATTGGTTTGGGTAAAATGATGAAATGAATTATGTATTGGATTGTTATATGAGGGAGGTGGATTTTTTTGTGGTATTCTGATAGTTTTTATTTAAAATGATGTCCATTTGAGGTAACAAATGGGATAATTGTTTGATAAAATAATTTCAATTATATGATCTAAATTCCTTTTGATTATCAAGGGGTATAGTTGTTTAAGAGTTATTTAATATATCAATTTGTTCCTTATCACCCATTAAAATGTGGTAATTCTATTGATGGAGATGTTTATGTGGTTTTATGAGGAAGTTATAGTGTAAAAAGGGTGAGTTATAGATAAAAATTTTAGGTGAGAATGATTTTCTGGATTATGGGTTTGAGATGTTTCATAGATATGAATTAATAAGAAATAGAGTTGTTGATTGTGGCATAACCATTCATGGTTGAATATGGTGGTTTTTGTAAATTTTATATAGTAATGACTTTGTAACCTATATGTTGCATGGAGTCCAAAAGGTGTGAATTATTTGGTTCTGTCATATTTCAGATAGTTGTGTCATAGAGTTGAGCATTAGCACTGGCCTTTTAATTATGGATGAGTAAAATAGTGTGGTTAGTCCTCTTACACCCTTTTCTACTCCCTTATTTTTTAATATATATCATGGATATCACTATGTATCTTAGATTATTATTTGACCACCACCATGAAATCATGGCCCCTTCCATTACATCATTTCATTATCTAATGACATTTTTTATACCGTGGTGAGTGGTATAAAACCATGGAATTATTTTTTAATCCTATCAAATAAAAACTGAAACAAAACTTTATTTTTTTTATATTTTATATTATTTTTTAGTTGAACAAATTTTTTCCTTGTGAGATATTTTATTCATGTTTATTAGATTTCTACCATGGCATTATGAAATCAATATGAGTGTGTTTTAGGTTAGTTACACTATTTTCTTCCCACTATTTTCTCATTGTTCTTCTTGAGGGTAAGTTCACTATCATAGGAACCACTGTTTTTGTGTTTTTTAGAACTATTTGTGGTGGGTGGTGTATTCTAGTTTTAAATAAGGGTTCCCTTTAATTTTGTTACTTTGTGGTTATCTTCCACATTTTTTAAATTTTTATAATGGTTTCTAAAATAATTATTTTGGGTATTGGATACATGATTTTTCATCGTTTAACTATGCACTTGAAATTATCATATATTTTTCTATTTTGGAGATATTATGCATTATCTTATTGTGGAAAAAATAGGTTTAATCTAATTTTAAATCAGTGGTGGATGTATTTTCATATTTTAATTCTTTTGATGTTATTTTTATTATGATTAATAATTTTTTATTCTATTAATGAAAATAAATGTTTTTTTATCATTTATTGTATTGGAATTGATATGTTTGTGGAAACCTTGATTGAGTGATCGATTGATGTCACTATGAATAAAATTTATAATCAAATACTTATGCACAATGCATATGTTTCATATTGATAATAAATGATTATATGATTATTCCCTTGAGAAATAAGAAGTTAACATGTTCAATGACCTTTTCTAAAATGAAATTTATAATTACAATTTTGTGTTGTGGTTTCTAGTTGGAATGTGTTAGATGGATGTGATGAGATGTGTTTTTGATATGTATAATTTTCAATGAGAATTTTTTTTATTTGTGGTGCTGTTAATATGCGTCTTGTTGACATGAGAAAGTTTGATTTTAGGTATTGGTGATTTTTTGTAATAATAGGCTGGTATTAAAATAATTAAATATTAATGATGAAATTTGGATAGATAATGGGATGAATTGGAAAATGGGTAATATTTATTAATGAGTTATAGAATTGAGTTTATAGGTGTGGCTTAAGTGTTATTTTTAAAATATGAATTGATAGATCTTGAAAAATTGATTTTTATATATTTTGTAAATCAATAAATGTATTAATTTTTCAATAATGATGGAATGTGATTTTTGGTAGTGTTTTCCCTTTTTGGGTATGATATAATTATAAGTGGATGAAAATTTGATAGTGGTTGTGAAGCCTTTTGGTGATATTGTATGTTGGTATTATATTTTTTGGGAAAAATATGTTGGGATTAAATGTGTGACTATTATATCTTATATTTTTATTTTTATTTCTATTTGAATACCACCCTTTTAGAGAACAATCTAACATAACACAATTTTATATCGGGTATTTTCTTCCAATAACCCAGACCATGTTGAAGGATTGATAGATAAAAACTCTTCAATAATCACTCTTCTAGTTGAGTTTTCCAGCTCTATATGTGATGGAAAAAGGTAAAAAAGTTCACATGTGGGGATGTTTAGTAATATTTATAAGTTTATTTAGATTAGGGGTCATATATGGATGGAGTAAGGAATTATGATGATCTCCTTGGTAACAATAACCTAATAATTTGGTCATTGTTTTGGTTGATATGTGATGTAGTGTATTAGGTTCCATCAGGAGGGATTTGGTGGCCATTTTTAGATAGGGTACCGGGCATGATGCAGTTTTCCTAGTTTTCTCCTCAAATAATTACTATAATAAATCGACTAATGTGCTATGACATAAGATGTTGTGGATTTAGGGAATAAAATTATTGTCTGAGGGATTCCCTTTTTAGATATATTCCATAATTGTTTACTATAAAAAAATATATTATGTAGTGATAGTGCCTCAGTGGGGATGATATTTTTTATTGACCTTCATAGGTGTTGATCGTTTTCCATATTTCTCATGGGTATATTAGTATGGTATTTTCACATGCTCATGAGAGACCTCTGTATGATCCAAAGGAATACATATGTTATAATCACCCAAGGTATATATATACTTTTTTCATGTTTTAATGGGTATTTCACAGAATTGTTTTTATAATAGTAACATGAGTATTGATGTTTTTGGGTTTTCGTTGCCTTAGAATTTTTGATTGATATTTATTTTGGATAATATTTTTATTTTTTAAATCTATAAATTCATTTTTAGATTAGTATGGTTTCTATTATTTAATATTATGTCATGTGGTTTTTGGCTGGATTATTTCCTAAATAATGATCTAATAATATAAGTATAGTAATTCCTATTATACGTGAGATTTTTATATGCTCTATATTAGTTTCTTTCCATTTGCCTACTAAATGTGGGAATATGTGGAAATTATCTATCTTCATTAATATTCATCATTATAGGATTCTATTTGGATGAAGGATTCATGAAAAATACATTTTAAATAATTAATTATTAATCCATGTATAATAGGAATTCTCTTTCAAAATAAATATAAATTTTTCATAATTATTTACTATTTGAACTCAATTACATTATCCTATTATATGTACTTTATTTAATAAATGATATTTAAATTAATAAAATATGATATTAAATACTTATTTGGAAATCATTTTACAAAATTAATATATCAAATATATAATATTATATACATAATGCTCAAAACCATTATGGGTTCTGAAATTCATAAGGAATTTTAGTTTTAGACCCATAGCATGCGTTGTTTAGAGAATAAAATTTTAGAATGGAAATATGGGAATTTTTTAAAATTAGGGTTGATGGTTTGGAAAATTAATCAAGGAAAGGGATGTATTCTAGGTGATCCGGTGAAAGTTGAGGAGGGTTTGTGGTGTCTCGTTTGATGAATATTTATGTTGGTGTCTCGTCAGATCGCAATGTTTGATGATCACACTGCAATGATGTTAAGACAGGTTATAAAAACTATATATGTGTATGTTCCTTCATTCAGTATATGTTTTACACTGTAATTAGAGGGAGGGAACACCATGATGGCTTGGGGCCTCAATGGTATGGTTTTTTCTATGGCGGTCCCACTATGACCGACATTGGCAAGGGTGTGTCCTAGAAAAGAAAATAAATGTTTTTGAATGACCCTCATGGTTTTGTTATGATGAAGATACAATTTTCTTAATAATTATTAACCCATTATTTCATGGTCTTTTGCCTTTGGGTTTTTGGTTGAATAAAATCCAGGTGTGTGACTTTTTATAAGGATCCTACCCTCAAATCCCTTCCATTGATCCCCTTAGAAATCATTTTTTATTCAATAGTTCTTTTAGTTATTTAATGTGGGTTCTTCCATATTCTTAATTTTTTTATCTCATTAATTTAACCAAATTTCAGGATGATTTGTTCTAATGTTTTGTTTATTATTCCATATGATCATATTGGAATTATGCCAATGTGATGGGGTTTTTCCATGACATGGATATGAGATGTACAAGAATGATTAACTCATTCCCTTTCTCATTTTTTTCATTGGATTTATGTAAACCTGTTATTTTTTATAGGGTGTTAAATAAATTTAATGAAATTAGTGATTGAATTGGTTCATTTTTTATGTAATTTCCATGATATTGTTATGAGAATATTCCAGGGACCATTAGAGTGTTTTTTTTAGGATTCTACAACTGAACATGGTTTGGTGAGTTATTAAGAAATTATAACATATTTTATTAAATATAATAATTATTTATACTCAGTTATAAATAATTATTTTATTTCATTGTTTTATATATGATAATGGTAGATGATATGATCTTGGTGGAGGATTGGACGAGCATAGGAGTTGGAGGTGATTCTTCGATTAAATGAAATAAACCGGTGTCAGGTATGTTCTCCAAGAATATATCCCTAATGTTATGAATTGTATTTTTATGCATGTGATATTTACTGTAACCATAGAATGGTTATTGAATGTTAATATAAAATTAATTATTTAATTAAACTCCAAGGAAAATGAATGTAAGCTCCAAGCTATGCATTGGACCCTTGAGAACTTGTGTTTTTTCTTTGACTACTGATGGATGATTTCTTGATTTAAATTATTATGAGATATATAGACCCCATAATGATTCCACTATGATAAAAATGATTATAATGGACCATGGAATAGGTTTAGTTATTTCCCTTAAGTTGGGGTGAATGATATTCATATATGGTTTACTGTATAGATATTCTATATATGCTCCTTGAGAAACCTCGTATCCTATACGCTAGTGGACTAGATTGTGGGGAGAATGTTTTTTTCTAATAATACATAAATAACAAATTTGGTATTAATAATGTATTTTTATTTGTATGTTTGGCATGATAGTATTATATTATTTTGGTTTAGATGGGAGACTAGATTTGGATCACCCATCTTGACTAATGCCAGTTTGAGTTTCTCTATGAGGACCATTATGCCAAGATTTAATCATGGAATTTTTTATGGATTACCTTTCCTCTGAAAAATTTCCAATAAACCAAGGGTTTTTAATATTAACAGAGTAAACCATATTTTTTAGTTAAATATTTGAATAATGTAACCATGTTGGGTACCCTAGTTCCATGTTATCTCTAATAGAGTATTTGGAATGTTATTTTTTTTATATATTCCTGGGTGAAACCATAAAACATGAAGATAAACAGTGTGATCCTAGAATGGATATAGTGATAGGGATGCGTTGTCTTCATGGGAGGCCAGCTTGGGAGACATGTGATGGGTATAGTTGAGTGGTCTAACAGTGCAGTATGATTTTAGGTTTAATGGTGAGTTGTTGTATTCAGTTTTATATAATGTTATATATATAAATGATATGTTAATGAAGGATTAGATGTCGAGGTAGGAAACAGAACTAGGTAATTATGATCTTGAATATATTGAAGGGTTCGAAATGAACCCATGGGTTTATACTATCTGATGAACAAAGAAAGAAATGTGTCACATGGGTCTCAATTATATGGTTTAAGAACATTTTTACCTTGATGTTTTATTACAAAAATTATTCTAGGTTGGACATGGGTCCTCTTAGTGTTTGATGATGTAATATGGATAAGATGATGACAATTCCCCTAAGGGCATGTGATATGATTTTCCATGGTCTGATATCCCCTGTTCACATAATATACGAGGTTTTGGGGTTATTTTTTCAATATGGGTACGTGATGATTCAGTGTAAAGAATATGATACTACGATGGGATGAATATGTGAGGGTTATAGGGAGTGGATACGACCCCTCAGGTGGATTGAAATTTAATGTTTTTCTGTAAACTCATGGTTCCCCCAAGTGTATATTATACTCAATGTTTGGGGGAAGAATATGGTTTCTTATGGGTGTTAATTATTAGATATTTAGATAATAAATTGTTCCCCCTAGTGGTATTATCTATGATCATAGACATTGGACTTTATATGTTGTAGGATTGGTCAATCCAGGACATCACTATATAACCCAATGACCAATGGTGATTAATTTTATTATTTTACAATATATTTAATTTTATTGTTTGTATAAGATGAGCATAAAAATATTGACATGTTATTTTAGGGAATCTGTTTATTTTTTCTTATCGAGATTCACTCACATGATTAATGGTTGGACCAAAAACAATATTACATGATAAACCCTCATAATTTAATTTTCATGTTGGGTAGGGGAAAAGCCTTGCGTATAATTATAGAGGAGAATAATTAGAAATTGATACTAGTATTTGATGATGCCCAAGAATGGTAGTAGTGTCTCATTTTATTTTATTTATTTGTTTTTATTTTTAATATGGGATCAAACTAGTTGGTAATCATTAGGATGCCTGATTATATAAATATTCATTTAATTTACTATATTAGTGTTTTTATGAATTTATTCTATATAATCATAATGTTTATTATAATATATTTTATATCTATATTTCCTGTATTTATTAAGTCCAATATGAGAATAAAATATATCCCAGGTAATATCCTTGACTCTTATGGGTACTAGATCACATCTGGTATTCGAAGAAGCATGCATATGGTCATATGTAATAGTTTTCCCAGAACTAATTAGTCATATCAGGCCGGTGGGGTGTTAGTAAGTTGTATCAATGAATATGTTTCTTATATTACTAGATGTATATTTTTTAGATAAATAAGAGGGATGTGTTAGAGATTATCATGGAATTCTCACTAGTCATCATAAGCCCCTTTCTCAATGAGAATATATGGATTCTAGGTACAACAGATTATTTTACATGGTTTTTTATTCTCTGATTTAGATATCTGTTTAAAAATATGATATATTTAATTAATGTTTTTATTATTATATTATTTCATAGACCATTGTAAAGAGTCCTATGCGATTGAATATTATTTTGAATTTTGGAATCTCCTGGAATATGGAATCTTTTGTCTTATTGATATCACCAAAAACATGGGTTATATTTGTTAAATTTTAAAAAGCCACATATATTTTGAGGTTCTATATAACATATAGGTTGAATTTCATTCAACTAAGCAATTTTTGATTTTTTAAAATGATAGGTAATTGGTATATGATGACAAGGTGCTCATTGATGAATACTTTATGGGAACTTTGTTCAAGGGATGTATAGTGATGCAATTGGGTCGTTTCATGAATTGGATGCATTGGTGATGGACCATTTTTTGCAATTTAGAGTTTTATTAGGTTAAATAATGTGTCAATAAGATACTACATTGTGTTTTCCCATATATCATAATATTTGGAAATCTAATTAACATTGTAATATGGATTTAATTTTCTTGTTAAAAAATTTCATTAGTTTCTAGTAATATATGGAATTCAATTTGACTTAGCCATTCAAATGTTTATTCTATTATGTTTACTTTGTAGGACCCTGAGAATTATGAATATATTTCCCATTAAATAAATTTTAAATGTTTGATAACATTTATGACACCAAAAATAAAGAATAAAAAGAAATGTTATATATAATATCATAACCACTATATTTATAGGGATGATTATGATCAATAAAATTATCACAAACACAAAAAGATGTTTTGTATAATTAAAAGTTATTGATTGATTCATAAAAATTAATAACTTTTCAGAAATTCATTTTATGCTTCAAAAAATAATTTTTCTGGAATTGTTTTTCTTTATTATGAGAACTAAAATTAAAATTAAATAATAGAAGTTACAAAAAATATTATTGGTTAAAAATATACCATTTGTTAAATCATCATATCAAAAATTTAATTGGTTAATATTTTGTTAATTTACCTAAAATGTTATATTTTTGATGAATTATGAAAATTACTGATACTTGTAAAAGGTCAATTTCATTTCAATAAAATTTTATAATATAAATTTAATTATATATTAAAATTTGACTTATAAAAAATTTAATTATTTACATATGAATCGTTATAATACCATATTTTGGTATGAGTTCATTTTTTGGCTTTCAACCACATTCTTATAGAAAAAAAATTCTATGCGTAATTCATTTTTATTATAATTAATTATAGTAATCTATGTTTATAAATTATTTTAACTAATTTTGTATGTTATTTATTTAATTATATTTTTAATATTCATCTAATGGGATTAACATGACATTGTATAATAATAAATCCATTTTATATAGGAAAATGAATTCTAAAACTATTATTACTGGGTTTTATACGCTTATAATAAAATGAATTTTTACGCATACAAAAATTGAAACATGTATAATGGATTGATTATTTTTAATATGTAAAATTAAAATAATGTAATATCATCAATATAGTTTTTTTTCATTACGAATGGAAACCATGGTAATGATATTCTAGGTCATCAAAAGAGGTAAAACAAGATTATATGTTAAGGTAAATCATTATAATCTCTATAACACTTTATATTGACCTATTAGATGAGTTGTGTTCATCCCAAGATATGTTTATGTTAATATATAATGTATTTTGAATCATTATATTGAAATTTTAAACCCATTATTGTATTTTTTTAGATATGTTATATTTTATTCAAATTAGAAAATATTTTTCGTTAGTAACATCTAATGGAACAGTTTGAAGAAACCATTCTATTTTTTATTACTAAAAATTTATTAACAATTTACATTATTATATTTTACCCAAAAAATCATTAATTCAGAATTATTACATTATTTCAAAGAGAAATTATAGTTAATATTGAATATTGAATTATCCTAAAAAATATTTTCCATTAGTTTTTTGTTCATATATTAAATGTAACATTTTATACCTTTGTAAATTATATATTATACGTTTGATTCGAAATTTGGAATCATAATTTCCATATTTTGTTTTAATTTTCTCTTTATTTTTTATCATAAAATTATTTTATCATGCTAAATAGTTGTGTTATGGCAGTAAATGATAAAATGGGTTTAATGATGTTATATTTAGATGAATGACCTAAAATGATTCCAAATCTTGTTTAAATGTGATTTATTAAGATTATTTCTCTGCTATAAAATTTTATCTTTGAAAATTTTATTCCTCAGATCAACATAACATGATTATGATATCTTATTAAATCATTGATGTAATTCCATGTTTGTTATTTCCATAATATATTAAATGTGAACTATATCTTCCATTATTAATATTATTTGAGAAATATATCATGGAAAATACCTAATCATATTCCTTCAATGATTCTTTCCCTTATTCATAGTTCTTATGTTCTTCCCCTAATATAATCTTATGAACACTATAGGTGGAATCAAATGGAGGTCTCTTAAAGAAGAGGGAATCATTTTACCAAACTCTTTCAAAGATTATTTTTTTTCTAATTCCTATAAATAAGTTATCTAAATAAAATAATGATTAATTTTTTGTCATTTATAAACATATATTTTATTATAATTATAGAAAAAACCATTTTCCACAATTTTGTATCACATGGGAATTTAATGTGACACTCATGCATACGTATAGATTAACACTTCCACATAAGAATATTATCTATTTTCAATAAACTTATTTCATGGTTAGTTATTATAATGGATTCAAAATTTATATATGATATTTAAAAGTTTATAATTCTTTTTTAATGGAAATTTACTATTTACCTTTATTTAGTTACATTAATCAAAAAGTGGAATCATCAATGTTGTGTACGTACAGATTACCATCCACATGAAATAATGTTATTCATAATTATCATAAACTTATTTTAATTATAAAAATATTATATTTAATAATGATATATTAATGTTACTTCATGATTTTAACTCTAGATATTCTTTAATAATTATCAAATTGCATGGATTTGGACATCCGAACATAATCCTGAATTCAAAAATAGTCATTTTCGATTGAAATAGTGACTTTAAAAATGTGTTCATAATAAATGGGTGAAAAGATATTAAAATTAAATGATATATAGAATGTAATATATTGATAATATTATTTAATAGATTTATAATAATTATAAACTTATTTAAAAGTAATTTTGATAGATATGAAACATGAAAGGACATGAGTTTAGGGTTTCACCTCTATCTTTTATATTTGTGAGACATGTATATTATTCAAAATTTATTTATTTTAAACATGTATATGCATCTAATTGTAATATTTTATTATTACCCAAATGAAAATTATATATATATCAATCCATCTATGTTTCTCTATTTTATGTGGTTTCCATTAATATATTACTAAATTTTTGAGTGTTTATCATCTAATATTTTTTTAATTGAGGCATATTTTAGGATATTAATCTAAAATATTTTATGAGAAGTATATAAAAAACCAATGAAATTTTATACCATAAATGTTTTTAATTTCCTTATATTTAGTGTATAATTTGATTTTCTTCTTCCATGAGGATTATGATTGATGATTTAACAAACATGTAATAGATATATGTTTCAATATCATTTTAATCAAGATTGTTTATGCTTCAGTTTCCTCTAATCGAAGTTTTATCATCCTTATATGATATACCTATATAATTTTATTCACCTATACAGATTTTTTAATTACGAATCATTAGATAAAATTTCCACACTTTAGTAAACAAAATGGTTTGGAAAATGTTTTCAAAAAAGGAGACCTTATTTTCCCTCTTTTATTCTAGAAACATTTCCCTCCATCTAAATGTTATCTAAAATTCTCTTAATAAATTTTTTTAATGTAATAAAATTATTATATATTTTAATATGAACACTTTTTGTAATTTAATAAAATATTTTCAACAAATATTCATGCCATTTTATGATTAAATTAATTTTTACTGAATGTTGGATCAAAATCATCATTTTTAAAAATTACACCATGAAGAGAATTTCTTCCATCTGTAGGATCGAAATAGTGATGTAGATGCTCAATTTACAAGAGGGGGGTGAATTGTAAACTTTTAAAATTCCTTTGGAACCTTTAAAGTTATTTAAGAATAACTATGTTTTCCTTAAGCAAAGGAAAGGGCTAAGTTTAACAAAGTTAAACTTAGTAGATTCACAACACCTCTAATTCCAAAAGCAAACTTGGAAAGAGATTCCGAATGTAGGTTCCAGAAATATGGTTCCAGAAGTTGACACTTAACAAAAGATTACAATATGAGATTCTACCTTAAAGCGTATAGAATCTAAATGAAATAGAGTACAAGTAAAGAAGTATAAGAAAGTTATACTTTCCTTATATTAAAAAATGCAGCGGAATATAAAAAAGTAGTAAAACTACAAGTAACAAGATATAAGTCTTTTAACCCAAAGAGAAGGGTATCCAACATCCTTGGATAAAGGTCCCTTTATTTATACTTTCAAGCAAGTCTGCCTTTCCAACACCAGGGTAAGCCCTAGATACGAAGATCGGAGTCTCTGTCTTGCTATCCCCGCAAGCCCTCAACTTCATGGTAGTTGGCAAACTCTATCTTCCTCAGTAAGGAAGCCCTCGAACTTTAAGGTATTCAGTACCTCTGTCTTCCTATCCTCGGAAGCCCTCGAATGTAATCACCAACATTCGGAGTCTCACGAAGCTTTGAGAGTTAATAAGAGTCTCTCTCTCTAGAAATCACTTCAAGCAAATTAGTCAGCCTTTCAGTACTTTTATCAGCAACGAGCTCTTTCAAATGAGCTCCTATTTATAGGTAAGGTCGGCTCCTTCTCCAACGGTCATATTTTCCTTATAGATTGGAGGGACCTGTAAACGTGTCACTTAGACAACGGTTAGTTTATAACAAAACAGACGACATCGTTTTATAACAAAATAAGTGTAACAGAATGTACGACATCGTTTTAATTCTGACTCAAAGGTTCGGAATGAACGCTTCGGAGTAAAGGTTCAGAGTGTAATGAAAATAATAAAAGTAGAAAAAATTTAGAAGTGTAAGCAATATAAAAGTTCGGAGTCTAACATAGATTTTTTTCGGAGCCTGAATTAATTCAGAGTGAATAAAACAAAGATACTCAAATTCTATTTAATAGGTGAATTCGGAATGAGAATTTGGAATAGGAATTCATCATCCGAAATCGTAATGAGAATTCTTCAACAGAATTCATAATGAGAATTCTTAATTGCAATTCGTAATGGGAATTCGGAATGAGATCTCTTCATTACAACTCGTAATGAGAATTCTTCTTCAGAATTCGTATCCTGAATCTAGAATAGAACTTAGTCAGAGTTCATATCCAGAATTTGGAATGAAACTTCCTTATGGTTCTTATCCAGAATCCGAATCCTAAAGCAGAATGCTTTATATCAACGTTTCAACGATTCCGAGAAAATAGAAATGAATCCGAATCTTATACTTAATAAAAATATGGATGAAAATAAGATAAGGAAAATTTTTCTTATAAAAGCTATTTTGCTTATAAAATCAATTTCTTAAAAAAGTATTTTTCTTATGAAAGCAATTCTCCTTAAGAAAACGATTTTCCTTATAAAAGTGATTTTCCTTATAAAAGCGATTTTTCTTATAAAAGAAATTTTCCTTAAGATAAGGTGTTTGTGATTTTCAAAACAAGAAGGAATGGAAAATTCATAAGGAAAACCTTATTGACTCAACAATCTCCCCCTTTTTGGAAAGCACAAACATTCTTACGAAAAAAAATTCTAAGAAGAAAGAAAAACATTAAGGCTTATCTCCCATTGCTTTAAGAATATTGAAGAATACGTCTAACTCCCCCTTAGGATTTGAAACTCTAAGGATCGTATTCAGATTTCCGGAGTGATAAATAAGAAGTTATTCTTTAATTAAAAAGCTCCCCCTTAAAAAAACTCTTAATATAGTTTTTCTTTTTCTTAAAGATCTTTTTCTTCTCCCCCTTTGATAAACTCTTATTAGAGTTCTTATTTTTCTTAAGGATCTTTTCCTTCTCCCCCTTTGTGATTTTCAAAAAGAATTGGAGGGAATGGAAAAAAATAACAAAGTACCTGAAAAATTAGTAATGACAAGAATAGAAACGACAAGCACGACTTTCATTAAATTTGAAATCTCAGCAACAAAAAGAATACCACACAAAGATCGGATTTGGTTATTTCGGATCTTTTTCCTTCGTCATGATCCCCTTTAGAATAGTCTTGATATTCTTCAGGTCTTTATGATCTTCTTCAGCTTGCTTCTCTAAGACAACTATTCTTGCGGATTGAGCTTCAATTTTTTCTTCCTGGGCTTTCATCTTTTCTTCCTGAGCTTTGATCTTTTCTTCCTGAGCCTTCATCCTTTCTTCAAAATCAATCCAATGATCCCTTTCAAACTTCCAGTTTTGAGAAACGGAATTCATCTTAACATTCAGATCTCTCACTTCTTGAATCTGGAAGTTCTTTTCTTCTGTCAACTTCTCTTCAAAGGATGCAGTTAACTCATTTATCTTCTTGTCCTCAGTTTCAAAAGCATCTTTAACATTGTCTTGAAACTCATCGAACAACCTCATCTCTTCCACGGTATTCTTCGACCAGTTTTTCATCCTCTTTCAATATCTTCTATGAGCTTCGTAACCAATAAAAAACGTTTTGAACTGAGCCTCAATCTCAATGCACTTGTTCATAACCATAGATACGGAGTCAGTTTTCTGATTTAGAGCATGTTGGAGCATCTGGCATCTTGAGTCAATACTAGAGAAGGTCGGAAGGGTTCCCACCAACTTCTTTAAGGACTGAAAAACAAAGTCATGTCCCAACGAGGATGAATCTGAATCTGAAATCTTGCTTGTAGAGTTTTCTTCCTCAATAAGCTCCAACTTCCTTTTAGATGAATCACCAAATTCTCTTTTCTTGCTAGCCACTGATTTCAGAGTTTCAACAAGGAGTTTCTTTCCCTTGTATTTTTTCGGAATTGATTCTTGATCCGGAGTTTTCTGCTCGCCAGTAGACACTTGAAAAATCTCATCAACAACTTTTTGAACAACATATTCCTCATTCTTATCCTTCTCTGGTGTTACTAACTTAGAGGATTCACCCTCTGAAGTTCAGAGAGATAGATGTTCCGAAGGTGATCCCTTATAATCATCCACTTGTTTCAAAAGATCTCATGTTTCACCACTTCCTTCAGCAACTTCTTCTTCCTCACCCACTTGCTGAATCTGCTCGATTTTCTCAACATGCTCAGCTGTAGTCTCTTCCGGAAAATCAAGGTTTCTTCCTGGAGTCTCAAGTAGAGATTCCAAGGAGAAAGATCTTGGAACTAGAATGCTTCCAGATACTATTTCATTAAATTTCAACAAATCATGGACTACCTCAGCTTCTGACATCTTCTTCTTAAGCTTCATTTCCTTTACTTGTTTTTGAAGCTCATCAGCAGTTTTCTCCTTAAGGGACTTAGCTTCCGCAGGGTCTAATCCGAACAGTGGATCCCCTTCTTTCCTTTTCTCTTTATCTGCTCTCCACTTCGCAAAAACCTCATCAGGATAGGCCTTCTTCTTCTTTGGTTTGGGAGGAGCGGTTTGAACTTCCTTAGACTTAGGATCTTCGACTTCAGCTGCAACTTCCTTCAACTTTCTTTTCTTTACGGGTTTGGATGATTTCGGTTCAGTAGCCTTCGTGAACCGTTTCTTCTTGATTAGGCAAATCAACGAACTCACCAATCTCCTTGTTGAAAGCCACATCCATCCTCTTAAGGGTGTCATCACAAACCAACAAAATTTTACAAACCCTTGGCTTAGATCTGCAGGCTTCCTTGAAAGATTCAAGGCACCGAACTATCAACTTTGATAATATTGCTGGGTACATTACGATTTGTGCTCTGAGATTTCCCTTCTTAAGATTCTCAATGGTTATAAGAATGTGCCTCATGAAGTTAAACTTTCTTAGATTTATCAAGAAATCTAAGATATATATCTCACTCTTCATCAAGCTTTCTTTATCACCTTTCCTTGGTACGATAAGCCCTTGCACCCACAACTATAGAATCCGGAAATTTGTGGATAAACTGGCAATCCTCGGAGCCTTGTCATCAGCCAGTCCGAGAGTTTCTAAGGCTTTTTCTTTGTCTAAGCTACCCTTAGAGTCCGGCAAAACATGAGAAATAAATTCGGCTTCTCCTTCATAGGACAACCCTACCAAGCTTGCTGCCTTCGTATAAGAAAGTTTTTAGGTCTTTCCATAAGACATAAAAGAAAACTTCTCCCTATTATCTTCCTGAAAGAAGGAAACTGTTTCATAGAACTCAACAAGTAACTCTGTAAAAACATCGTCTTGATTCCCTGGTTTGGATACAGCAACATCTTCCCAGCCATTCAACTTAATGTTCTTTGAAATAAGAGAATCATAGTTGTTGAATAAATCAGGATGGACTAACCTATCTCTATAAACTAACCATTGTGAAATAGGCTTAGTGGATGACATTTCTTGAGACGCTAACTCCGCAGACATTCGGATCTGTAATCCTCTGTGATGTTCGGAATGGAGACAACTGTAGTTCGGAACGGCCTTAAAACAGAGGGGCAGAGCTTCGGGATGCGAGAGCTTGAAATCGATGTGGGACGAGTATTTGGGTCCCCTTTATATAGGCAATGAAATGACGTTTTAACTTCCATGGTTGATCTAACGGTTGTGAAAAGCTGAGATCAGATCTGACGGTTGAAAACTTGAATCCAATCTTTTTTAGGATTTTATTTAAACAAGGAATTAAGAAAACTAAAATCTGAAAACATAATACAAGAAATTGCCAGCAAGCAAAATATGACTATGAAAACTTGAGTAAGTTAATCATACCTTTCAGATTGGATTAAGAGTATTATTCGTAATGGGTAATATAACAAAGACTAGAAAAAAAACATTATTATTAAAAGACAGATTTCGCAAAAAATTTACTATGGAAAATAAACTTAGTACGAAAAACTCATTACGGAACATTCATTATGGAAATTTAGTACGAAAAACACATTACGAAGAATTTAGTATGAAAATTCCTTTATGAAAAATTCTAGTAAGAAATTTTCCATTCGGGAAATTTCTAATACGAATACTTCCATTCCAGAAGTATTCTGTACGAATATGTCCATTTTAGAAAAGAAATTGTAGATCCAGAAATCTCCATTCCGGAAATCTTCGTTCCTAAAAGTTTGAAAACAAATTTTTTAAAAATTTTGTTTAAACAAACAATCAAATGTACTCCCCCTATGAAAAGGAGTTTATTACTGTAAGGAGATTTTTTCAATGGAAAGTTAATTAAGAAAGATTACCTTACGGTTATCATTCCTAACTTCTGTTTAATATATTCAAATCTATTAGAAGGAAAAGATTTTGTGAAAATATCAGGAAGTTGTTCTTGCGTTCCGATAAACTGAAGAATAATATCACCTTTAAGTGTGTGATCCCTAAGAAAGTGATGTCTAATATCTATGTGTTTTTCACGGGAGTGATGTGCAGGGTTCTTACTGAGGTCAATAGCACTTGTGTTATGACACAAAATTTGAGTTTTAGTAAAACTCAATCCATAGTATGTGAGTGTGTGTTGCATCCACAACACTTGTGCACAACAACTTCCAGCTGCTACATATTCAGCTTCAGCAGTGGAGAGTGCTACAGAATGTTGCTTCTTGAAGGACCAAAAAACTAAAGAATCTCCTAAGAAATGAAAAGTCCCGGATGTACTTTTTCTATCCATTCTACATCCACCAAAGTCAGCATCAGAAAAGCTTTTTAGAACAAAAATAATTTCCAGAAGTATAAAATAATCCTAGATCCATGGTTCCCTTAAGGTAGAGAAAAATTCTTTTTACTGCCTTTAAGTGAGATTCCTTAGGATTGGATTGATATCTTGCACATAAGTATACTGAAAACATTAAGTCTGGTCGACTAGCTGTTAAGTAAAGTAGACTTCCTATCATACCTCTAAAATATGTTTGATCTACTGGTTTTCCAGCTTCGTCAAGATCTAAAGAGTTTGAGGTACCAATGGGAGTACATATACTCTTAGTGTTGTCATAACCATAATTTTTAAGAAGATCTTTAATATACTTATGTTGAGATGTGTAGGTTCCTTCTGGTTTTTAAGAAATTTGAAAACCAAGGAAAAATGTTAAATCACCCATCATACTCATTTCAAATTCAGATTTCATTAGATTTTCAAAAAAATCAGTCAAAGATTGTTGAGTTGAACCAAATATAATGTCATCAACATAAATTTGAACAGTAAAACATTTTTCTTATCTTTCTTTATAAAAAGGGTTGGATCTGCATTTCCCTTAACATAGTTATTTTGAATCAAAAATCCAGTGAGTCTATCATACCATGCTCGTGGGGATTGTTTAAGGCCATACAAAGCTTTGGTAAGTCTAAAAACATGATTAGGATGTTTTGTATCTTCAAAGCCATGAGGTTGTTCTACAAAAACTTCCTCTTGAACATAACCATTAAGAAAATCACATTTCACATCCATTTGGAAAAGTTTGAAATTAAAGAATGCTGCAAAGGCAAGTAGAATACGGATAGATTCAAGTCTAGCTACTGGAGCATAGGTTTCTTCATAGTCTATTCTTTCTTGCTGATTATAGCCTTTAGCAACAAGTCTAGCTTTATTTCTTAATATGACTCCATTTTCATCACATTTATTTCTGAAAACCCATTTTACTCCAATAACAGAAGTTTCCTTAGGTCTTTAAACCAAGGTCCAGACTTTATTCCTTTCGAATTCATTTAGTTCATCTTGAATTGCTTTGATCCAATCATCATCACCTAAAGCTTCATCAGTGCTTTTAGGTTCTAATTGGGAAATAAATACTAGATGTTCTACTTCATTTCTTAAGGAACTTCTAGTCCTTAAAGGTTGGTTTACATCACCAATGATACTATCACTGGGATGATTCTTAAGAAACACCTGATTTGGGTTTTGTAGAACCTGTTCATCAACATAGGGTAGAAAGTCTTCTAGGGTAAATGTTTCAGAAGTATCTTCTAGAACAATTTCCTTAACAGAAGGTTCTTCCATCAAAAGTTTATAATCAGTTTTTGAAAACACATCCGAGGGAGAAGGCTGGGATGGTTTAAAAACAAAAGGATCCGATTCATCAAATTTTACATGTACTGTTTCTTCAACAGTACAAGTATTTTTATTAAAAACTCTATAAGCCTTAGAGGTTGTGGAATATCCTTAGAAAATTCCTTCATCTGATTTTGGTGCGAATTTATGTAAATTATCTTTATTATTCAAAATGAATACTTTGCAACCAAAAATGTTGAAGTAGGAAATTATTGGTTTTCTACCATTCCATAACTCATAAGGAGTTTTATTAAGAAAAGGTCTAATCAAAACTCGATTTATAGTATAGCAAGCAGTACATACAGCTTCAGCCCAGAAATGTATAGCAATAGAATATTCACTCAACATGGTTCTAGTTATTTCTTGAAGAATTCTATTTCTTCTTTCAACTACACCATTCTGTTGAGGAGTTCTAGGTGCTAAAAAACTGTGAGTAATACCTTTCTTACTACAAAAAGTTTCAAAATATGAATTTTGAAATTCTCCTCCATGATCACTATGAATATTTTTCAATGGATGGTTTTTCTCATTTTTAACTTGAGCTCTAAAACTTATGAAATAGGAAAAATATTCAGATTACATTGCTAGAAAATAGACCCAAGTAAATCTAGTGTAATCATCAACTAGAACAAACACATAGTATTTGCCTCCAATACTTCCAGTTTGTGTTGGACCAAAAAGATCCATGTGCACTAACTGTAATGCATTGGTTGTTGAGACTTCACCGATTTACTTAAAACTAGATTTATGTTGCTTGCTATATTGACAAGGATCACAAACCTTAGAAGAATCAAATCTAAGATCTGGTAGATCCTTAACTAGATTCTTCATAGAGAGTTTACATAGGTTTCTAATATTACAGTGTCCTAATATTCTATGCCATAACCAGGAATGATCTTCTATTGCACTTAAGCAAGGTAAATCTTGGCTTCTAAGATCTTCTAGGTTCAAAGTGTATACATTCTCTTTCCTATTGGATGAGAGAATAAATTCTTCCTTGGAATTGTGAACTAAGCACTTATCATTCCTAAAATTCACAAGGTAACCTTCATCACAAAACTGACTTATGCTAATGAGGTTGTGCTTAAGACCCTTAACAAAAAGAACATTTGAAATCAAGGTTTTACCAAGAAAAAAAATATTACCAATACCAACAATCTCACCCTTAGCATTATCTCTGAAAGTTACCTTTCCTCCTTTTTTTTGATAATCTTTTCAAAAACGATTTTGTTACCAGTCATGTGCCGAGAACATCCAATATCCATGTACCATGTATAGTTGCTGGTACTCTCTTTGTTTTCCTGAAATTAATATGAAAATTAGATTTTTGGAATCCAAACTTGTTTGGATCAGAGATTTCCAGACAATAAAATTTTAGGTATCCACATCTTCTTAGAAAAGTAAGCTTTGTGAAATCCTAGAGATTGGATTTTGTTTAAGGAACAATTCTTTTCCCAGTGACCACCACATTGACACTTGGTACAAAATGGGGCACTTTGAGGAACAAAATAATTGTTACTAAAAATAGGTTTTGCATGGGTATAACCAAATCCGGATTTATTTCTTAAAGGTCATATTTGGGAATACATCTTATCAAAATTTTCTTTACCATGGGTAAAGTTTGATAAACACTTCTTTAAGGAAAAAATTTCAGAGTTGAGTTTTACAACCATGTTTGTATCCTCAAAATCATTAGTTTTAGAACTAGAGTTTGGCTCGAAAACATTTTTCTTAGAAATTACTTTTTCTAATTCTTTAGAAAGTTTGTTCTTCTCAGAACTTACTTCATCAATATTTTTTGAAATATTTTCAAAATCATCATTTTTCTTATCAAGATCTTTAGAAAGATCTGATATCTCTTTTGTAAGAATAGAATTCCTAGAGTTTGCCTTATCAAGTTTCTTATTGAGTTTGGAATTCTCAATCTCAAGAAGTTCAGCAAACCTAGAGACTTCTTCATAAGTGGGTAAAGTATTTTCTTCATCAGAAGATTATTCTTCATCAGAAGAGTTATAATACTTACTATCATTAGAATTTAAAGAAACATTGGTCAAATATTCATCATTTCGTACCTTAGCCATAAGACAACCATTATCAATAGGTAATCTGGCTATAAGACCATGATTCTTCTGTCCTGAAGATTCATAATCAGAAGATTAATCTGAAGAGTCACCACCACTGTCACTCCAGGTGTCATTAGCTTTCAGAACTTTCTTAGCTTTAGTTTTATAATACTTCTTTCTGTTCATGTCTGAATGTATTTCCTTCCTTTCTTTCTTTTTGAGCATAGGGAAATCTGGTCTAATATGTCCAGCTCTTTTACATTCATAACAAGTAACTTCTCCATCTTTCATATCTTTCATTTCCTTTTTCTTATACTTAGATTGAAAATTTCTCTGGCCGGCTATCTTGTTCATCCTCCGAGAAAGATTTTCTAATTCATTTTCTGAGACTTCACTCTCACTAGATTCGGATTGGAAAATAACTTTCTTAGACTTGGATCTGGTTACTCTCTCAGGATTCTTGGCTTTCATCTGATTTGAAGTTGTTGTAAAAGAAACATTACCATTTCCATTGTTCTTCTTGATGTTGTCTTCATCTCTCTTCATTCTAGTTTCATGTTGTAGAAGAGTTCCAAATAATTCATCAAAAGTAATTTGAGTGACCTTCCTGTTCTCATCTATAGCTGTTCTCTTGGATTCCCACTCATTGGGCATAATATCAATTATTTTATCCACAAGAGCTTCATCATCTAAACCTTTCTCTCCCATAGATTGTAGACTGTTGAAAATAGTCATAAATCTTTGTTTAACTTTACAGATAGGTTCTCTATAAGGAAAATTGAATCCATGATATTCATCTTTATGCATAGCTCTTCTAGTCTCAATCACTTTGGAAGTCCCAAAGTGTGTAACCTCTAACTTCTTCCATATACAGTTAGCTGCTTCACAAGAAGAAATTTGGCTATATATATTTCTGGTCATTGAACATAGTAAAGTGTTGCGTACCTTATAGTTTAGTTAATTTTCTTGCTTTTCTTGATTAGTAAAAGATCTGACTTCCTTGTCAGGAATTTTATAATCACCAGTAAGCATAACAAAGTTGTCTACTCTATTATTGATAACAAAAGTCTTCATACGATCTCTCCAGTATTCATAGTCATTACCATCAAAGATTGGTGGTCTTGTATGATTCAGATTATCAATTTATCCAACATTGACTCCTGCCATACTTAAAATAACTTTGCACACAACCTTGTTAGTAGCAAAAGTTCGTAATTAAAAAGTTCGGAATGGGAAACGGAATGGTAAAGTTCGGAATGAGAAAGTGAGCAAGAAAAACTTATTCGTGAGTATAAGTATTTCGGAGACCTCCTATGATACCAATTGTAGGATCGAAATAGTGATGTAGATGCTCAATTTACAAGAGGGGGGTGAATTATAAACTTTAAAAAATCCTTTGGAACCTTTAAAGTTAGTTAAGAATAACTATGTTTTCCTTAAGCAAAGGAAAGGGCTAAGTTTAACAAAGTTAAACATAGTAGATTCACAACACCTCTAATTCCAAAAGCGAACTTGGAAAGAGATTCCGAACGTAGGTTCCGGAAATATGGTTCTGGAAATTGACACTTAACAAAAGATTACAATATGAGATTCTACCTTAAAGCGTATAGAATCTAAATGAAACAGAGTACAAGTAAGGAAGTATAAGAAAGTCATACTTTCCTTATATTACAAAATGCAGCGGAATATAAACAAGTAGTAAAACTACAACTAACAAGATATAAGTCTTTTAACCCAAAGAGAAGGGTATCCAACAACCTTGGATAAAGGTCCCTTGATTTATACTTTCAAGCAAGTCTGTCTTACCCACACCAGGGTAAGCCCTCGATACAAAGATCGGAGTCTCTGTCTTGCTATCCCTGCAAGCCCTCAACTTCAAGGTAGTTGGCAACCTCTGTCTTCCTCGGCAAGGAAGCCCTCGAACTTTAAGGCAGTCGTCACCTCTGTCTTCCTATCCTCAGAAGCCCTCAAATGTAATCACCAACATTCGGAGTCGCACGAAGCTTTGAGAGTTAATAAGAGTCTCTCTCTCTAAAAATCACTTCAAGCAAATTAGTCAGCCTTTCAGTACTTTTATCAGCAACGAGCTCTTTCAAATGAGCTCCTATTTATAGGTATGGTCGGCTCCTTCTCCAATGGTCATATTTTCCTTAAAGATCGGAGGGACCTTTACACGTGTCACTTAGACAACGGTTAGTTTATAACAAAACAGACGACATCGTTTTATAACAAAACAAGTGTAACAGAATGTACGACATCGTTTTAATTCTGACTCAAAGGTTCGGAATGAACGCTTCGGAGTAAAGGTTCGGAGTGTAATGAAAATAATAAGAGTAGACAAATTTTAGAAGTGTAAGCAATATAAAATTTCGGAGTCTAACAAAGATATTTTTCAGAGTCTGAATTAATTCAGAGTTTATGAAACAAAGATACTCAAATTCTATTTAATAGGTGAATTCGGAATGAGATTTCGGAATAGGAATTCGTCATCAGAAATCGTAATGAGAATTCATCAACAGAATTCGTAATGAGAATTCTTCATTGGAATTCGTAATGGGAATTCGGAATGAGATTTCTTCATTAGAATTCGTAATGAGAATTCTTCTTCAGAATTCGTATCCAGAATCTTGAATAGAACTTAGTCAGAGTTCATATCTGGAATTCGGAATGAAACTTACTTATAGTTCTTATCCAGAATCCAAATCCTAAAGCAGAATGCTTTATATCAAAATTTCAACGATTCCGAGAAAATAGAAATGAATCTGAATCTCATACTTAATAAAAATATGGATGAAAATAAGATAAGGATAAGTTTTCTTATAAAAGCTATTTTTCTTATAAAAGCAATTTCTTAAGAAAGTATTTTTCTTATGAAAGCAATTTTCCTTAAGAAAATTATTTTCCTTATAAAATCGATTTTCCTTATAAAAGCGATTTTTCTTATAAAAGAAATTTTCCTTAAGATAAGGTGTTTGTGATTTTCAAAACAAGAAGGAATGGAAAATTCATAAGGAAAACCTTATTGACTCAACACCATCCTCAACCATTCAATGCTTTTATGATTCCAATATATGTTGTAATGCATCGTTTTTATGAAGACGTTATGAATAATATTTCTTAATTTTTTTATTTTAAGAATGTGATTTCAATATTTACGTGGTATTTTCCTCAATAAATATTATAGTGATATTTTTAAAAAACCATCTATGATAGCATATGTTGATGAAAAATATGAGTTATAAGGGATGTTACCCAATTATAACATTTATATTATTCATTATAATTTATAATTTTGATGAAGAGATGTTTACAAACCCATTTATTTTCTAAATGTATATCTATAATGATATGTTGAATTCTTTATGATCTTTTGTAATACATATGAATAGATTTTTATTTTGTAATGGGTGTGAACAAAATTATATGTCCCACTAATTCATTGATTATAAGTTAATATTTCATAATTTCATAGGATACACAAGAGATTAACCCAATCCCAAAAAATGGTATAGGAGAGGTTATACGAAGCCAAAACAAGGGTATATGGGATGCTATATCATTCCAAAAAAGGGTACATGGGGGGTTATGCTATGATGGGGAGAGGGATCAAAATATGTTATCCCAATTTTGAAGTAGGTACATTGGAATTTGTCCAATGTTTATCATGGGATTAATGTCTCATATGGCATCCTTGACATACGATTTATATTATTCTGATAACAGAAATAATTATTAAATCATTTTATGAAAACATCTAATTCCATTGTTATATCTCCTGTTTCATGATAATTGATTATATTATTTTTCATTACAAATGATTATACATTTTTTATGTCATAAATCATGATAATTATCTATGAATTTATTTATTATGGTTTCCAAATGATAATCCCACGTTATCATACCCTTTTACTCAGATTATGCATAACAGATCATTTAAATTATCCTTGTTTAACATAAATGTGCATATAAGATGAAACATTATTATGTTTTATTTTCATGAAGATTTGAAGAATGGTTTATGGATGATAAGTCTACGATGGAAGATAGATTTAAATTACTAATAGGATGTTGATGTAGATATTTTAAGTATCATATGTTTATATATCCTTATTTACAAAAAAAATGAACCATTACAGTGTTAGTGTGGATAATAAAGTTAAATAATTATTATTAATATAGTAGGATATATGATTTTGTAATGAAATTGTGGGATTATTTAGTGTGCATCAGAGTAATTTTTAGTTTGTTTAATGAATTTGGATTAGATATCATTTGTCAAAACCCTTGAAATAAGTCTATGTATAGGACAATATAGTAACTTCATTGGTAAGCTAGATATTATGTAGTTTTCCTAAAAATGGATCTCTCTCTAGATACTATAAATTTACATGGTTTTTCATAGATTCATATTGAGGATATAATACAAAAAATTTCCAATTTAGTATATCACATTTATCATTCCCCTTAAAGGTGAATGGGGATTTACTATGCACCTAGATTGGCACATCTATGGGTTATGGTTGGGTTAATTAAAATTTAATTTATGAACCCTTACAAATTATTTGAATATATTATTACATTAAATGACCAGATTTGAACAAAAACTTATAAAAAATTTAAAGGAATGTGAAATGATTTAGACAACCTATATAAGATATTTCAATATTACATTAATTTTCAGAATGGTTATTATTTCATAAAATATATATTATCTTTTTATTAATCAACATGATCCTAGATAAATCATGTTAATGATTAGTATGATTGATGTTTTAGTATTTAAGATAAATTAAAATAAAATTATACGGGGTATTTATTTAATTTGAATATTATTATTCATAACATTATAATATTATATATGATTAGAAATATATACATAATTGGGTTTTGGATGGACAAAAGAAGATAAAAATTGAGATTCATGAAACCATAGATGAATGATGATATATCTTCTTACATATATAAAATGTAGGAAGATAGACCTTGGTAAATTTATAAATGGAATTAGAATATGCATTATGTTTACATAATAAGAAAATAGAATATTTTATTACCAAGTAAAATGATGTGTCTGAAAGAGGAAAGGGAATTTAATCCTAATATATATTTTGTAGTTGTATATCTTTTATGTAGGTAACATGGGAGTTATAAGACATAATAATCTGATCTACGTGTTTACAGTTGTAACAATAAGGTAATATGGTATGTTATTCATTGATGTGGAATAATTGAAGATTTTATATATTGGAACTCACAAATTATATTTTTTGAAGTGTTTATCATTGATATTGTGGTTATGAAAATAAAAAATCTACTAATACATATTCAATATTAGTTTTTCAAAAGGATTTGTGGCAATATGTTTTATTTTACAAATAGAAAATAAAAATGATTTAGTTGTATGGTTATATTATGGTAAATCACGTGATTGAGGAACAAATATTCCATTATTTGTACATGATGTTTATATAATAACGTCTAGTAGAGATAAATAGTTTATTTATATTGATAATTTGATTTTTGATTGATTCTATAGATTGAATGATTCAAATAATTAACATTTTCATTATGAAATTGTTGTGATTCCTGTTATTTTAGGAAATTATAAGCATGATTTAAGTGAATATATAATCATCATATTCAAATATTTTAGTATGTGATATCAGATTTATATTATTTTGATTTTATTAGAAATATTTTATATGTTTTGAAATGAAAAAAAAATTATGAAATGTATTTATTGATCATTTGAAGAGAATTTGGTGTTTTTAGATATTAATGACCTATATTCATTTATATATTATAACTAATGATAAACATTTTATATTTTGGTTAACGAATAGAAATAAGAGGAATAATGTTTCCTCTTTTGGGGATTTTTTTCAACATAAATTTAATTTTACTATGTTATGAATAAAATATATACCATTTTTATTTACTATATGCAATGTGATATGAATAAGGGATGGAAAGAATTTCTCAAAACATAATCAAATGTTGAAAATATTCTTGTGTAATTGAACGAATTAATATATATTATCATATATTCTCTCCCTTGACTGAATATTATTTCCTCTATTTAATTTAGTTGATGATAAAACTATAAAGTCATTTTTTGACTATATTTCTCAGCTATCAATGTATGTTTGGGAAAACTAACTACTTTTTTAATAATACATTCATGGTTTTAGAAATACTTAATTATAAAATAAAATGTTTCCTATTAATGAACTAGAAATTTGATATCGTAATGTACAAAAAAAATTACTACTCTCCCTTAAAAGAATAATTAAAGAATGTGATAATTAAAAGTTTGAGGGTTCATGTCCTTTAATGTGGTATAATCTAATATCGAGGTATATTAGAATAACATTCATTATAAATAGATTCATGTGTCTGATGGATTTCTCAGAACACAACATCGGCCGCATAACGAACCATAATATATTTTATCCAGGCTATTAAATTGATGTATATGAATATTACTAACAAAACCAAGAAATAAATATATACTTTTTTTAAATTATTAAAACAATTTTATATTTTAAACATAAATTAGTGCCTAATTTTATGTACTCATTTTATGGATCAAAATAATATTTCCTCTATAATTATTATTATTTTATTTTTTCCTGAATATTATAATTAATTTATATAATTAATATAAATTATGTTTCTTAAAAATTATTTTCTTTCTAAAATCATCATATTGAAATTAACTTAGGGGGAGATTATGCAATAATTCAAAAAAATAAATATTTTTAATAAATAGTGAAAAGAATTTTATAAAACGAGAATTTTTTATCATTTAATGATAACATTATTCATTGAATTATATATTGAATTAACATAATTTAATTTTGGTATTAAATAAACTAACTAATTACCTAAGAATAATTTTTGTGGTTTTTTTTATAATATTATTTTTAGGATTAAAACACATTTTTAGAAAACCCATTTTTTTGTGGACATTTTTTTTTATCATGATTAATTTAATTAGTCCCTTTATATGAATTATTTCGATGTAATTTTTAAATTATATATTCAATAAAATGTTCTAATTTTCATCAAATTTTTTTAAAAGACATGTAATATAAATAAATCATGTTGTATGATTGTTAATGAATTTTTCAATATCGTTTTTGATTCTTTTTCTTGATTATTATTAAAATAATATTACACATATATGATTTTCCGGTTTTGAAACGTATTCTATATTATAAATATTTATAGTTATTAAAATTTCATATGTTGAACGTATTTGTTATGGTAATTTTAATTAGTAATCCTGATAAATATTCTTCACCTTGTTAAAAGAGGTAATGTTGTGTTAAAACAATGGGTAAAGTAATAAAATCTATCTAACTGTTGAAACTATCTTTTTTTGAATGGGTTTTTTCAACATATTAATTTAAGGAGATAACAATTGTATTTGAAAAAGATATTTGGAAAATGGAAACCCCATATTGATTTTTTGATAAGATAGGTTACATTTTATTAAATATGATACTACATCTCTGTCTCTATATTTAATCGCTCGGATTGATGATTTCATTTTGCTTATTATAGATCAAAAATTATAAAAAAATTATTTATTTATTATATCACCCAAAAAATGCATATAAACTAACCTACTACTATATTTAATAGTGAAATATGTTTTACGCTTAAATAAGATATATTCTAATAAATTATTTTCCATGTATTTTGTATTATCTAATTAAAACCTATTTATATCACCAATAAAATGTACATCTAATAAAATTGATTCGAAATTTTTCATCATAATTTCTATTTATTATTAATTTCTATATATTTAATTTTCATATAGTTATTTAATCATGGTAAAAAAAGACATCATGGTAGATATTACAATGGGGTTAATGTTATTTTACTAAAAGATAATCCTTAAAATGTATTCAAGGAAAGTATAAATATAATTTATTATTTTTTTTATAAAAATATAGAACATTATATTCAATTATTGGGTCCTTTGGTTCATCTTTACAAGATTATTATGTATATATATAATTTAATATTTGAAATATTTTCATGTTTTTTCATTCTCTTACTTATAAATGGAACCATCAATCATCATTTATTAAAAATTATTTAGAACTATATACACACAAAAAAACTAACCAAATATCCTCTTATAATTCATCCCACAATATTATTTAATTTTTGGTTCCTGGGAGACTAGCGTTATATGGATTAAGGTGTATTCTTACTTCTGTATCTCAATGAATATGTAAGTGTATTACTCGAAGCATTCAAATATTTATTTAATATTCAACTTTTTATTAATATATTTTACCTATACCAAAATGAGGAATCTAATATCATCAACATAGTGAGATATTATCATAATAATGAATACTACATATTCAGCTTTATTTCTATCAATTAATAAATGATAATATTGCCTTTGCGTAGGTGTAGACTAACAGATCCACGTAGCAATATGATTTGTTTCCTATCACCAACATTAATGGATAGTTATTATGATTGACTTATTAATTATATATTATATTTATGATATGTTAATAATTATTTAAAGGTTAAATGTTACTTACATTTCATTTATTCTATCTTTGAATTGTTGGAAACATCATAATTGTGTATTTACAAATTGTTATCTCCATGAAGTAATGTAATTCATTAATACCATAAATTTATATGAATAGTAATAAAATTTCTTTATGTTATTAAAAATTATATTTCTAACATTATTAAATCTATTGGGATTATGGTACCATTATATATATTTAATTATCATGACTATAAATATTAATGATTCTTTAAAAATGAAATAGTTATAACCCCGAAAAGTGATTTTAATGAAGAATGACTAATAAAAGGGTAATAATATGATAATATTAAATCATGTGTAGTATTATATATATGATTATGATTCATGAAAGTATTTATAATAAATATTAATGTATTACATATGTTTTTTTAATTTGTATGAAACAACATGAAACTTCAGGTAAGGTTTCTCATATCACTTATATTTCTCCATGATATATGCCATATTCACTAATTTTTTATTTTGTGTAGTATGAAAAATAAATAAGAATTTATTTTATGATTTTTATATGGACAATTATTGGAATTTATGAGTAACTAAAATGTTTCCTCTTTAATGGGGTTTTGATTTGAAGACTTCATCTAGGCAAGTGTTAATTGTCTCAAACTATCTTCATTGATAAATATATTATGTTATGAACCTATGTTAATTTATGAAGTGTATATACACACACATTGAAAAGTTATATCATTAATCTCATTATTTTCATTATATTTAATCTCTCATTTAATGTTTTCCTATCATGGTCTTATGATTCAAAAGATACCAAAGCAATATTGTATTTATATTACAATCTCATTTAAATCAGGATGACATGGGATTGAAATTATATTGAGGTAAATTATGTGATACCCATCTTTACACCCCTTTAATTATATTCTACATAGATATTTTTTTAATTATGATATTTAAGAACCATTTTTAGATCTTTTGTACCCAAAATGGTCGAGTCAATGTTTTCATGAAATCCTTCTTTATTTCTTCTCATTTTTTTGGGAATCATTCTCCTCGATATCATTGTTCTCATAAATATTTTTAAGAATAATTTGAATATACTCTAATAATTGATAAAAATGAAATTTTCAAATAAAAATACACTATAAAATTGATTAATATTAATCTTTATTTGTAAATGATTTATGTTTTAATTAATCAATGAACCTAATAATTGATTTTATAGTCTCTAACATGAATATAATTTCCCACCAACATGATTTCTCAATGAATTTAATATTATTTTTTATTTTTCCAATGTTCTTTTTAATGATATTTATTTCCTTGATATTTTGAAAATTATTTGTTTTTAAATAAGTTAGTTTATAATTATAATGGTATTTTACATAAGAAATAGATATGGAGAACTATGTGGGAGACAATGTAGATTATTTATGTGCTAGTTTTTTATATAAAAAAGATTCTAATGTCAATAAATCCTTGTTTTTATAGCTTGTATTTTTATATTATTTAATTATTAATAATCTACTAATATTTAATATTTATGTAATAACATTTTGGTTCACATTAAATGCCAACATAGGTTTGGATTCAGAGAGGGGTGGTTGACATAGAATATCATTATGGATATGTTTGTGAGATACACAAGATTGGTTATGTTGTTATGTGATATTATATGGGATATTTCTAATGGGAGAATAGATTACTCCCTATAATCTATTATATAAATGGGTAACCCAAGAGAGGGCTTAACCAATAAATTTCTGTTCCAAAGGACAAAATGCACTTGTAAATTCCATGGATTTGGGTTTGATGCCTGGGAAGTTATATCTAGTATATTATATAGTGAGTGGGATTCCTTATGTAAAGTATATTTTGTTAATATATTTTTATATCTTTCTTAGATAGAGGATAGTCAGATGCTTCATGTTTTTGTATGATTCTTAGGTGTTGGGTGTCAATGAAGTATGTTTAGTAATGATTGAGATTCATTTTACTACGAAGGTTCTACCATGTTGTGTTAAGTGAGGGGTGGTAACCTTTTTATTGGGGTTTTCAATCTTGAATAAATGTTATTCATTTAAAATATCTATAAAAATGATGGATGCGGAAAGAATAACGGGAGGAATTAAGTCATTAGTTCATCCTAATATGGACATGTCATGACCATAGGGACTATATTGTGTCCATGTTGGAGGATGGGAAAACATAACATAACCCTCATGGAAACATCATGTTTTACATGTATCAAGATTTTATTTAAACCATATCAATAATTTATATGTAATTACCATGGGGTATAAAGACAAACTATGGTTGGGGGAGGACAATTTAACTATTCTCCATCAATACATCACCCTTCTATATACCCCCTTGATCTATGGTTCACTTGGTGTATTTTTTATAATTATTTAATGTGTTCTCATCCATCGTATTCTATTTATTTAGTCTCCCTGTCTTTACAACATATTTATCGATTATTTGGGTTGTAGTTTAGATATTAATTCCACCAAATCATGGTAGAATCAAGCCGAATTAATGGGTCATTCATAGGTCACAGATAGATGGTTTATTTTATCAATTAACTCAAATAGTTATTGTCCATTTAATTGAAGTTACATTAATATTATAATTTTATAGTTTTATTGTGTAATTCTATTAAGTTTGTTGATTCAATATAATTATTTTTAAAGATTTTTATTGGATGGTGTCGATTGAATGATATATAAATTCAGGGAATTATTAATCAAATTTAGAGTGATTGTAAACTATTGGTGTTTTTATATGATTAATTTTATTGGTTTAAATGGAAAAATTAATTATAAGGTATTAACATTAATTATTTCATTTTTATGATTTTAGATTCGATATTAGGAGATTATTTGAGCCAGTATATGGCATGGATGATCATTGGTGATGGTGTTTGATCATTGATTTGTGGGAAAGACATTGAATGATGTTAGAGGACATTGAAAATTTCCCAAATGATATGAATTTCATTATATTTATCTGAAAATTGGTATTACCATGGATGGTTTATTCACCTTTTTAGTGACCCTTATATTTCATACATTGAAATTACTGAACTTTTGAGGAATAAAAAATCAATTATAAAAATATACATCTAAGATAATATTTTTCTATAACCTATATAAAAATAGAATTGTAAACCCTGGTACATGAGCGAGCTACAAAATCTCCCACTTGGATATTAAATACTGGAACCCCTCCTAGTTATATCATATAAGAAATTTTCTTTCAAAACCTAGTAATGGAAATATAAAAAGTGGTGATCTATAATATTATTATGGGTTAAAAGGGGAGACGTGTAAGGAAAAACATGGGAATAAGGGTATGTGAAAATGAAAAAGATAAAAAATTGATCATTCAACACATACCAGAGATTAAAAACATGAATCATGGCATAAATATACGTAGTTAATTAGACAAGAATCGTAAGGAAATAAAAAACATAAGACATGAAAATATTACATTGAAATAATACAAGGAATTTTGGAAGAGATATAAGCATATATAATAATATCCATAGTAGTTAAGGGATTAGTTTTGAGACCATATTTGGGGACAAATTAATTTAATTAATTGGGTTCACACCCCTTTTAAGCCTTGTATAACATAACTGAGTTCACTCCTCTTTCCAACCAAGTAATAATAAACATATTTCATTTCTCATTCTAGACCTGTATAATATCACAGAATTAATTTCCTATTCTAGCCACGGAATAATTATCCATGTTAATTACTCATTCTATCCATGTCTATCTCATGGGATATAAATCATTACCCAATTCATTAGCGAGAGATATTGGTCTCATCCATCTCATTATTAAAACTTACACACATGTGCTATAAAATCATAAAAATTCATTTCATTAAACATGTAATGAAATGGGTATCATAAATATAAACAAATATCATAACATGTGGATAAAAGATACATTTTTCAAAATCATTTCATCTAAATAAAAACCTATGAAATAGAAACGGATTCCATAAACATATAACACATGATAAATAAATTGTTTTCATAAATACAATGACAATAATCATAAGAAATTCATATAACGAATATCAATGAAATATTTATGTCATCTCATATTATGGAATGAGTAACATCAATATATGGTACCTTATATAGAAAATAATTTTGAAATATCATTAAAAAATAAATCATGAAGAAAATATACTTTCTTCATTGAAAATGTAATTAAATACATAAAACCATTTTTAAATCTTAATCGTAGAAAATACAATGAAAATATATAAAGATGACTTGAAATCATTATCAAAAATATTTTTCTTAAAATATTATAAAATAATATTTACAATATTTTAAAAAAAAATTTCTTTTAAAACACATTTAAATCTTATAAATAAGTATTCAAAAATATTTTCAAAATCATTTAATTTAAAATACATTAAAATTTAGTAAATAAGGTATGAAAACTTTTTGGAAAATGTTTTCTGGGATAACATTTAAAAAAAGTAGGAATAAAATTTTAAAATAATGATTCGGGAAAATTACATTTATAATCATTTTATTAAAAATTATCCTTTTAAAATTCAATGAAATCATCAAGGTATTGTCGACAGCTAGATCTGTACTTTCCATACAATGTAAAAAATATATTACATTTACACAATATAAAGGATATGAAAATTGATTTTCATAAAGTGGAAATATAATTCATTTAAAGATAATGGTATAATAAAAAATTTAAAAATGTATTTTAATGATTATAGTAGACTGGTTTAATATTACTAGAACCATTTTCAGAAAACGTAGTATCCTGACTGATGAGATTATAAAGTCAATCTTACATAAGAAAATATCATAACATTATTATGTACTAAAGAGTAGTAGGATGTTACAAATACATGAATATATAAGGAATAAATATAGGATAATAATTTTTATAACCATTCATGATAGTTGGGTAAACAATTTTCATTAATTAAGCCTAATCATTAACAATATCAAAAACCGATGAGACTCTTTCAATAAAATCAAAAAACATGGTTACATGGGATCATAATCTATATGTAAGAAAATTAAATAACATGAATATTTAAATAACATTAAAATTATTATATTCATGATATTATATGTTAAATTAAAGTTTATACACCTTGTAAAATAATATATGTGCGTAACAAAACCTGAGCCTCAAAGAAGGAAATGTGAGACAGAATAATATTACCGAGTTAGTATCCTTTGAAACATAAACCCCATGAAATAAATATCTTAAAATTGATATATAAATACCCATAAATCTAATTATATAAATCATTTCATAAATCCATTGATATTTTCTACACCACTTAAAAAAATTGGTTGTGAATAAATCAAGTATCTCACAAAACAAAAGTGAGATGAAATTCCATTACGATGTGTATTGAATATCATCATACTCAGTCTAATTCCAATATAAAAAATATAATTTTTGTAGACATATATAATAGAAATTTATTCTTATATCTAATAATTTATATGTTTTTATTATGACTTTATATTACCCTCTTGTTAACAATTTCATGTTAAGTTTATGCTTCAGGTTATATTCTCTTTGTTTTTTCATGTGCCTTAATTTGTTATATATTTTTTCATTATACCTATATAATGATTTAAATAATGTAAAAAATGATATAAATATCCTTTATATTCAGTATATTTTTATTATCATAATAAATATATAATATAATTATGAAATGGAACACACTTTTCATGGAGATGGTGTGTCGTATGTGCACATGAAAATTGTTTCTGTTTTATAGTCATATTGAAAGAAAGTATGTTAATTAAATATATGTATATATATAAATATTAAATAATTTTTATTATATAATATATATAACATATATATTCACTAAAATCATCCATAATACATTCCATGTAGTGTATGAACGAATCATATTGGATTGATGGGGTGGTAGTCCACACTTCATCAAAACAAATTATCATACTAACACAAAATAAAAAGTATAATAAAATGTGTTTTATAATAAATAAATTATAACAATTACATAATAAATATAATATATAACATATATAAACAGATTTTCCCTCATAATGTTTACGATGATATGCGGAAAAGGAAAAATAAACAGTCATTATTTCGTGAGGTAGTAGTTTTCCGTGCTAATTAAAAAGTAAATTTGTTAACCATTATATGGATATGTTTTTAATTTTATGTAACAAACTTGAAATAAATACCAACTATTATATATAATATTTTTTTAATCAATAATCGAATAAATAGAGAGTAAGGGGTGTATAAATTAAATAAAATAAATAATCTTCAGAGAAGATGATACATATTAACTAGCTAACTCTTTATGGTTTGTTCTAGAAGAATTATTAGAATTAATTTCTACCCACTTGAGGATTGTAGGAGGATGGTAGAGATTTGTTTTTGTATTGGGATGATATTTTATATACTATTTGGTTTTGTAGTTCTGCTATAGAGGGAGAGTTGCAGGCCTTTTTATGGAAGCGAAAGGACACACTTGGCATTTAAGAAAACTAGTTAGGTTTACCATTGTTTTTTATTACAAAATTTCAATACAATATATTAAAACTAAATAATATAAAGTTATTGGATGATTAATGTCCATAAAATGGGGTTTGAACAGTTTTATAGGTCATTTTATGAATAAAATTAATGGTTTAGTACTTTATTAACATAATCGTTTTCATAAACATTGTTATTAATTTAAATAACATTCACTAAACATTTAAGTCAAAAAAATAGTTGAACATATTATATATTATAAATATTTATGATTAAAAATATGGAAGACATTGTTTCAAAATTATAATCTCAATATTTTTTAAAATGAATTTAATATTAATCCATCTAATGGGATAACACTGATGGGATATAATGTAAAAAAATCAAAAACATTGCAAGGTTTTGATACCCAATTTCAAAATAAAATAGAATCTATTGACCTAAATTGTATTAAATTATTAAAATATTATCCAATTATACTTTTAGAACACATTAATATAAAAAAATTTATTTATAAATTAATTAGATTAATAAGAAATTTTCAATTAAAACCTAGTATTTTTCACTATTCTTCCAAAAATGATGATTCTCAAAAAAATCCCAAATATTCACTATAAGAAAACATCAAAATTATAAATTGAAAAATTATTTGTATTATGTAAAATTAAATTTATAAATTTATGTAGAACTAATTTAATTTTATTTCACCAATGGACATTAAATGTATCTCTTTTAAGAAAATAGTATTTATAAACATTATGAAATTTACCAATAATAATATCATTCATCATTAATGTGTTTGATTTATAACTATTAATATTACGATGTTTAATGTTTATATTGTAATTATATCATTTAAATAATTATATCTATAAAAATATGTTTGGTTGAAGCTCTTTGTTTAGTGTAATGTAAGCCGGGTTTGTGGTGCGTCTTGCATAGGCCATGTTGGTGTTTCATGTAATGTACTATGCCTCAACAAACATTAGTGTTCTATGTACTGTAGCTAAAATTAATGTTGTTTGTAGTTCATGATTAACTTGGTGTTGCTTATAACACAATCCAAACAAATTGATTTAATATAAAATAAACAATTTTTATTGTTATATGAAATGAAAAACATCAAAATGGTTAAATTAATTCCTCAAATAATAATTCAAAAGATCTAAAGGTGTAACATTAAACCCCCCCTTAAATTGAATTTCTCCATCAAAATTTTTCTCAATTATCATAGGTTTAATACTTGATTTCTTCATTCATAGAATCCCACATCGTAAAAATGGGTAGTAAAACATCCATTATAATGGGAAAGTTGAAACCATAACGATTTCCCCATATAGAATATAACATGGTTTTTACATAGGATAATGTAGTTTGAGAGTGAATATTGGATATGGAAGAAAAGGGTAAATATTTATAAGGATTGATTGAGTTCATCAATAAAAAACAAGTAAATGATTAATGAAAAGTTGAATGCCAGAAATTCATAAATAAGTGAAGATTTATAATACCATTGGTTCGATAAAAATAATGGTATTCAAAAAGAATTAATTATCTTATGTTTTAGTAATTCTTCTATTCACTAATAATATAATAAAAGTTTCTTATTAGTTATATTTCTATAAATAGAAATTTATTCATTGGTTATTATTTTTAATATTTCAAATTCATCAATTAATTAAGGAAATAATTGTCTAGAAATTATCTTTGATGCAAAAATAACTAAAATTCACATTTATCAATTATTAAGGCCCCAAATTACTGAAAATTATATATATTTATATATAAATATTATTAAAAATAAATATAGTCAATACATTAATCTTTAAACATTAAAAAGAAACACTTTTATTTCATTATAAATAATTATTCACCAATATTAATTATACATTAACATGGAAATCTTGTAGGATAGTGGTATGTGTGAAACCTTATCATCCTTCAGTCATGGGTTAAAGACCCAATATATTTATAGACTTTATCGGTTTTCACCCAATATACATGATGTCATTTTCTAAAACCATACTAATAGAATTTAGAAAAAATATTGGACATCCTTGAAATAAGGTTAATCACTAAATAACATTTTTTCCATGTTTTCCAATAAAATATCAATACAAACAAACTTTCTCTGAAATTTATCATAAAATATCCATGAGTGGTTAAACATATAATTTTTTTAAGAGATAAAAATACAATACATTAGAATGAAATTCAATAAATCAGAATAAAATTTATTCCCCCATATATCACAATGTTGCTCTTAGTTGTCACATACAAAATGTGTGAGAATCCTCATCATATTTTCTATTAAAACATATTAATAAAATTAATTACCATAAAACCATATTGGAAACACGAATATGTCCTTATTATATGTATTTTAGATTTAATCCATGAATCCAGAAATGTTGAAAACTTCATCAATGATATCATAAAGAACCTGTTAATAATTCCTTAATTAGATACAATGTAATCAATACCTTCCTATTTACTAATTTATATCCCACATATCTTTATCAAATTAAAATTATCATAACATAAAAAACATATTAATGATTTTATATCCCATAATCCATTGTTTTCCATGGACAACACCTTGCCATTATATCACTTTTATATTTTACTAGAACCATTCAATGTGTTCTTATATTTTAGTAGAAAAAACACAATCTAAAAAATCCTTATATATTCACCTTTCTTATAAAATAATTAATGAAACATAATACCTAAAATATATTATTATTACACTTTATCTGTACTCCATTTACAAGGATACATCATCTTATTACACAATACCTTTTTCCCTTCACATATCATTTGTAGTCTCTTCATCATCAAAAATGTAACTATTACTCATACCAACTTGGTGACCCGCATCAGGAACGTTCCTCGTCGTATATTGAAATGCTTAATGAACTTTTATTCCACAAATAAAACACATTACATTTAATGATATCATAGGGATTCTAACATTATCTTCCAGTTTGTAAACATAAGTAGTCATTTTTCCATTCCAGCCCCTTTTTTGTGTCTTTATTTTCCACAATCATAACATATTCTTATTTACCTAATACATTCAGTTAGTTTATTATTTACACATTCCTAAAACAAATGAAATTAAATCATCTTTCCTAAATTGTCTTGATTACCTGAACTCTCAAAAAACACATTTTTTTTCTTCCTTGGTGAGTTTGAGAGTTGGATACGGTGAACATTATTAATCATGTTCCATGAAAACAAGATAGGCATGATCACAACATATTTCAATCTAGTAATCATTGTAGTTGAATTATAAATCGATTACCATATATCACATACATTGATAATCCTATTCGTTCAGGTACCTTCCATTGGGTATAACAAGATGCATAGTGTGAGTACTACATTTCAAAGAAAAAACCACATAGTTGTGAAAATAATTAATTAAAGGAGGACTAAATCATCAAAAAATCATTTATATATACACCCATAGGTTTATACTAGGTTATTCATAGAAAACAGATATTTAAAACCATCATGATTGTTTTTGTAGATTTTGTGAATTACTAAATCACATCACATAGGATTATCAAACCAAGTGTGAAATACAGCTTGTTGTGTACCAAATTTCCTCGAGTTAGTCATGTAAAATCATGTCAGAGTTATTATCCCCAGGTATATATGTTCTAAAGCAACATCCTCTTGTACTATCCATACATGGATTCATTACTATAAATCCACTCACTCTATCCTTAACTAAAATTATGGGTTATTTTCTTATGATTTTCTTTATCTTTAATATTATCCTGAGACATGTACATTGGTTTTCAATAAGGATTTATCTTAATAGATACCATTGTTTAACTAATCATTTTCTAGGATACAAACCATTGGGTCTATCTCTTTCAATAAATAGACATTACAGGACTATTTTGAAATACTTAAAAAATTATAAAAACAAATACCTAATTATTGTATTGGTAAATTCTTATGGAAACTTAGAAACATAAAAATTAGTTTATGTGAAATACACAATACCTCATAAAAGTTTTTCAAAGACTATAAAAACTTTTAGAAATATCATATATAAAATATGTCTTCATAGGATGGGGAAGGAAAAATAAAAATGGGTGAGCACTTATGCTAAGTGAGGGTAAACAAGGGAGATGTGTAATCATAAATATGGGTATAATGGTATAAGAATAAGATCAAGAAAATATATGATCATAAACTTCATATAAAATATTAAAAATATGAATTAGGGAAAAAAATATATGTTTTTTATAAGACATGAACTAGAAGAAAAAAAATAACATAATTCATAAAAAATAACATAGGAATAATACCTTTTAGATGGGGTTTTCTTAGTGGTAAGAATTGTTAATCCTACATGAAAAATTTTGGTTCAAAACCCATTGGGCGTAGGTACTGTAGCAGTACTATAGAGTACTGTAGTAGTAACGGCATTATAGCAACGACGTGTACTATAGCGGCGTTAGGTAACTATTGCAGCGGCAAGGTACTGTTGCAGTGGAAGGGTACTATACGGAACAATCACAGGCAGGTACTGTAGAATTACTATTCACATAATGGGCTTTGGGAAAAATATTTGGGCCTTCATTCCATGTAATGGGATAAATTACCACTAGGACTTCAAGATATGTAATGGGTCTCCCTCTACCCAGTTAGAAGAGGGCTTTGATTTGATTTAATACTAAATGAGTCTTCAGTCTCAACCTTTAAAAAGGCATTGCTACCTAGAAAATATTAATGGGTAGAGTCCTTTACTGAACCAGGTTCAAACCCCATTCAAACCTAATTTATATAAATTGAGTTCACTCCCTGTTTGAGACTTATAATACTGAATCGAGTTCATTTCTTGTTCCATCCCTGTAATTATAAAAAAAATTGATTTCCCATTCAATCTCAATAATACTTAACCATGTTTATTTTTCATTATATCTATATCTATCTCATTATATATAAATCATTATGCAATAAATAAGAGTGAGATATAGGACACACCCATCTCAAAATGAAAACATATATGCATCTTCCAAAAAATCATTATCATTAAAATCATAAACCATGCAATGTAATTGGTATCACAAACATATCAACATATCAAAACATGTGGAAAAAATAAATAGGATTCATAATGATTTCATCAAATGAATAACCCATTAAAGAGAAACATATTTCATAAACATATTTCCCATGAAAGAGAAAAGTGTTTCCTAAATACCAAGACATTAAGTCTAAAAAATTGATTAAATGTACAAGAACGTTGCATTTAGATAATTTCTTATAAGGGAATGAGTAACATTTATATATTCTTTCTTATATAGAAAATATTTTTGAAATATATTTAAAAAAATTATTCATGAAAATAGCTTATGTTATTTCAAATTTTATTTTCAATACATAAAACCGTTGGAAAATAATTTTCATAGAAAATAACATGAAAATATATTATTAAGTCTCAATATAATTTTGAAAAACATATCCCTGGAAAATATATAAAATGTGATTCAAAATATTTTAAAAACCTTTTTTCTTTGAAAAACCCTTCAATACATAAAAATATAGATTGAAAATGTTTTATAAAACAATTTCATTGAAAATAATTTTAAAACTTATAAATAAGAACAGAAATCATTTTTAAAACAATTTTCGTTAAAACTAATAAAAGAAGATGAAAAAATTTTAAAAAAGATTCCATATAATTTAATTTTAAAAGGTTTTTCTTATGAATTAAACATTTAAAAATGAAATGGAATATTAAATAAAATACTGGTTGGTAAATAAATACATGTCATAAAAGGTAAAAACAAAATTCCTTTTGCAAGGAAAAAAGATAGAAAAAATAATTTTTTGGAAAGAAGAATGAATATTATTTTGATGTTATAGGTAAAAGAAAAAATAGGTATTTTTTAAAAATATTTATATAAAATGGTACAATATTCATGGAATCCTATTTAGAATACATATACTTCTGGTCGAAGAGAGAGTAAAGGATGGCTTTAATATAACAACATAATTAACTATCTGAAATAAAAAATATTTAAGATGGTACTAATACATGAATATATGATAAATAAATATAGGATATTTAAGTTCCTGAATGATCTTGAGGGATGGATAACTATATTTAATTAAAGAACCCTAATCATTTAGAAATCCTGATATGTGATGAGATTGTTTAAATAAATTCTTACATCTTGAATACATGGGATCATACTCTCCATGTAAGAAAATAAAATTTCAGGAAGCATTAAATATAATTAAGATAAGTATATTCATGATATAATATGTAAAATTTAAGTATATACAACAAGAAAAATAATATTGGATCAAAAAAAAATAGGAGCCTTAAAGAATGAAAATTAAAACAATACTATTTTACTAAATTAGTATCATTTGAATCCTAAAACCGATGAAATAAATACAATAAAATAGAGATGAAAATACCCATAAATTTAAGTAAAATAATATTTTAATACATCCATGTGGAATATAAAAATCACACAAAATAAATGGGAGGTGATTAAAACATGTATCCCATGGAAATAAAAAGTGTGATGAAATCCCCTAACCATGTGCCTTAACTCTCATCATACTTGTTAATAAGACTAATATAGTACATATATGTTTATTATAAATATATCATAGAAAAATATTCTTATATATAACAATATATATGGCTTTATTATGGATTTATATTTCCATCTTGTAAGAAATTCCATGTTAAGGCTATGCTTTGGGTAATATTTACTTTTATTTTTGTCATGCGTCTTACTTAGTTTTATCTATAGTACTTATACTTATATCATGAAATTTAGAATTTAAATCATGATATAAAAAAAATATTCAGTATATTTTTATTATAACAATCTATATAATATATATGTATGACATGAAATACATTGTTCATGGAGACAGTATGTCGTACATATGCATAAAGGTTATTTCCCTTTAATATGTGTATTGAAAGAAAGTATGTAAAAGACATATATGTATATATAAGTAAATATATACCTATTAATGTAGCTTTATTATATATATATCAAATATCTATTCAATAATCGTATCATTAATTCATTCCATGTAGTGTATGAATGAATCACATTTTTCTAAGGGGATTGCAGTCCATACATCCTCAAACGAAATTATCATGATAACATGAAATGAAGAGAATAAAGGCTTATGTGGTAAAATATTTATAGAAGCATAATGAAATAATAAATATAATATAAAACATTAATAAACATAGTGTTTATCATAATTTCTACCATGATGGGTGGTAATGTAAAAATGAACAATCATCATTTAGTGAGGCGGTAGTTCATCCTACACGTAAATAGTACGTTCCATACCTATTAGAGGTGTGTGTTTGTGTATAAAAAACCCTTAGAATAACAAAATAATTTTATATTAAATATAAATGTGTTTTTATAATAAAATAAAATAATTTTATTTGGAGGATTGGGGAAATAATATAAAATAAGCTAGCTTGAGGGAAGGTGTTATCTGTTACTCAGGTAACTCCTTTTGGTCTATTCTATAATGAATCCTTGGATATATTTCTTCCCAATGGGAGGATACTAAGAGGAATTGATAGGTTTTTTCATGTTTATATTTTAGATATTGTCCTAACATATTTGGTGTTAGAGGTGTGAAGAAGAGGGAGAGGTGGTGGCCTTTTATTGGAAAGGGAAAGGATAAACTTCACATTTTAAAATAAAGTAAGTTTTAGCCATGTTTTTACCTATCCAAAGTCATTCCTTAACAAAAAAACTAAATAATGGACGTTTAATGGAATAAGAATGGAAATAAAATGGGTTTGGACATGTTTTAGGTCTTTTTTAGTACTAAATATATGGTTGGGTACTTTATTATCCAAATTTCACTCTTATCCATTTTAATTATTTTTAATCAATTTAGAAAATAATTCTATTAAAAATTAAGATGAACTTATTAAAAATTAAAAAGTTTGTTTATTACAAATTTGTATTTTTTTCCCAAAATTATAAAAACAGTAGTGGAAGAAATTAATTTATAATTAATCCTACTGATGATAGTACACTACTAGGTTTTAATGTTAAAATGTCAAAACTGTTTCCATATTTTTTATACCCAATTTCATAGATAAATTGATTCAAATTCACTAAAATGGATTAATTAAAAAATTATAATCCAATTAAACTATTATTCCAATTCAATATATTATTTATCCTTTTAAATAAATTAGATGAAGATGATGTTTTGAATTAAAATGTAGTGTTATCACTATTCCTGCAAAAATGATGTTTTCCCAGAATAATCCCAACAAATTTCTTTAACATAATTTTGACATCATAAAAAAAATTATGTTTATTTTTTCAAATTTAATTTTTAAATATGTCTAATACTAATTTTATTATTTTTCACATTAAGACATTAAATGCGGTTCATTTGAGATAATTCTATTATAAAACATTTAAGGACTTTACCAAAAAATATATCTTTCATCATCATTATTTTTTACATATATAAAATCATTATAAAAAATATAAAAATTATTTATCAATTTTCATATTACTATGTTTAACATCTATATTATAGTTATATCATTTAAATAATTATAATAATAAAATGAGATTTCATTGAAACTCAGTGTTGTGTTTAATGTATTCCAATTTTGTGTTGTCTGTAGTTTGTGTCGTGTTGGTTTTGTGTGTGACATACAAAAAGTCACAAGCTATCCTCATTATTCCATGTAGTCATTCTGAAATTTATATTGCGTGTAGTGAATGATTATAATGGTATTTCTTATAAGTTAATCAAAACATAGTGCCTTAATATAAAATAAACTATTTTTAGTGTTACGTGAAATACAAAATATAGAAAAGTTAAAATTTATTTGAAAACAAATCCCCAAATATCATGGTGATAAAACCATTAATATTATCCCAATTTACTAAATAATCTCATATAAAAATAAATCGATGTAGCAAGGTCTATAGAGGACCCTTTAGAATGTGAATAATGTATTTGGTAATGATGGTCAAGGGATTGATTAAATATATGTGGTGAGTTATGTAGACCATAGTAGGTTTCCAAGTTGATGATAATGAATATATTAGGCCATGGTATATGTATATATTCCATGAGGAGGGATGAGTGATGTACTAAGAAACTATGGCCTTGGTAAAGGGTACATAATAACCATGACATACCTCATAACCTAAAATCTTTCATACTAGATAGTGGAGTGAGTGATATTTTACCACTTTTAAATGATTAACCACCTGTGTATTACCTATTTTGGATTATTTTTATGATAGGTATGAGATGTATGACCTTATATGATTTTAAGGGAGATGGTAACTGGTGTATCCTTCAAATTTGATGTTTTTTTTAGATTTCCTTAAAGTTTGATTAGTCAATTATATAAGAATGGTTATATGGGATGAATTTATTCCCTCATAGAGATGAGATTTGGTCCACAGTTTGGAAAACAAGAGACAGAGCCATATATAGTGGCTATGAATATATGTGACTTACGGAGACCTTGGAGGGAGCCATAGTTACATTTTATCCCTCGAGAGTGGTAATATAAGGAAAAATCAATTATTAATCCCAAGTGACACTATCAAACCATTGGATAGATAATGTGATCCTAGATTAGATATATTTAAATGGATGGTTTATTCAATTCAAAGGATAAATTTGGAGATATGGGATGGTTTTGGGTGAGTATCTATCCCACATTATATAACTTGAGGATATTGGGTGATTTTGAGATCCTCGATTTATATGATGTATACTTTACATATATATATATGTGTGTGTGAGATGTTTATGGGGTCTTAAGTGTAAGGTTAGGATGAATCCTCAAATAATAATGACCTATTACATATTCTAGGGATTGGCGTGACCCCTATATGTATGATATATTAGGTTCCCATAATGTGATGCATCCCTTAGGTGTATGTTCGATGGTTATGGGTATAGTTTCCCCCCATGTGTATGTTAAATATACGGTTACAGGTAATCCATGGATCCCACTTATGTGTGAAACTTTCTAATGTTTCTAATGAGAATTATTCCCATATTTTTGTTTAAGTCATGTCCTTATAGAAGAAAAAAATTGATTGTATGTTTTATGAGGTTTTAGGGTGAGTTGTGGACCTCAAATGTATGTGACGGATTTAGGTAACTTGTATGAATCCTTGATTTGATGGATATATGATGGTACCAAAGAGAAAATAGCTCCCCCAATTTATCTTATTCTCAAAGTCATTGTAAACAATGTGGTTTCCTATTGATATTACTCTCATAGTTTATGGGTTGGGAATGGTTCCCCAATGGTGGTATACTATATGATTAGAGACAACTGATACTAGATGAAGTATTTTTATTCAATATTGGTTTATATTATATAACTAAATTAATAAAATTATTTTTTATTATAATACATAATTTTTAGTTGTTATATGAATGTTATATGTGTGTATATGTTGTTTACTAATTATTATTAGGAAACTAATGGGGGAGGCATAGTAAATTTTACTCACACCTTGCACATGTAACCTTGGAACTATGATACTAGATTAGACCTCGTGACTATAGTTTGAGGAACAATGAGGGATATGTTTTTATTATTAGATTCGGGAAGCTTTATAGGAACTGGAGACTCAAATGTGATGAGGATAATAGATAGTAGTAAATCTACCTTATATTTTATTTCCATTGTTTATTTTAAAAATGTGATCTACAAGTGGGAGACCACTAGGATGTATGAAATTGTGATTTTATAATTTATTTGATTTATTATGGTTGATTTTCACTAATTATATATACTAAAATATATTATTATTATGGATATTGTTTTGGTTATTCTTATTTTTTTCCTCTGATATGATGGAATAATCCTTAATATCTTCAAATTTTATAAAATATTTATTTCAAATTACTTTAAATATATTTTAACTTATGTTGAAAAAAATGAATATTTTATCTAGAATTATATGAAACAAAATAGTTATCATTAATTTATCTTGACACTGAGATTATTCGATAAATTTTATTACACACAAGGTGACGTCTTATCGGACAACAATATAAAATTAATATTATTTTGTAACATGATATTTTTAACCATGATATTGGAATGGTGTGAATTAATATGAATAAATAAATTATGTAAATATGTTTTAAACATTTTTATTAAATAATTTCATTGTTTACTAATTAATTTTAAATGAAAATAGAAACCAATTGTTTATAATGGAATTTTTTATAAAAAAAACTATCTTTATGCACCCAAATGAATTTTATCATAATAAATTAAATTAATTATTATTATTTAATTAAATTAGTTAAATATATATATTATATTTTCATTATAAATGTTTTTACAGTCATCCTTTATATTTTATATTCATTATATAAGAACAAATCAAATTTTACGCATAAATAGTTGTACAGTCTTAAAAGGTTTTTTTCCTCCATTTGATGGTCAACTTGTTTTTAAATCAAATTTTGAAAAATTTATAAATTTTAGTCAAAATCATTTATCATAATTTTTAGAATATAAATATTTTAATTCACTTTGATTTAATGTATGGGGGTTTTATGAGAAAATATTGAATTTTAAGTGAATAGTGTGAAATATAAATTTTTTTAAAAAACTTATTTTAGTTAATTTATTACGTATTTTAAGAGTCCCAATGTGGTTTGAATATGTTTTCAACAAAAATATGCATTATTTACTTATATATTTTCTTGTTAAATTAATTTGAATCAAATTTATAGTATATTATAAAATTTTGCTTAGGGTTTCAAGACTGTTTTTTCTAAAAACGATTTTGAAATTCATAATCTTCCACCATTATAATTAATTAAAAACATATATAATGGGTAAAACAAAAAATTAAATATACATTATATATATAAATATGTATTATTTTTGTCTTGTTAAATTATTATTATTAGTCATAGTGTTAATAAATGTTCATCCTTTTTGAAAAACAATACTCTTCTAAAAAACCATTTGTTTCATCATGACCATGAGATTAATATTAAATAAAATTCTTCCAGTATTTTGAATTTAATTGATTAAAAAAATTCCTTTTTTGAATAGTAATAATTATTTAATCTAAAAAGGTAAACTTATTTTATTATAATAATTAATATTTAAAATAACTAAAATTAATTAATTCATTTAAGGATCAAACTGGTTTTTGCACATTACATGCATTTGTGAAACAATCAGTTTTAAACATCAATATGTTTTTTATTTAATTAAATTGAATTAATAATTATCAAACTTTTGTTTAAACTGTATAATAATGTTTTTTAATTATAATATTAAAGGGATAATTACCAATGCTAATGAAAAGATAAATGTTAAATTAGTAAAAACCATAAAGATTAAATTTTGTAAACATAAATTCTAAGAAAGATCTTGATAGAAAACATCAATATTTGACATAATTTATGAATTTAACCAGAAATAAATCCTTAAATTTAAATATTTTTCACTTTTAAAGGCACACGTGGTATTTTTGGTCCCCCAATTGTGTTTAGTTTTTGGTATTTACAAGAATGCAAATCATCATCCTTTGTAAAAGGGCATCCACTCTTCCAGCATATTCACACATCTGTAGCCATTTTTTGAACCAAAACCTGAAAAAAATAACATAAGAAATAGTCTAATTGGATCCAATATCAATTAATTTAGGAAACAAATCTAACCAAGGGTGTCATTTGGTGAAAAGAAATAGTAGATACCTGAATAATAAGTAACTTTCATAAAAGAACATTTTTTGTTTTATTTCATACTATACACCATAAATTATTTGTTTAAAACCATTATATAGAAAATCTAGTTATACCACATATAATATTATATTTTTATGTTAATTATAAATCCTAAACCCAAACACACATCAATAAAATGTATTATGAAATCTTAATTCGTGTGTATGAAAAATAGCTGCCTCGCTAAATGATGTTTTCTGTTTTCCATTACCACAAATCACAGTGGGCCATAATCATGGACATATGGATTATATATTATATTTATGATATTTATTACATAAATTTAACTATTTCGTATTATTATCATATAATCCCTATTATCATTTAATAGCATATGGAATATGATAAAATTGCTCTAGTGTATTGTGGACTACCGCCACACGAAGTGATATAAAGTTTTTTCCACCAATGTGTTACATGAAAGGTAATAAGAGTAACTAAAAAGAATATATATTATTTAAATTATATAATTAATTAATTAATTAACTTTTATATTTATATAAATTAAATATATCATTTTTATATTACCATTTGACAAAAAAGTTATAACATCGTTCGTTGACATGTTGACTACCAGCACCTCAAAGTGATATGATTCTTATTTTCTCCTCCCCACATAACAATAAAGATATATATATATATATATAATATTTTTTTAAATGATATAATGATTAATGTGTTTAGATAAATGATATTTACCTTCTTTTAATAATGATCAAGGAAAAATTGGAATGTTACTTATGCATATGTACGACATACCGTCTCCACGACCATAACTTTTGTTCATTTTTTTATAACAATAATTCATGATTTTTTATATAAGTATAAATAGAGTATAAATATTATAATTATTATATGTAATTTTAAATAATGAACTCATTATCCTTAGTCGACCTTCTATATTCATTTTTGAAACATAAACCGAACAGGGTCAAAACATATGAATTAAACCTAATTCATTATGTAATTATATATAATTTTCTTGTAAGTAAAATAATCTAAAAAAAATTGGAAAATTTTCTCATGATATTAAATAATTATATTAAATTTATTATTCAATAAGATGAATAAAATGTGTTACACATCTAGATATTGGTATGGATTTTTTCTAATATCCCAATTATTTTTATGAGGTACATTCCATATTCAGCACTTATTTTGGTGGTGTAGTTTATATAATATTTTTTATAAACTTTTATGATTATTATTATTGAATTTAAATGTATTTACATAACCATAATAATATTATTTTTTCGTGGGGTTTATGTTTTCAATTTTAACAAAGCGAAAATCTATATTTATTGCAATTTTTTTTCTTGAGACATCTTTCATGTTTTGATCCTTTATAATTTTATGAAGGGAATATAGATTCTATTTTATATTTTATATAATGAATGTACTAATTTTAATGATATTATTAGTTTCATATAATTCTATTCTTTCAAGGATATTATGATTCAATCTTACGAATATTGTAATAGTTTCAGGATACAATCTCATATATTATTAGGATTGTTTATGATTAAGTCCCAAATATTTATATATTATTAATATACTATATAAAAATATATAAAAAATACTATGCTATATTTTTTTAGGATAACACTTGTTTTCCCTTTACCTTTTTCTATTTTTAGACTCATGGTTTCAGAAATAATTTTTAAATGAAAATTTAATTTTTCAATCAAAAAATATTTTCAAGTAAAATAATGTTTCCAAAAAAACAAAAAAAAATATATTTTTTAATGTTGAAATTATATTTTCCTAAAATAATTGTTTAAATGATCCATAAAATATTCCTTTCCTATAATTCAAGGTTATTTTGAAATAAAATTATTTTCAAAATGTTTTATGTTTTAAAAGATCCTTTCAAAAAGAAAAGGTAATTTCCTCTATAATGTTCTTAATGAAATTTTATGGGTATTTACATTAATAAAAATAAACAAAAAATGTTGTTTTGTATCCTCCAAAGGGGATATTTTTTATTTTTTCTCTTCTCATTATTTATTTTTTTGGATCATATCATTTTTAAATAGATTTTTATGAAATATTTTTCTTTTCCATAGGTTAATAATTAATGAAATATATTATTACTATACCTTTTTTTCCCATAATGAACCATATTTCAAATATATTGTTTTGAAACCCATTTCTTTTCTAATGGATATTTATTATTCTAATATAATTATAAATAACTCATTTCATTTCCTCATGTTAATGAAATTTCAAATAGATTTTTATTGAATCTATTTCTTTTCAAAGGGTAAAACATATTTCAAAGATAAAATTATGAAACCAATTTCTTTTACCTGGAATAATCATGTATCAAATGGATTTATTTAGAGCCTGTTTATTTTCCATGTTTAAATCATATTTTTATGAGATTTTTATTGAACCGATACGTATTAATTATGTTAATTTATTCTAAAAAGATTAATTGTTTCTTTAATATGATATGATGAAATGAATTATTTATATGCCTTAATAATTATTTAGTTTGTAGAAATTAGAAATTTGGGGTTCACTAAGAAAAGGCAAGGTTGTCTAGTTATATCATATATTATGGGTGTGCCTAGATTGATACCAAATTAGTTGGATAATGATAATGTTATGTGGATAGTTATTTTTGAAGTTATTTTTATAGTAATTTATATTTTTAATGGTTCAAGAAGTGTTTTATAATGGTTTTAATATGTTTAATGAGATTATTTTCCAAGATACCAATAAGTATATTGTTTTATTTTTATGTATTTATGATATTCATTTTGATCGAAAGTGATATCACATGGCTCAAGATTATTGATTCTTATTACTCTTTCTTATGTTAAAGACCTATGTAATTTTATCATATTATATTTGTTTGGTAATGGAAGAGAAAATTTCCTTAATTATTTACTCAGGAACATTAAATATAACATCATGCACATATAAACTATTATACTCAATGGGGATCATCAATTTTTAATGTTTATGTTTACCCTTACTGATCATTAAAACTCCCTCATCCAATGTTTCATTTTCCTTGGGTCTTAATGAATGATGATGAATGATTTATTTCAGTAAAGGTTTTAAAAATAATTATATTCATGACATAACTAAAATAATAAAATTTCTGTTAAATTGGAAAATTTTCATTATATTAATTGGGAATTGTTTATATAGAAGTTGTTTCTATTATCTAAATCAATTAACCTAAAAATTATTGAGAATTTATATTAACCATGTTTATAAGTTGATGTTTTCTGACATGAAAAGATAAATGTTGTTAAAAATATCAACATTTTAGCCATAATTTAATGTTATTTATTTTTTCTCTGGATTCTGGAGTACCAGTTATAGGATATTACAAGTGGTATCAATGGTAAATTTAGATAACATCATAGATTATGATGTTTAATGTGATGTTATTTTAATTCTTACAGATTCCATAATTTGAATATAAGGTTATGTTTTATCATAGTTTTAAATATATAGAAACCCCATTTGTGGAATTTAAGTCGTAATATTCTTTTAGATTATTAATTTAATTTTAGGATAAATTCTATTTGGTTTATTTATACATAAAACATCATTTTTATGTTATATATTACTTTATTTTGTTGGAGAAATAAGTTTTATGGTATTGAAAACCATTTGGGTTTATATGAACTAGGATAATATAAAGATTTTTGGAAAAAATGTTTTTATCAAAAAGATAAACATTAGAGTAAAGTGTGATATAGTGAATAAATGATTTATTTTAATTCAACATAGGATCCACATATTTTTGAGCTTTTAATCAGAAAGGTATAAGAAAACTGATCTGTATGAAACTATATTTGATTATTTTGTTTTTATTGTTATATAAAATATAGTGTTTTGAAATTATTTAGTATCAATTATGGCTATTATAGTTGAATTTTAGAGATTAATTTATCGTGTATAGAATTATTCATTTTAGGATTTTCATTACTATGTGTTACACATTTTTATGTTGGTTCATTTATAAATATTTGTGGAATAGCATGTTTTTCCATTAATTGTTATGTGGTCATTAATAATTTATTTTCATAATTTTTGTGTCATAAAATTCGTCTTGAATACTCATATTATAGTGAAAAGATGATATTGTGTTCAAAATTTTCCAAATGATGAAATATTACTAGTTAAGTAAGTATATTTCATTATGTTTTCAGTTCAAATGGTGAAAATAAATCCTCCATCTTTAGGAATAGAACTTAAAATGAAATGTTTTCATATTAACAAAAATTTTTGATGATATAAATGACCTCTTCATAATTTATTTTTCTTTTTTTCATTTATCATTAAACTCCTCTTGACCACATTATCTATCCCTATTTATTAGTCGAGGGGATATATATTTTCAGATCAAATCCATTATTTAATTTTCCTCCAAGGTTCTCCCTATGCGAAGTCCTATTTATGCATAACTTATTGTGTCCTTTATGTTTCCCACATAGCCTTTTTTATGGATGTTTTATTTATTTCAATTTTATTATGTGGGTTTCTATTATTTATTTCTTAAAATTATAATCTATTTCTAACCAAGACAAATTTTTAGGGCGATGTCCATTTTAAGGGTGTATGATATAACATCCTGAGATTTTATGAAATATCATCTTTTAAAATAATATAAATTCTTTTGTATCATTAAATACATGATATTAAATGCTTATATTAAATTTAATGCATTATAATATTTATCTTTTGTTTCATATAACATTGGGTGTTTCTGATAAATTGGGTTACACAGATTGTTGAGTTTTATTAGACAACAATTTAATATTTATTTTATTATTTCACATGATTTTTATCACCTAGCCATTGGAATAGATGAAACAATTAAAATATAATTTATATAAGTATAACTTCTAAATTTTCTTTAAAATCTATTATTGGTTACTAATTAATTACAAAGGATAATAATACACAATTGAATATAAAAAATAGTGTTATATGAAACTAATTTTATGAGACTACATAAATTTTATATTAATAATATACATTACTTAATATTATTTAATGATATTAATATATATATATATAATGGAATATTTTTTAATACATTGAGTAGGTTTTATAGGCATAAAAAGAGAATAAATTCATTTATACACATAATACGATGTATTTGATTTCTTCTGAATGACATTTTTCAACCATTTAATGGGGCACTTATACTAAAACAAAATTATGAAAATTTTATAAATTTAATTTTAGTAAATAAACAAAATTAATTATATTATCAAAAATTAATTCAGTTGATGTTTTGTAAATTTATGGAAAATAATGACATTCGAGTCAATATTGTAAAATACAAATTTTTAAAAAAAATGTCAGTTCTTTTAATAAAGTATGTTATATGTGATTATAAAAATTTAAGAATATTTATTCATTTCAAAATATGTTGTATTATTTTATATTTATTCCACTTATGTAATTCTTAATTAACATTTTATTTTTTTCAATAATAGTTTTTTACTGGCTCAAAGATAGGATTTTCGAAAAACAGTTTGGAAATGCATAATGATTCACCTTTTAAAATTAATCAATAATCACTAAATGGTAATTTTTTAATTATATTTATACTATATATATATATATATTATTTTATATTAATTCAATAAATATTTTGAGTCATAGAGTTGATATAGAATCATCAGTTTTCTAAAAAATACAATTCATAAAAACACATTGGGTTGTAGCGACCATGGGATAATACTGAATTTAATTCTTTGACTACATCGAATGGAATTAGAAAATTTTTATTTTTTATTTTTTATTTTATTATATTAAATTATTTTATATGTTAAATTTAAATTTTTAGAATAATTATTGGTGAAAAAAATTAAAATTAATTAATGAAACTTAGGTTAAATTGGGTTTTTTCTCATTATAATATTTTCTGATAAAATTAATTTTACACCCACATTTTATTTTTATGTAAAAATAGTTATATAATAATAATAATTAGTGAGTATTAATTATATGATAATCATACATTTAATTATAATATTAAATGATAAATTGTCTACTTAAATAAAAATATAAAACATGATAATGTAAAAATAATAATGCTAAAATCGAGTACAAAAAATTAAGGAATAACTTGATAAAAATGTATGTATTTTGTTTTTTTCAGCTATGTATTGACCAAATCATAACTACCCATTGTAATAGTTCAATATTTCAGTAACAATAGGTATGAGAGACTTCTCAATAGTGTTTTTATTTTTTTTATTTACAAGAATGGCACTCCTTGTCCATTACAAAAGGGCATTCTCTCCACTTACTTCCTCACACCTCTCAACCCTTTTGCATTGAACAAAACCATAAAAGGATTGCGATGTCCCTAATATCATCCAAGTATCATTAATTTATCCCTAAATATAACCAATGAAATCCTTTGGTTCAAACAAAAGATGATACATGACAAAGAGGTAACATTCATCAACATACATTTTTGTATTATTTAATCCAAAAACCCCTTAAATTCATCTTATAATATTATAATATAATAAATTGTGTTTCCTCAATATTAAGATATTGTTTATTACATGGTTAAACCTACACATACACACACATCCATCAATGTCTTATGTAATAATCGTTTTTGTCTATGGTGGACTGCTGCCTGGAGAAATGTTGTCATTCTTTTTCACATTACCACTACTCATGGTTGGGAGTAATGATGGAAATTATTTTAATATATTTCCTTTAATATATTAACTATATAAATATAAATCTTTATTTATTTTATAATTTACAGACTATTTACATTTCATACCATAGGGGATATGATAATACCATTCGTCTATATAGTTGACAACAACCTCACGAGGGGATGTGAAGAGTTTTTCACAAACATGTTATATGAAAGATAATATAGATAACTATAAGTAATATATATGATATTCATGATTTAATTATAATAATAAGGACATAGTTATCTTTATGAATATATAATATATCACTTTTATCATACAATTTCAGACACTTTAATGTGACAATATCATTCGTCGATGTGTGGACTACCGCCTCCTCGAAGCGATGTGATGCTTATTCATTCAACCACTCATCATATGAAAGATATATATATATATATAATTAATTATATAATATAGTATTATTATGTAATAATTATTTTTAATGGTATATTTTACAAACCATCTTTCCATGATGATCATAGAAAAATGGGAATGTTACTCATACATACATACTGACTACAATCTATTGGATCATAAAATTTGATAAATTTTCATAACAAAATAAATGATTGGTTTTAAAATTAAAAAATAATGGGAAAACATGATAATTATATGGAAATTTTATTTTTATATGTTTAAATGATGAACTCATTAGCATTAATTGACATACTAAAGATAGTTTTTACAAATAGGTTGAATATAGTCAAAACATTCTACTTATAAATAATTTATTAAAGAATTATATAAAAATTGTTTATAATTGAAATAAAAGTAATAAAAACCCAATAAAATGTATTAAATAAATTACATAAATCAATTTGTTTATTATTTATGAATCTAATGAATAATTGTGATGAAATAGACTCAAAGAAAGGTTTTTTGTTTGTCGCACATTTATTTCTCTGAGGTAAAATCCATATTAACAACTTTATTTTATTGTATGGTGTATATCACCCCAATTAATGTATCATATTATTAATAAAATTTAATTTTTTCATATTTAAATATCCATTTTAATATTTCTATTTAATTGGGTTAATGGTCAATAATACCAATGCAGTAATGGGTTTTTTTACAATTTTCATTATTTCAGACATATGTTTTGTTGTTCACCTATCATATTTTATGAAGAGTATATAATTCCCCTTTCAAATTTTGTATCATTAATATACATATTTTAATGAGATTATATTATTTATTGGATTTTATTCTCTCACGGGGCTTACGATTAAATGTTACTATAGTAGTCAGATATTCATGTGACAATTTCATCGATTATTGAGATTGTTTATGATTAAGTATCAAATATTTAAATCTTATGAATCTTTGTAAAATTATACCCATGAAGTATGTTCTACTATATTTCTTTCATGATAATACAAGTTTTAAATTATTTTTCCTTAATTTAGTTACTTTAGAGTTAAAAATTATTTTTTATAAAAAATCATAAATTGAATCAAAAAGTATTTTTTCTCCAAAAACAATGTTTTCAAAAAATCATTTCCAATTTTTTCTTAAAAAGTTCTATTTAAATCTGAATGGATTTTCTTAATTAAAATTTTTAAATTATGTATTAATCATTACATTAACATATTTCCGGTTAATTTCAAATAAAATTGGTTTCAAAATGTTATATGTTATCAAAATTTATTTTTAAAATAAAAAGAGTATTTTCAAAAAAAAATATCTTCAATGAACACTTAATAATATTTTAATTATCTAATTTCAATTTCCCATGTTGTTACATATCCTCCACTAGGATATGTTGTTACATATCCTCCACTAGGGTGTTTTCCCATGTTGTTACATATCCTCCACATGGTAGCCATGTTTGAAATATATTTTTATAAAACCGATTTTATTGACAAATTTTAATCATTAAATAATGACATTACTATGGAAGTAATATGTTTTCAATTGGTTATTCATGTCTCAAAGAGATTATTAGGGAACCTATTTCTTTTCCACTAGTTATTCATGTTTCAAATAGATTATTATGGAAAATATTTATTATCGACTGGTAAATAATGTTTCTATGAGATTGTTATGGATCTCATATCAATTCCATGAGGTAATCAGGATTCCAATATACAATTGGGGAACCCATTTTCTTTTTGTGGGTTAAAAATTATATAAAAATAATAATTGTTTCTCAATGAGTAATTATTAAATAAATTCTCTATGTTATTTATTAATTATTAGGTTCTTCAGAATTATAAATGATGTGTTCAACTTGATTGGGTTGGGTGAGCCAGATATGGACTCAATGATAAAAGATCCCAAATATAATTCCAAATAATTTTTTAGTGATTATGTTCTCTAGATAATTATATTGATAGTTTAATATATGATTATTACAATTTTTAAGGGTTCTTCAAGGGTTCCATGGGTGTTCTGTAAGGGTTCAATGAGATAAAGTTCAGAGATACAAATATGTTTTTTATTATTTCAATTGATTAATGTTGTTTGTTTTAAATAATATTATTATAATATTACATTTTATTATTGATTCTTATAGATATTTCCATTGTTAAAGTATTATACAATGTTTTCATATATGTTGATCCATGTATTGATTGTTTGAGTTCCATTATGAATCACTAAATATCTTTATTTATGTAATAATAACACTATTCAATATTATAATCACAGATAACATACAATAGATAATGATTATGATTACCAATAAAGAGAATTTTATATCTCCCTTATTTTGATTTCTTTTCCACATAATATAATTAATGAGTTTAAATATATTATTTATATAATGGATTTCAAAAGTATCATGTTGATTACCCAATGTGAAAAAGATATTTAGGGTTAAATATAAATAATATAAATTGAACATAGAATATATTTTATTCAGAGTATTTTCCCTAATAAGAACTAATTATAAACCATAATGTTCCTTGAGAATTCAGATGATCCATGTTTTCATTTTGATTTTTTATGGTTTGGACGGAAATATTTGGTTCAAAAATATCGAAATAATAGATAGAAATGTAATTTTGATAATTTTAGTACAAGATCCGAGAGTCTATGTGATTGGTTGTTTTATAATCTCTCCATGGTAACATAGTAGGCCATATCTACTAGTTGACATCCAAGAGAATATATAGTGGAATGCTAGAGAAATTTTTATGACTATTACCCAGAAATAGGTGAGTGATCTCTGATAAGGGTGGTATTATAATTTAATCTGTCATCATTATAGTTTATCACAACTCTTTTTCACATGGATCATATATTTTATAAAATAAGTCCTTTTTATTTGAACACATCAAACTAACCATTTTGAGAAATTATTAATTTAAATATTATGTAACATATATTGTTCTTACTTATATAATATATAAATAATATATAAATAATTCTATATATATATATATATTGAACTCCCACACTAGGTTATATTTCCAATGAAGACTGCATCATTGGATTTTTCAAAATAATTATGGCCCCACATTACCATTTTAAAATTGAAGGATTCCTTCAACAACATTATTGATGTTGTTTTATCATTTAATATAGCATGATCAAGTGATATAAAATAATACTTCCTTGGATTCCTCATAAATTCTCACTAAATCTGGATCTCCCCTAAATATCTACAACATGTTCATGAATCTTATTACAAATTCTATCAGCTAAAGAAAATAGGTTAACTATTTCATTTGTGATCGAAAATTTTTCGTTACATAAGGATGAATATTTATATTATGTTGGGAATATTTGGTATTTTAATATTACATTCCTCATGTGATGTGTATTATTTATATACTCATGGAATAGAAAATATCAGGTGAATAACTTATGCCATCCCATCATTGCAGTGATGAAATTTACACTCATTGTTTAATTCATCAAAGAATCATTGATACTATAATCATCTTCCCCCAACACAAGAAAAATCATGCCTACTATATATGAATCATTGGATTCTCATCATGCCTGGAAACATATTATCATCACATATTTCTTCTAAGTCATGTCACCAAGAGCATTCATTGCCTATAACAAAGGGTAAGAATCTTATTCTTTTCAACTAATATGGGAGTTAGGATATCTTATTCATTCACATAGGCTGGATAGGCTCGTTACCTAAGGATACCAAAGATCATCACCAAAAGATGGGTTTGTTATGCATCAGAATATGTCATGTATCATAATTCATGTTTAGAATATATAATAAAGTTTAATCATGTGTTGGTCATGACCATAGATTTAAAACTATGTGTGGGTTATTCCAATATAAAACTAAGATATATTAGGTTATGTAACATGTTTTAATCCAAGTTAGAGTGTTTCCCATAACCACCAATCTTGTATTGCACTGATTCATGGGTTTAAATTTGGGAGAATGAATTATTACTATTTCTAATCATGTGTTATTCGACATTATAGTTTTATAGTTTATTTTTAAAGTTTTACATATATGATATTAATGTATTAGGATGGTTCACATGTGTGAATGTCAATAGGTATTATCAAAGATTTAATATATGGTGGGGGTTAAACATCACATATACAGTCATCTTGTACTAGGCAGGTAATTGGTTAAAAATTTACATATCGGTCAAGTCTCATGTAGTTTTTGTTATTTTTTATGGTCATAGGATAATACCCTACCATTTATTTTACTATCATGTGGAAATTATTCTCTTGTTTCAAATGGAGTGACATTGATTGATGGAGAGGGGGATATGCATTGGTATTGTTCATAGTGTAACATTCATGGATATTACATATTCAATGTTTAGTGGGCATCATCATGAATATTATTGGGGAATACACAACTATACTTCCTATATGGTATTATGTGTATAAAAGGTACCGTGTAACGACTATGTGATTTATTCCATTGTATATCGGTGTTTATCTCATCCACATCACATGAGGAAAACCATGATGATCAAACGACGCTTAATAATCTCTTCACTCAATGTATCAAATGCTTGTCTAAAAGGGTATAAAAAAATTCATTTATCTTTATGAGGATTTATTCTTGTATTATGATATTTTTTAACTAGGATATCATGTTGTATAGTTTAACATCCATGTGTTCATAATACATGGGTATTATACCTTGAGCTACCAAATCCAGGCTATTATGAGATGGTAGATGGATATATGGATCATGTATTTTCTAATTATGTGGAATAATAGATGGTGTCCCTTGATGATTAAATGTTCATGGCTTACTTATCCATTGTCTAGGTTCCTTTAGAGGGGGAATGTGTAAACACTATTGTGATCCATCATTTTGTAGGGGGGTCTATTGTGAGATTTTATATTTTAAAGTGTAAAATATAAAATAACTCTAGATCCATAAATTAGGAAAAAGAAATTTTAATAATGGTTTAGGATGCATGTGGTGCATATGGATTCATTAGAAATAAGGATGGATTTAGTGGTCATGGAAACCATGAGTAATGAACTTCTCTACAACTATGTTAGGTTAAATGAGGCATGAAATTAAATACTAGTATCTATTTCCCAACATAATGTTTTTAGAAACATCGGTTTTGGGTTAGTATTGAGCTCAATAATAATTATTCTACATTTATTATCTAATGATGTTTTGACAGAAGTTTTTTTATTATAAAAAACTCATAATTTTCAGAGGATTGTCTTCTTTTGAAAAATCTATTGTTCATCAATGAATATCACATGATAATATAGAATACATATTATGATGTGATTTTGGACCTATTTTATGTAGTTCAAGAACATTAATCTCTAAAAGGAATATATATGTTTATTTGATTTTCAAATTTCACAAAAAAAATATTTTTTATAGTGGGAGTGAGACTTCATCATCCAAAGATTATTCCCCAAAATTTGGGGGTGGTGCTCTATTTAGAGGAATATATTTATGCATGAAGAACAAATCCACGCATCCCTTATTTACACATGCATAAATTCATGGATCACGAAAGTATATGACCATTACAATCTGGGCTTAAAAAATATTAATTTTATCAAATCATTTCATTTTCATGGTGGATGAAAACTCAGTGCAAGAAAATATTATATCATTCTATGTCACATTATTTAGGAAAAATAGATTCACTACTTTTTTAGGTTTCTCAGAATATATGAAAGTTATATGAAAACCAACCATTTTTCTAAAAATGATTTCAAGATCAATTTTACTTCTATACCTCGATGTAGGTATGCTTATCGAATATACAGATTCAATTTCTAGTTCAAAAATAATCTTAATCAAAATAAAATCCAAAAGCAATGTTTTTGGACTATGGCTTATCGAAAATATTAAAATGTAGATATTTTCACCCCATTTCTGAAAACATTTATTGGTGTTGTAGAATGAGTTTGAATCCATCATAGAACCTGGTTTCATACATCACATAAAAAGGACAATTATATGGAATAAATATGTGGAGGGGGCCTGAGTATAGATTCTATTATTTTTGATGAGGTGTTATCCCTCTCGTTTCATGATACTCAAATGTTTCATGAACCTACAAATAATTAACTCTCATATGTCCTTGTTACACTTCCCTTATAAGATATATGTTTAATCAAATTCCATACATGAACCATAATTTGAGCATCCATCAATAAGGACTTCAACGAATCTTGTTGATGAAACATGAAGTACGAATACTTATTAAAAAACCCAATATTTTCAGGATCCAAAATTTGAAATCCGATTTAACTATATTGAAATATCCAAATAGATAGATAAATCTACTACTTCTGCTCAAATTTCCATTACTTATGCAAGGAGGAAGGAAAAAATAATCAAACATAGATGTTATATAAACATAGATGTTCTTATTAATGTATAAGGAATTATTGATCATATTAATATTGGTGTAGGGGAAATATCTTCTATTAACGTACTACCAATATATTACATTACCTTTATTGGTTTAATTTTCTTAATATAAAAATTTTCAAAATAAAATACTCTAGTTTACATGGCATTGTGAGCTCTTCTGTAAAGACATTGACACATCTTTCCGTGTTGTGATGGACTAGAGTATATGAACAATTTAGGAAACTAGTAACAGAACTATAACTATTAACAATAGCTTGTAGAATACTTTTTTTTCAATTTTATTACTCCATAACCTTGAATGATAGATTATTAGAAAACATAAATGACAAATTATGGCTGAGATATGAACTCCTGGGGGATTTTGACTAATTTTTTTTTGTCATACTGGGTGACATACATGTAGTTGGATTTTGGGGAAGAGTTGGCTCATAAATACATGCTTAAAGTAAAGTAGATGTCTAAGATACAGTTTTACCATCAACCATCACCTTATTATATTCTTATTATTATTGATGATCCATCTCTTACAATGGTGTTCAATCAGTGATATTATTCATAGGATTATAAATAATTTATATCCAAGGATATAGAAATTTTTTTACTCATATAATGGAAAATATCGTTTTTTCTTTAATCGAGGTGTTTAATGAGTTGAACAGTCCCCCTGAAAAATTTCATATTCTTTCATGGAATATTTTTGGTGGATGATCATGTATTTAGAATTCGTGATGTCTTCCTTACATATAAGTATAACCCAAAGGGTATGCATATCTAAGTGTTGGACATTGGTGAAAATAATTTGGTGATATGTTGAATGTAATGTAGTTGTGTATGGAAGATTATCACGCACACACTTTGGGATTGTTTTCTGGCCTGTATGGGATACAATCCAAACTACATAATAAACTTGGAGATTATTGGAGTATATTACCAAACCCACAACATACCATTTCAAAACATCCTAGTATATTATGTGTGAATGACATGGAAATAATATAACATTTCCTAGTATAAGGACACCACTCTAGGAATCCATTCACCTTAGGTATATGAAAAATAATTCTGTGAGATGTATGAGAAATAAAAATAGGATGAGGTGATCATAACTCCTTGGGAGGAGACCATTAATCAAATATTGGTGGAGTTGGTGACTGATAAAGATAATGTGGTTGAGGATCTATATCCTGCCATAAAATGCCTAATTGAGTAATGTAGGTTCTTAATCTTGGTATATGAGGCTCATTATCAGTGAAGATAATATATGATAGAAATATTCATTTGACAATAGGTCTTTGAATAAACTAAAAAAATTATATCTACAGTTAATAAATCTATCTCCAAATTCGATCAATATGTGTTCATTTTTTTTTGTAATATGGTAGAGGGTCTTATGTCGGGAAAATCCTCCTAATTTATTTTTATGAAACAAATAAATTTATATTTTAGAATTATTATGTTTAATATTTAATCTCAATTAGACATGTAAAATAGTAACTATAAATATCTAAACCAACATGATCCACGATATGTGTGATAAAAAAGTGTCATATAAAATACAAATTTTTTATAATGGAAAATTTGATAGTGTATGTTTGGGTATTGGATTATTATGGTTATCTCCATTGAACGCCCATAACGATCTGGGAATCAAGCTGGTGTGATTCTATATCTTTTATATACCATGTCACATGTAATACAAGCATATGGGAAACATCATTGTTGTTAAATTCCACCCTAGGAAAGGGAACATATAAAAACATAAAATTTAAAAATACATCACTTATTATTGGTTGGAGAAGGAATGTTGGTTGTGGATAACAATTAACATCATTCAAAACATTGTTTCCACTTCCTTACTATTGAATCTTTCTCCCCTGATTGGAGGTGATCCAATCCTGACCATGTGCCATCATAATAGGGGAGTCCATTTAGAGGTGATGATGGTTCCTCTACGATCTGGTACCTATTTATGATATGAATATATTTTGGGCATTCTCTATGTCTGTAGGGGATCCCATTCAGTACAGAAAGTAAGATGTTGGTCCACGTAAATGGGACATAATGTATATTGTTGTATGAAAGGAATACTATGAAAGAGCATAATAACATTTTAGTTTACACAAATGTGTATCGATTATATAATTTTATATTAAAAAAATTGAAGTTACATGATCTAGGGAATAAGTCATTATTTTTATTCAAATAAGAGAATCCAGAATAAGGATTGATCATGATCTAGGGAGATATTGATGATCTCCATGTATTATTAGAATAATTTCACATAAATTTTATCAATAAGGGTGATCTTTATTTATGGTTTCGTTGATTGGACCATGGGATGCTCATTTTATGTTTTAATAACGAGGTCCATACAATGTTCCATTTAAGGTCACACACTCAAGACTAAGGGTAATTCTAATTTATGGTCTTATAGTCAATACCACTGTTATTAAATTTAATGTTGGGAAAATAGATATGATGGTTTTTATTTTATGTTGGTTTACTCAGAATCATGGGTGTGTGCCTTTTATATCCATGCACTCGAGGCCATTGGGGAAATCCTTTTATGGTTTTTCACTCAGGGATATAGGGTGTTCCATTTAAGAGAATTCAATTTAGACTAAGGGGTACTAATTATTATTTTTATCACTAATGACCATAGGGAAATAATATTTTATGTTCATGCTAATAAGACACATATGAGGTGAGACTATCCATCAAATAGATGAATGAAAACCCCAAAATCAATAGATAGACTCATGGGGTACTATAGCATAATACATTATTGAAAAAAATAAAAAAACAATTATTTCACATGATAAAATTGATACGTTCATATTATCATATCCCATGATTGTTTATAAGGTAATAAATAGTTTTGAAATGAGTTTTTTTATATGAACAACATAAAAATTTATGTGTTTTTATTTCCATCTCAACATGGTGGTTTCCTTTACGAAAGGAAGTGGATATCATATCATTTAAAGTAATATGATGAGTATATACTGTTTAGGTTAATTTTATGTGTTGGGGACAATGGAAATGGTGTTTAATGTGATAAATTGAGGATATGAAGGGGGGAATATTAATCTACAGTGCGATAGATTCAATCATTAATCCACAGGACCATGGGTGTCATGAATTGTGTATGGAATATGGGAAAATGGAGGGATACTCATAAAACATGATAGTGACAAGATATGTTAGGGTCAGAATGATGTGTTTACATTTGAAGGAACTCAGGAAATGTGAATAATATTTATTTTGAGAACATAGGTCTGATTCGACATTAAAACACACCAAATTGTATAAAAGGTAAGTAATCATGGTGTTGATGCACTTTGTGACGAAAGGGGAGTGAGTGATGTAAGTAGAGCCTTCTTGAGTAAGAATTTAATGAGAGGGTATGAGTCAGATATGGATGTTGTTATACCATTTTAATCACATGGATTTCACCACCACATCATCTGTAATGGAGATAAACAAGTTTGAAACCAAATATTAACAATTTTTATCATGTGTAATTCATCACATTGCTTCCCAAAATCCTATAAGGCATGTGAATTGAATTAGATTTGAACTTATTTTTTATCATACATAATGGTAGAAGATCAAATTTGGACATGAATGAGAGAATATTAAATTAAAAATCACGAGATAAAAAATGTGTAGATGAACTGAGAAGAATAATGAGATATTAATGATCTCTAGGACTACACTATCAAGAATTCAGTATATCAATGGTATTCAATAAATTAATGGGTTAATAAAACCAAAGGGACATAATAATTTTTTAACAAATAATTAGAGTAACCCAGTCAATTCACATTGTTTCATAGTTTATGTTCGTCATGAATAGACCATGGATGAGGTAATATGTGTTGACATACAATTTCCCTTGGGGAATGAAACACCCTCAGATTTTATGATATACTCCTCCTTAATAAATTCTAAATTTTTTATTTCATACATTAAATGAAACACAAAAATTATTTGAAAATTAATTATAAATTATAAAACTAAGAACAATATGAAATATTTAAATGAAATATAATTGTTGAAAATAATATCTATTTCTCTCAAGAAATATTATTGGGCATAATGAAAAAAATTAAATAATTACTTATAACAATAGTCTTTATCATTAATGTTTTATTTAAAGGTTACTATATTTTATTTAACAACTATGTTTTTGTATAACACCCATAAAAAATATTTTTTACACATATAGGAAATTAATTCATTTATATAATTTGTTTAGAGATTTAAATCAAAGTATTTTATGGTAAACATATATGTTTTTCTAAGAAACTTATTTTGTAACACCCCATGTATTTAAAAATATATTTAATGAAATTCCAAAAACACTATGTCACAATAAAAAAACATTTTATATGGATGTGGTTATAACCTATACATTAAACTAAAATATTCCACTTCAGTGTTTCGAATATTGAAAATATGACATATACATTAGAGATCAGTATGATTTTTGGGGTCTGATGGAACAAACATAATTTTTTGTGAATAGTAACCTATCCATATGGATTGTTACCTATGACTATGAATAGTAATACACACTTTATGAATATTAAATCTTATAAAATAATAGTAACCTCACCATTGAATTTATAAATCTAATTTTTCCATCTTATAAGTGATAATATAAATGTAATAAATGTATTTTTATTTTTGTTAGTCATAAATACATAATTAAAATTAATTAGTAAATTTAAAATACAATTTATTTTCCTATAAGATGTTCACATATTACAATTTTATTTTTTTTGGTTTTAAGATAATTTTATACCAGTTTATGTAATTTTTTAAAAAATTATAAAATCATTTATAGTTTTCAAAGTAGTATTTTCCATGTAAATCATGAATTTAATTAAAAATTAAAGTAATCATAATTTTTAATTTGTTCTTTAAAAATGGATTTTTTTTTATTCTACACATTTTATAATTGTTAGGGTGTATTGTTTTTGTTATTTTTTAAAACTTCTTGAATTTTTGATGATTTGTAAAAATAAGATAATTTACTATTAGTGCTAAAAACTGAATTTTTGAATCTTGTTTGATTCATGGGTGTTGTTAATGGCCATTTATTTTAACTCACATTCACATATTATTATTTTTGGTCACAATAATCATTACTAATTCTAGTCATATATAAATAATAATAAACTAATGATTAAAATTTTACGAAAACCATGTTCCCCTCCACTATAAATAACACCGACACTACCCTCTTCTTTTTACTACTCTCATTCTTTCTTACATGCCTAAATTATGCTCAAATATCACCCCATGATCCTCCCCCATGTCCAGAATCTCTTAGTATCTTAAAATACCAAATCCTTAAGTAGGATTAATTCAATAAGTAAATTCCTCTTTTCAATTGTTTTACTTTCTTTTTATGTTCTTTTATTATCTTTTTTATCCATACCTCTCCTTATAAAAATGTCATGAAATCCCCTGTATAATAAATGTTCTATAAATTTTTTTTATAATGTAAGAAGCTATTTTTATCTCTCTTCTACCATTCTTTTATAATAGTAGTAAAAACACCCTCAGATATGTGTTTATTTACAACATTCATGGATGATGGGTTTTCACATTCCATTACAGTAATCTATTCTGGCAGGAAGCCATTATTATTGTTGAAAAAGACTAAAATACATGTCTTATGTGTCAAATATGGTTCTGTAATCTTTTCTTTCATATGGTTTTGAATTATAAAACAAAATGTGTTCATTGTGATAAAAACCCCCCAATCAACCCAAAAGGTTGTCACTAATGTTTTTTGTAATAATTTATCTTCACTCCAAGTAACCAAATAAAATATAAAACCATGTATCTTTATGGATGTCCAATAATAAAATATAACTCCAATTTAGGTCCACCATCCTCATTTTACATGAGCATCCATTAATGTATATAAGTAAACTGATCATGAAACATACATACCCAAACATGGAAGTTGAACCTCTGAACCCATAAAAAGGCTATGAATGAACATAAAAAGGTTATAATAAATCTATTTCATGTAAAATTCGATGTAGTATTTTTAATTAGTAAACCTAATTTGATTATTCATGACATTAATATCATTTTTTGAACACCTTTGGACTTAAGGTAAGGGATCCTCTGTTTCACACTCTTTCTCAAGAAACTCCAATATATTATGCCATTTTATTTTTAATACATAATGATGGGTTATTCTTAAAAACCTCCTCATACATCCATAATGATATAAAAATGATGATTTTCCCCTAAATCTATAGTTAATAATTCATATGTACTCATGTTTCCGTGTTATTGTTTAGTAAGGGATTTTACCTGAACCTCCATTATTCCTTCGGGTTTCTCTATCTTTCTTTGTATCAACAGTATGTTAACTATTATTTTTATATACATATTATAAATGTTGTATAAATTCTCCAAAATAATTTATTATTGTCCATTAATCATTATATTTTTGTAATGTGCATATTTATAAATGATTCTCATCTCAATACTTCCCAAAAAGCAAACAAGTTTTAAGGGAACTTCTAGAATTATTACCCTTTTTAGTGGAACTCTATAGTCTCTTTTAAGCCAAAATTGTTTTTATTAAATTATACATTTTATTATTAAATCCTTCATAGTTCAATTAATTTTTTATTAAAAAGATTAGTCCTTTTTAGTTTTAATGACACTATAGTATTTTCATTCAAACCACCCTAAAATGATTTAATGCTAAAATTTCTTAATCACTCTTCTTAAATTTTTTCAGTTATGTTTTCCATCACTTACCATTATATATTCATGTTTTTCCATATCAATTTCCAATTATGTTTTAATTCCTTTCTTTCAAGGAATCTTTTATTGTAACACCCCAGGTAAATAACGAATATGACATTTTTATATTTATCCCTATTTGTGAATAAAATGTTAATATTAATTTAATGTGAACACTATGCTCTATGGCTTACCCAATATGCAACAACGAGTTCCTTTTAAATCTTACGTTGCACTCTAATAATAAAATAATTTTATTTTAAATGGTAGTTAACACCTAACTGTTGTATTGATGGGAATGAACAGAACTAACTAAAAAACGATTATATATGTTTTTCAAATATTTTTACTTTTTATAATAAATTTTAGGGGATTAAAAATGTGAATGAATCCAATTTTAAGCGTAAACATTTTAATATTCTTTAAAAGGTCGATTAACATCCTTTTGATGCCGAACCTCTTTTAAATCCACTTTTTGACAATTTTATGTGTTATAATTTAAAAAATAAAATTCTTCTTTAGAATTGGGACATCAAAATTTACTTTGTGTTAATTTTTGGTATCTTTCCGATAAAGTTCATTTTTTAATGAATAGTGAAAAATTTTGTATTTTAGTTTAAAAAATATTTTTAATATAACTTATTTATATGATTAGATTATCTTTTGAATTGAAGTGAAATTAGAATATATTATTACCATTTAATCCAATGGTGGTCATTGGAATTAATATCACTTTCAGATTGGACATAAATGAGGGTCAATCTTTTGATAGATATTATTTCTTAAAAACACGCTATTTGATTTGACGGAGTGATTTAATTACAAAATTAATTAATGAAACTTCTATGTTATGAATTTGGTAAAATAGACATCATATTTGAATTCAGAATATCAAATATAGCTTAAGGTGAATTTTTGGTATTTTTCTGAAAAACCTTAATTTTTGATGAATAGTGAAATCACAAAGTGGTAGTTACAAAAACTGATTTTTCATTTAAATGGAACTTTACCACTACTGTGATTTGAATTTCAAAAGTCAAATATAAATTATTTTCATTATTAAGTAAAATTTGGTTCAATGGGATGAAAATAATTTTTGATGAAAAGTAACTTTTAAGTTTTATTAATCGTGGTTAAAGGTAATTAGTGTGATTTAAGGTAAAAATGATATTATAATAAAATGAAAATATATTTACACTTGTCCTAAACCTATTTTATGAGCCATGGACGACCAAAAAAAACCCATGGGTATATTTTTGGGACCCCATGGAGCCACATTGGTAAGATAATGACATTAATGCCTTTTATTTAAAGTAAAAGTAAAAAATGACACAAACATGTATTGTTTTACTAAAACAATTTTTACGTGGGGTAATACAAGTCATATTTTTCTCTATAAATAGTAATTGGAAAGATAAAATGATTTCCTACATCATGGTATTTGTTTTATAATTTTTAGACATTAACTAAATTAAATTATTTATGACCTCATGATGATGCAGTGATTACCTCATTATTTCACGATTTAAATAAAATAAAAAGATAATGTAAAATATAAGAACTACACATGTCAAAAAACTATTGTATGGGTGGATTTAGAACTCTTATCACCTTATACTTGAAATAAATTAATGTGGGAACTTTAAAATCCGAAATTCATTTGAAAATAAAGTAACATTTTATACTTTTCCAAGAGTGCCCCTCCTCTCCTCTTATTAAAGGCCCCCACCTCTACCTCCTTACCTACACCCCTTAAGCCTTTGGCTCTACCAATCTCTGATCATTTTGTCTCTCCACAGCCCTCTACTCATCCTATAAGCCTTACCTTAGGTAGTAAGCTCTTCAATAAACCCTTTTGGTTCAAACCAAAGGGAGTAACCCGATTTTAAGGTAATGTCTTCACTTGTGTTCTTTTGTTTTATTTTGCTTCTCCAACCCCCTAAACTCTTTTTATTAATTTATTTTGTAACAACATCAGTATATTAAATATACTAGGATTTTTTTATAATATTTATTCGAGCTAAACTTACACACACCTACATCTAATGGTTAAAGAACATACTGTTTCTGTGGATGGTGAATTTCTGCGTCACGAAACGATGATTGTTCAATATTATTTTATCACCTTCAAAGGTGGACATTATGATGTCACTATATTTATATATGATATATAAAATGTTTATGTTTTACTTAATCTTATGTATTTTTCAATTATGTCATACCTTTATGGTTTCCAATATGGGTAAACGCGATATCTTTATTTTAAGAAGTGTGGACTACCGCCCCCTCAGAGTGATTTGATTCGTTAATACCATATGTGGTATGTATAAAGGATATATTTAGTTATATTATATATGATACCATACTGGAATTATAATAATATTATGTATCATTATGTTTTAATTCCATTAAATATGATATAGAAATGGAAGTAGCGTTCATGCGTATGTACGGCTTACCGTCTCCATGAACGGTGCATTTCATTTCTTACCTCTAAATGTTATGTAATATTATAAATTCATGTATATAATGAATATATATGATATATATGATATCTAAATAATGAATATAATTCTGGATATAATGGATATTTTACCCCATGAAAAAACTTGTAATTATAAAGAGTTTATTTTTGACTCAAGTAGCAATGATCTACAAAACGACCATTATTAACTTAAATAATTATATAGTGTTAATAACATGGTAATAAGTGATATAAAAGGAATAATGAACTTTAAAAAAGTTATTAAGAAATTATAAATTAAGTCAAGTTTATTATTCATGAGGTTAAAGAACGACTGAGTCAAGTCGGACCCGATGTAAGGGATCTTACCCCTCTCTTTCATTTTAAGTACACTCTTTTATGTCATTATTTTTAAGCTCATATTTCTTATGATTGGGATGTTATTTTATATTAATTGTACTATAATTTTTATGTTCATATGATTAGAGACCCTATTTTCTCTCATAAATATATTTTGGAAGTTTTGAGTGGCACCGTTAGGCTGGTGAATTTTCGTAAGAGATCTAACCTCTCTCTTTATTTTTAAGTACTCTCCTTTATGTCACTTCTTTTAAGCTCCTCATTGTTATGTTGGGGGATGTTATTTTATATTATTATTTCTGTAAATTTTATTTTAATATGATGAGAGACCCTGTTTGATCTCATCAATCCATTTTTGGAAGTTTTAAGTGGCACCGTTAGGCTGCCGAGTTTTCGTAAGGGATTTTTCATCTCACTTTTAGTCCCGTGAGATTTATGCTACATTTTCCACAATTTACTTTGAGTGGTTTATGTACTTCCCAATATTATACTCCTTGTGTAATATAATTTCATTTATGGGTATTTACATATTCATTGTATGACCCTTTTTCAATGGGGTGTACGTTTCGAAAGTTACCCAAGTTTGTAAGGGAACCTTTCACCCTCCTCATTTTAAAAGACTTATTTTGTTATGTCTTTTAATTCACATACTATTATGTCGGGATATTTTCTTCTATATCCTTATTTTTTAAATTTTATGTCTATGTGATGAGATACCGTTTTCTCTCTCATCAACTCATTTTCTGAATTTTAAAGTGGCGCAGTTAGGCTGTCGGATTTCTGTAAGGGAACTTCTTAAAACACTTTCAATTATTTGGGTTAAAACACTACAGCTTGATTTTATTATGCCAAGATTTTTTGTGGAATCTCTATGTTGTAATTTCCACAAACCTTTGTGTAGATATACTATTTCTACACATAATCGTCTCATTGATAAATTCTTACGATCTTGTATGGGAAATCATAACTCAATCTCATTTCATTGAGTTAAATATCTATGTCATTGGTTTTGTTTTTCCATGATTATTTGTTAATGAACTCTGATTGTTTCACACTTAATATACACTTATATTTGGTGTATTTATATTTCTCACACATAATTATGTGATATATTTATCTTTAATTTAAGGATACCATCTTTATAATGGATTTCATCTAAATTTACATTTCCATTGAGACTTCATTGTTGTTACGCACCAATTCACTCTTACATGGTGTGTATACTATTATTTGACATTTTATATGAATAATCCATTTATTCTAATGATATTATAAAGCTCGGATTAAATTTTATTCTGCAATTATTTGTATTCAAGAGTCTCTAATTTTGTTAAAAACTCTTTAACAAAAATATCGTTTCAAATGTTTTAAAGATTCATTATTCTAAATCATTATCTTTAATTTCCATGTTTTCGTAATGGTTTTCATTATTTATTTATATGGACATTAATGTTTTAAAATTATAATTCCATTAAAAGCTTCAAAGTGGTATGGCACACTTTGATTCAAAAATCTCTTTTAAATGGTTTTTGAAAATGGATTAATTAATTCAATATCTTGGAATTACTTATTGTGATTGCAAATAAAATGTTTTATTGAAATGATTATATTTTCAATATTTTATGTGTAATGATGGTACTTGGACAATTTACGGGTGGTTACGTGATAAACTATATGAAGGGTGGTGCCGTGAATACCAGGACGGGTGGTTACGTTATAACCTCCAATGCATTGGGTATGGAAGTCGGTCGTATGGCTATTCCATTAACTGATATATGTGGAAGTCGACCGTATAGTTATTCCATTTAAGTATGTTTATGTCCCAAGTTACCTTTATATGTTATGTGTTCTTTATATGTATTTTTATGGTAATCTTTTGGTTACAAAAGGGGTAAGTAATGATCATTTATTCAGTGAAGATTTTTTTTTACTACTTCATAAAGGTGAAAAATATTACTTTGATAAAGTATCCATGGTTTACTTTTTGTTTTGAAAAAATAACAGTTTTCCTTCTTTGTGTATCCTTTACTGGGATTTTTATGCTCATACCAAGTTTTTGAAATTTTTTCCACAGGACTTAAAGATGAATAGGGTAAAGGATGTGATCAAGGAAATACATGCTATCTAAAACATGGAACTAGACATGTTTCTTTTTAATAGTTTTGATTTTATGGAAACTTAGTAGAAGTCTATACATTGGAATCTTTGAGATGTAATAGTTATGCCCTAATTCTCTAAAACTCTAAACCTGAAAAGATCCTCAAAGTGAATTATTCATTTAATTCAATAAAAAGTAATGTTTAAGGTCGGGGCCTTATAGTTGGTATCAGAGGTCGGTTTAGATAACTTTAGAGGTTAGGGTATTCAATAAGCATAACTGAAATTACCATAATGGCTATGATTTCATAAAGAGTCATACTTTTTCGATAAATTGAATGAGTAAGTATATCTTAGTGATTATCTTTTTCATTAGTACATGATGATTTTGTTGATATACTCACACTGACATTTTTGGTTTTAGAAAATGGATGGATCTAGCAGGCACCAAAGTGAAAATGGGTTTGAAGGAAACTGTGGTGGTTCTCTGATTAAGAGACTGGATTAAATGGTGGATTCCATGAGAAATCTTGTGGTTATCCTAAAACAACTATCAGGAGTCATGATCAACCACTTGAATCTTGGTGAGATCTCTAATGTCTCACGTACGAGAGAAGAAACTCAACGTGGAAGTTCATGTAATAATTATAAAGGTAACCATTATGGTTTATATTATCCTTACTTTTTAGGTAATTATGGGTTACTCTATGATATGATGAAAAATGAAAGGCATGAGATAAACTTGAGGTTAAAATATGTTATGATCATTTTTGAAGATTTTATCTCGTTTTGGGGAATCATTTATGAATTATGTAGTTTTGGAAAAAGGACAACACGAAGACCGTGTGACAACCCGTCGCGTCGGACAAAGCTGCGAAAATTGAACCCACAACCAAAGTGGAACTGGTATTTATCGCCTACCACTGGACTACGTGAATTCCCTGGTTAGTTTGACTAATTAATTTTAGTTAGATGATTTTATGAATCAAGATTAAGTTTATTTTGGGTTATCTATGAAAATTATTAACCTATCATGGAGGATATGTGATTAGGTTAATTACTTTTCAGATTGAGACTTTAAGAGTAACTGATGTTATTTGGAGATAAATGTTAAGGTTTATCTTGGAAGACTATGTGATTAAATCCTTCATAAATTTGGGTTTCAGTATTAGTTTTTATTACTTTGAATAATTTTATGGATAGATGTTTATTGAATGGTCTTTGTTGAACTTTGGGTATTATTTGACATATTTTGGAGATTAAGAATAGATTTTTTTTATAATGGATTGTCCTTTTGGGTATTATCTGATCTCATACTAACCTTTTTGGTTTTAGTTTTGGTTATGGTATAATGACATGGGAAGTGTATAGTTCTATTTTTTGGATTAGGTGGTTCTCTAGAAGTTGATTATAGCTCTCTTAATGTAAACAAGTCAACCTAAATACTCATCTTTTGGAGAAAATATGAGTTCGTGTAAGAAAACTAGTAAAATTTGAAAGTCAACATGACAAGTAAGTATGTTTCCTTATGTTTTAGTTAATATCATAAATAAATTCTCAATGAAAAGTAACTTAAAACAAAAAATTTGTCTGTTAATTTTTCCAATTGGGGAATCAAATACCGTTTAACCCATCACAAGTTTGTGATTTTCTGGTGGTTCACTTTGTCCTAAACATGTTTAATATCACTCTCCATCAGAACATGACCCTTTTTTCCTCCATATCCATATTTTCTTACTTGGAATCCTTGTATGGGTTAACTCGAGTGACCTTTGTACTTCTATCCCTTCCTTTTAAAGAGATAGTTTTACTGACTCTTGTTCTGATGTGGGACTTTCAATGATGTTTCTGTGCCAAATTTTAAAATTGCAAGGACAAAATTCCCAAAAGGGGGGAAGGATGTAACACCCCAGGTAAATAAAGAATATGAAATTTTTATATTTATCCCTACTTTTGAATAAAATGTTAATATTAATTTAAAGGGAACGCTATTCTCGATGTCTTACCCAATACGCAACAACGAGTTCCTTTGAAATCTTACGTTGCACTCTAATAATAAAATAATTTTATTTTAAATGGTAGTTAACACCAAGTTGTTTTAATGATGAGAATGAACATAACTAACTAAAAAATAATTATATAAGTTTTTAAAATATTTTTACTTTTTACAATAAATGTTAGAGGATTAAAAATGTGAATGAATCCAATTTTAAGCGTAAACATTCTAATATTCTTTAAAAAGACAATTAACTGCCTTTTGATGGAGAACCACTTTTAAATCCACTTTTTGACAATTTTATGTGTTATATTTGACAAAATAAAATTCTTATTTAGAATTGGGACATCAAAATTTTCTTTGTGTAAATTTTTGGTATCTTTCTGATAAAGTTCATTTTTTAATGAATTGTGAAAAATGTTGTATTTTAATTCAAAACCTCCTTTTAATATAATTTATTTATATGATAAGATTATCTTATGAATTGGTTTTAAAGTTAAATTAGAATATATTTTTACCATTTAATCCAATGGTGGTCATTGGAATTAATATCACATTGAGATTGGACATAAACGAGTGTCAATCTTTTGATAGATATTATTTATTAAAACCACGCTATTTGATTTGACAGTGTGATTTAATTATAAAATTAATTAATTAATATTTTATGTTATGAATTTTTTCAAATATATATAATTTTTTAAATCATAATATCAAATATAGAATAGGGTGAATTTTTGGTATTTTTCTGAAATAACGTAATTTCTGATGAATAGTGAATCCACAAAGTGGTAGTTAAAAAAACTGATTTTTCGTCTAAATGGAACTTTAACACTTCTGTGATTTGACTTTCAAAAATCCAATGTAAATGATTTTCATTATTAAGTTAAATGTGGTTCAATGGGATGAAAATAATTTTTGATGAAAAGTAAGTTTTCAGTTTTATTAATCGCGGTTAAAGGTAATTAGTGTGATTTAAGGTAAAAATGATATTATAAAAATATGAAAATATCTTGAAACTTATCCTAACCACATTTTATGAGTCATGTCCGACCAATACAACCCATGGGTCTATTTTTGGGACCCCATGTATCCACTTGGGTAAGATAATGATATTAATGCCTTTTATTTAAAGTAAAAGTAAAAATGACACAAACATGTATTTTTTTACTAAAACAATTGTTACATGGGGTTATACAAGTCAGATGTTTGGATATAAATAGTAATTGGAAAGATAAGAAGATTCCCTACATCAAAGTATTTTTTCTATAATTCTTAGACATTATATAAATTAAATTATTTATGACATCATGATGATGCAGCGATTACCTCATTATTTAGCGATTTAAATAAAATGAAAAGATAATGTAAAATCTAAGACCTACACATTTCAAAAACCTATTGGATGGGTGTATTTCAAACTCTTATCACCTTATCCTGGAAATAATTTAATTTGGTACCTTTAAACTTCGAAACTCATTTGAAAATAAATAACATTTTATACTTTTCCAAGAGTGCCCCTCCACTCCTCTTATAAAAGGCTCCAACCTCTACCTCCTTACCCACACCCCTCAAGCCTTTGGCTCGGCCAATCACTGATCATTTTGTCTCTCCACATCCCTATACTCATCCTATAATCCTTACCTTAGACAGGAAGCTCTTTAAGAAACCCTTTTGGTTCAAACCAAAGGGATTTACCCGATTTTAAGGTAATGTCTTCACTTGTGTTCTTTTGTTTTATATTGCTTCTCCAACCCCCTAAACTTTTTTTATTAATTTATTTAATAACACAAGTATCTTAAAAATACTAGGATGTTTTTATAAGATGTATTCGAGCTACACTTACACACACCTACATATAATGGTTAACGAACATATTGTTTCTGTGGATGGTGAATTTCTGCCTCGCGAAACGATGATTGTTCAATATTCTTTTAACACCTTCAAAGGTGGCCATTATGACGTCACTATATTTATATATGATATATAATATGTTTATGTTTTACTTAATCTCTTGTATTTTTCATTTATGTCATACCTTTATGGTTTCCATTATGGGTAAACACGATGTCTTCATTTTAGGAAGTGTGGACTACCGCCCCCTCAAAGTGATTTGATTCGTTAATACCATATGTGGTATGTATAAAGGATAGATTTAATTATATTATATATGATGCCATACTGTAATTATAATACTATTATGTATAATTATGTATTAATTCCATTAAATATGAAATATAAATGGAAGTAGCATCCATGCGTACGTACGGATTACCGTCTCCATGAACGGTGCATTTCATTTCTTACCTCTAAACATTATGTAATATTATAAATTCATTTATGTAATGAATAATATGACTCTGGTAAAAGTATTGGTATTTTTTTTAGTCATAAATAAATAATTTGAATTAATTAATTAATTTAAAATGAAATTTACTTTCCTAAAATGTGTTTATAATTTAGAAAATTTATGTCTTATGGTTTTAAGATAATTTATAAGACCTTATTTAATTTGCGAAAAAATTATAAAATCAGTTATAGTTTTAAAATCCGTATTTTTCATGTAAATTATGATTTTCATTATAAATAAAATTAATCAAATATATAAAATTATAATTGGAAAATGTAATTTATTTTCGTATTGTTCACATCAAAAAATGGTTATGGTTGATCTTCAGATTTTTCTATAATATTTGATTTTTTATGAACAATAAAATAAGATAATTTATGATATGTTCTAAAACCTGACTTTCTACATCATGTCAGAGTCATGGATGATGTTAATAGCCATTGGTTTGAACTCACAGGAAAATATTCTATTTTTGGTCATAAGAATCGATATTATTTCTTTTATTATAGAATAATAATAAAATAATGAATAAAATATTAAGAAACCCCTACTCTCATGCACTATAAACACCACCCACACTCCCATATTATCTTCACTCCTATAAATAATTGTTCCTTGACTAAATTACAATCAAATATATCAATTACTACTCACCCACATCCATTTGCGTTTGTTATCTTAAACGACCTAATCCTCTGCCCTTAAGAGGCACTCAAGGAAGATGAATTCAAGAGAAAAATTCATTTTTTCCATTATTTTACATTATTTCCATGTTCATTTATTTTCTTTCCTATCCTTATCATTATTCTTCCAAATATTATGAAAACTCCAATACCAAATATGTACTATAATTTTATTATGATGAAGGATTTATTTATTACCATCTATCCTTTAACCATCATTTAAACTTGATGTAAAAAACACTATCTGAGATGTGTCAATTCCCTAAATTCAAGGACGATGGGATTTAAATTTACATTAACTTATCCAATTTTGGCCATGAAACCATTTTTATGGTTGAAAAAGACCATAATATATGTATTATGTCTCATTTATTGTTCTGTAATTTTTTTCTCATAATATTAATTTATAGAAAAAATTCATTACGATCAAACACGGCCAACTAACCAAAAAAGTTTATCACTAAAGTTTTATATTATAATTAGACATCACTCCAAGAAACCAAATGAAATATAAAACCAATTAAACTAATGGATGTTCAATAATTAAATATAACTTCCATTCTGGACAACCATCTTCTATTTATAGTATTATCCATTAATGTAAATACGTAAACCGATAATGTAACAAATAGCCTCAAACAATGAAATTGATCCAATTAACACAATAAAAATGACATGTATCAACCTAAAAATGTTATAAAAACTCAATTAAATGTTAAATAGGTTATGAAATTATTAATTAATGATCCTAATTTGATTATTTATTTCATCGATATCTAGTGGATAACTCTTACAGACGCAAGGTAAGTGATCCACTCTTTCTCAATTTTATTCAAGAATATCATATATGTTATGCCCTTTTATTTTCAATTCCTAATTAGGTGGTATACTTTCACATCAGTGTTAGGGTGGTATCGAGTATGTTTTTCTCCTATAATACCAACTATAGGATTGAAATAATGATGTAGACTCTCAATATATAAGAGGGGTGTGAATTGTATACTTTAAAAATTCTTTGGGAACTTTTAAAGTTGGTTAGAAACCTATATATTATTTAACAAGGTTAAACAAGGAATATTCACACAACCTCTAAGTTCTTCAAAATTTCTTGATTCTAGAAATGTGATTCCGAGAATGTAATTCCGAAAAAGTGATTATGGAAATGAAACATAACAAAATATTACAAAGATAATTATTATACCTTAAAGCATATAAAATCTCACTTAATCAGAATATACAAGTATATGATATTATAAGATAGTTATACATTCCTCAATAACCAAAATTCAGTAGAAAAAATGAAACAATACAAGTAACATGTAGTAAATCTTTTAACCCCTAGAGAAGGGTATCCAACAACCTTGGACAAAGGCCCCTTGATTTATACTTTCAAGAAAGTATGTATTTCCCACACTAGGGCAAGCCCTCAATATGATGAAAAAATATTATCTTCATATCCCCTTAAGACCTCGAACCTCAAGGTAGTCGACACCTCTAACTTCCTATCCCCGGAAGACCTCGAATATTCTAAACAACATTCAGTGTCGAACAAAGAAATTCTGAACAATATTTTCAGTATGCACAAATCATGAATGTCTCTCTCTAGAAATCACTTTAGAATCCTGTAATCTCTAGATTTATAGAACAGTTCATCAAAAAAGTTGAGAGATCATTCAATTGAGATCCTTTTTATAGTCACATTCTCAATGACAAGCTCCCTCCTCTAATGGTCATATTTTTCATTGAATTTTAGAGGGACATGTACATGTGTCACTAAAACAACGGTTGGTTAGTAACTAAAAGTAGGACATCGTTTTATAATCTGAACAAGAGTAAACAAAAATATGGTTACTTCACCAAATTTATTTTTAGGATTGTAAGGAAAAATGAGTGTTTTGAGTATAATCAAAAACCATTTGGTGTCTAAAATACATAGATATTCATATTCTATATTCAAAGGTATTTGGAACCAAAATTCTATAAAATTCTGAAGTATGAATTTCAAGGAAATTTTGAGTCTGAATTCATATGAATTTGGAGTCTGAACATACAATGTTTGGAGTCTGAATTTATAAGAATTCGAAGTCTGAACATCAGAATGATCAATGTCTGAATTTAGAGAACTCAGAGTCTGAATATAGAACGTTCGGATTATGAATTCAGAGAACTCGGAATCTGAACTGAGAAATTTTGGAGTCTGAATTTAGAGAACTCGGAGTCTGAACTCAGACTGTTCGGAGTCTAAATTTAGAGAACTCAGAGCCTGAATTCAGAGAACTCCAAACCTGAATTTGGATCCTGAAAATAGAATTCTCTATATCTAAGTATATATAATATTCTGAAGTTTTAGATACGAAATCATATTTTCTACATATACATAATATGAAAAATTAAATATATGGTAAGGATAAATTTACTTGGGGAATGAAATATTTCTTTATGAATTTAAATCATATGGTAAATGATATTTTCCTTAAGATAAGGTGTTTGTGATTTTCAAAACCTGAAGGAATGGTAGAGTAGTAATAAATCTTGATTGACTTACTAAACACCCCAAACAGGAAGGAATTGAAAATTCATAAACAACCTTACTGACTCAACAATATCCCCCTTTTTGTAAAGAATAAACATAATTACAAAAAAAGAATATAAGGAATTAGAAAATATTTTTCTGAACTTTAAAAGTAAAACTTTTCTTCCATAACACATATGGAAAATATGAATATGAATAACTCCCCCCTTAGACTTTGGAAACACTAAGGATCATATTCTAGATTTCCGGAATGAGACATAGAATTTTATTGCATACATAAATCTTCTTTGATAAGAACTCCCCATTTGATGAACTACACCTTACTAAGGGAAATTTCATCTTTACATAGTATTCTTTGTCCTTTATCCCCCTTTGTGATATTAAAAAGGTATTAAAGGTTATGTAAAAGAAAATATGGTACTTGAAATATTAGTACTGGACAACAAAATATATGAAGAGTATCCCAAAAATTTCATTATCATTATAAAAAAATTTACAAGGAAGAAATACAACAAAAGATCAGAATTGAACAATTTTATCCTTCCTTCTCCATCAGCATCTACTTCTTTACAATAGTTTTGAGCTTCTTGAGCACCTTGTGATCTTCCTCTTATCATTTAATAATATGATCCGGATCTTCGGTTTTGTTCTCTAATGCATTGATTATTTCTTCTAGAGCCTTAAGAACTTGTTCTTGAGTCATCAAGGATTCCTCCTGCTTGACAAGATTTTATTCTATCTCAATCCTGAGATCCCTTTTCATTTTCAAATCTGAGTAACTAAATAGAACATCCAATTCAAAACTTTAATTCATGATTCCGAGAGTTTTGTTCCACTGTTAGCTTTTCCTAAAATCTATTTTTGAGATCTGTAATCTTCACTTATTTAGTGTGAAATGAATCCATGACACATTATTGGAAATTATAAAGATTTCTCATGTCTTTTATAGTTTTCTTGGGCCATCTATTCATTTTCTTGTAAGATATTTGGTGGGCTTCGTAGTTAATGAAAATTTATTTGAATTATTCTTCAATCTTAACACACTTATCCATCACAATGGAAACTAAATCCAACTTCTGATTTATGGTGTGTTAAAGAATCTACATCTAGAGTCTATATTAGGAAATATTGGTATAGTGAAAAGAAGCTTCTTTAAAGACTAGACTACGTAATCATGTCCTAGAGATGATGATTCCAAATCAGAAATTTTTCTTGGTGGAGATTCTTTATAAATATCAGCATCTTTACTCTATGAAGAAATACTAGCTTCATTATTCTTAACCATAGTTATGGTAGCTGTATCAACAAACACATGTTTTCCCTTATCAGCCTTCAAAATGGGTTCCTCTTTGTTATGGGATTCATGTTAACTATCAAAGATTTGAACAATTCTGTCTTCATCTACCTTTTCTTTCTCTGCTCCTTTCTCATCATATTATGGATAAATGGAATTTGTATTGATTCTTTATTTTTTAGATGGCTTATTTACTTCAACTTCATCCTTCTCATCATCTATTCCAGGAGTATCAAGCTTTGATGATTCATCTGGAGAATTTTAGATTAATTATCTTTCTGAAGGACATTCCTTCTCATGAAAATGCTCAACTTGCCTTATCAGATCTTCGGTGTCATCACTGGATTCTTCTTCCTCTTCTTCTTCCTCCACTACTATTTCTTGTTCTTTTTATAGAGTCACAAATTTCTTTCCTAGTGTCTCTATTAAAACTTTTACTAAGAATTATTGTGATACCGGAATGTTCTTGGAGGCTTTATTAGCATCCTAAAGAATATATTGCATAATCTCTACTTTAGTCAGGTTTTTCTTTTCTTTATTTTATTTTTCTTGCCTCTCCAGCTCTTCAGCTGCATTTTCTTTTAGATATATTGCTTTAGTGGGGTCCAAACCAAACATAGGCTCCCCTTCATTCATAATTTTCTTATCTACCCTCTTCTTGGATACAATATCATCTGGATAATATTTTTGTTTCTTTGGCTTTGATGGTGCAAATTGGGTGTCCTTATCCATTAGAGTCTTTTCTTTCTCTTTTAATTCCTTCAAATTCCTCTTCCTTCTTCATTTCTTATGATTATCATCCACATCCTATTTCATTAAGATAACTTCAGCTTATTCCCCAGTCATGTCATAAAATTCTTCGGATTCTATGGAAAATCCAACGTTCATTCTTTTGAGAGTATCATATCTTAGAAGCATTACTTTGCAATTCCTCAACTTAGATCTGCAAGAGATTTTGAAAGATTCTAGGCACCGAACAATAATATTTGGAAGGATTTCTAGAAACATAATAATTTGAGCTTTTAAGTTTCCATTCTTTACATTATCGATCGTAAAAAGTATATACTTGTCCAAATTTATTTTCATTTGGTTTACCAAAAAGTCCAGAATATACATATCACTCTTCTTCAAAGTATCCTTGTCTCATTTTATAGGTATGATAAATCCTTGCACCCAAAACTCAAGAATCTAATAATTTGTAGTTAGGTGGATAATTTTTGCACTCATCAATTCAGAGATACCAAGGCAAGACATTGCCTTCACCTTATCGAAGCTATCTTGGACATCATCCAACTTATTATAACCAAACCCAGCTTACCCTTCAAACAAAATTTCAACCAAGCTTGCAGCCTTGTTATACGAAACAGAATAAGTTTTTCTATAGAAATTAATGAAAAATTTTCTCCTTTTTTATTCCGTGAAGAAATTAACTAACTCATATAATTATACTAATAAATCTTAATAATCCAAATCTTCAGCTTTCGGTTTTGAAAGGTAGACACTTTCCCTTCCATTTAGCTTTATATTCTATGAAATGATAGAATTATAATATGTGAAAAATTTTGAATCCACTAACCTTTATCTTTACATTTTCCATTAATAAATGGGCTCGACAGTTGACATGTATTTTTGGTAAAAACATCAACATACATTCGAAAGTAAGAAAGATATGAGAATTTTGGAAAGAGATTTTATAAGAAGGTAGAGCTTCATCATGTACGAGCTTGAGTTTCTATGTGGGATATCCATATGTATTCTTTTATATATGCAAGATATGTGAAGGTTCAACTTCCATACTCAATCCAACGGTTGAAAAAATATGTGATCAGATCTGACAGTTGAGATGATAGCCGGATTGAAATTTTGATTGAATCCGATCTTTTGAGGTTTTTTAATAAAAACATTTGGATTTAAGAAAAAGTAAATATGAGAACTAAAAAAATTGAAAATACCAACATGTAAATGATGATTGCAAACATTTATGAAAAGAAACATAGATTTTGGATTTCTAGGAACATTATTCGTATATAGGAATATTCTTCTTGGAGAACATTAGATTCAGAAAATATTGATTACTAAAATAATTATTAAAAGAAACTTCATTACGAAAATTTCAACTACAATAATTTATTAATAAAATTTGATGTAGAAAATATTCATTACGAAAATATTTATTACGAAAATATTCATTACCAAAATTTAGGACTATAGAAATTTTTAGACTACTAAAAATTTTACACTATGAAAAATTTTAGACAATGAAAATTTTTAGAATACCAAAATTATTAGACTGCGAAAAATTTTAAACTATGAAAAATTTTAAATCTAACAAAAAAATGTAATACCCCTATGAAATGGTGTATCATACTGTAATGAGATTGGTATTAATAGGAAGTTAACATGGAAGATTACCTTACATTAATAATTCCTAAATTCTGTTTAATGTATGCAAATCTATAGGAGGTTAAATATTTTGTGAAAATAAAAGCCAGTTGATCTTGTGTTCTGATAAATTTAAGAATGATGTATCTTTTTTGTGAGTGATCCCTAAGAAAGTGATGCCTAATATTTATGTGTTTCGCATGAGAGTTATATGAAGGGTTTTTACTTAAGGAAATGGAACTAGTATTATCACACAAAATTTGTGTTTAGGTAAAACTCATACCATAGTCTATGAGTGTGTGTTGCATCCACAACACTTGAGCACAACAACTTCCAGCTGCTACATATTAGGCTTTATTAGTGGAAAGTGCTACTAAGTGTTGTTTTTTCCAAACCTAGAAACTAATGAATATCTTATGAAATGAAAAGTATAGTATGCACTTTTCTTATCTATTAAACATCCACAAAATTCAACTTCTAAAAAACTTTTTAATACAAAATCATTTCCAAATGTATATAAGAGTCCTAGATCCTTTGTTCTCTTTATATAGTGAAACATCCTTTTCACTGCCTTTAAATGAGATTCATTAGGATTGGAATGATAGCTTGGACATAATCATAATGAAAACATTATGTCTGGATGACTAGCTGTAAAGTAATGTATACATATTATCATACCTCTAAATGATGTTTGGTCTATTGGTTTCCCAGCATCATCAAGATCAAGTGAATTTTACGTACCAATGGGAGTACTTATACTCTTAGTGTTGTCATATCCATACTTTTTAAGAATATATTTAATATACATATGTTGGGATATATAAAATCCATATGATTTTGAAGAAATTTGAATACCAAGGAAAAATATTAACTCACCCATCATACTCATTTCAAACTCATATTTATTTAGATCTGTAAAAGAATTAGTTAATGATTTATGAGTGGAACCAAATATTTTGTAATCAACATAAATTTTAACAATCAAAACATTATTCTTATATTTATTTATAAAAAGGGTTGTATAATCATTTCCCTTAACATAAGTATTTTGAATCAAAAATCATGTTAGCCTATCATACTAGGATTGTGGGACTTTCTCAAGTCTATACAAAGAATTGGTAAGTTTAAAAACATGTTTAGGAAGTTTTGTATCTTCAAAACCAGGAGGTTGTTCAACAAAAAAAATCCTCTTGAACATAACTGTTAAGGAAAGGACATTTAACATCCATTTTAAAAAGTTTTAAATATAAGAATGCAGTAAAGGGAAGGAGAATATGAATAGATTTAAGTCTAGCTACTAGAGTATAGGATTGTTTATAGTCTATTCCTTCTTGTTGATTATAGCCTTTAGAAACTAACCTAGCTTTATTTCTTACTATGATTCCATTTTCATTACACTTTTTTCTAATGACCCATTTTACTACAATAATAGAAGTTTCCTTAGGTCTTTCAACCAACTTCTAAACATTATTTCTTTTGAATTCATTAAGCGCATCTTACATAGATTTTATCCAATCATCATCACCTAAAGCTTCATCAATTATTTTTTGTTCTAATTGGGAAAGGAATGATAGATGTTCGACTTCATATCATAAGGAATGTCTGGTCCTTATAGGTTGATTTACATCACCAATGATACTATCACTAGGATGATTCTTCAGAAACAACTGATTTGAGTTTTGTAAAACATGTTCATCAATATAGGGTAGGAAACCATCTTGATAAATAGCTTCAAAAATAATTTCATAAAAATTTTCCTGATCAGAATGATCTTTTAACAAAGGATGATAATCAATTTTTGAAAACACATTTTAAGATGTAGGTTGAGGTTGTTTAAAAAATGGTTAGTTTCAACAAAGTTGACATGAACTTTTTCTTCAATAGTACATGTATTTTGGTTGAAAATACTATAAGCAATAGAAGTTGTGGAGTTTCCTAAGAAGATTCATTCATCATATTTTGGTGATAATTTGGGTAAATTATCTTTAGTATTCAGAATGAATACCTAGAAACCAAAAACCTTGAAGTAGGAAAGTCTTGGTTTCCTACCATACCATAACTCATAAGGGTTTTTATTAAGAAAAGGTATAATAAAAACACGATTTATAGTATAACAAGTAGTACATACAGCTTTAGCCCAAAAATGTTTGTCTATAGAATATTACACAACATTGTTCTTGTTGTCTCCTAAAAAAAATTATTTCTTCTATAAATAGTACCATTTTATTGATGTGTCATGGGGGATGAGAAGATAAGAGTAATTATTTTTCTACTAAAAAAAGTTTCAAAATCAGAATTTTGATATTCCCCTCCATGATCACTATGAGTAATTATCAAAGGAAGGTTTTTCTCATTTTTAACTTGTGCTCTAAAACTTTTGAATGAAGAAAAAACATCATATTTTTTTACTCGAATATAAACCCACGTAAATCTAGTATAATCATCAACAAATACAAATAAATAATATTTGCCTCTTATGCTTCATGTTTTTGTTGGACCAAAAAGATCCATATGCATTAACTGTAATGCATCAGTGGTTGAGACTTCACCGGCTGATTTAATGATTAATTTATGTTGCTTTACATATTGATAAGGATCACAAACTTTTGAAGAATCAAATCTAAACTCCGGTAGATCTTTAAGTAGTGTTTTCTTAGAGTGGTTTTATAGGTTCTTAAGGTTTTATTGTTCTATCCTTCTATGCCAAAACCAATAATGATCTCCCATTTCTCTAAGGCAAGGTAGATCTTGGCTTCTAAGGTTTTCTAATTTTAGTGTGTAAACATTATAGTACCTATTGTCAGAATGAATAAAATATTCCTTTGAATTTTGTAATAAGCACTTTCCATTTATAAAATTCCCAAGGTAACATTCAGCATATAATTGACTTATGATAATGTGGATGTTCTTAAGACCCTTAACAATTACAACATTTGAAATAAAAGTTTTTTCGAGTAGAACAATGTTACCTATACCAATAATTTTTCCTTAGAATTACCTACAAAAGTTACTTTTCCTCTTATCATCTTGATAATATTTTAAAAGATGTTTTTTTTACCAGTCATACACTGGGAACATCCAATACCAATGTACCAAGTATTGTTGTTGGTACATTCCTTATTTTCTTGAAAATAAAAGAGGTAGAATTTCAGAATCTAGAATTTCCTGGATCTGGAATCATCATAATTTTTTTTATGAATCCACATTTTCATAGTGAAATAAGAATTATGAAATCCTAAATAATGTGTTTTGTTTATGGAACAATTTTTTACCCATGCCCACCACACTAACACTTAGTGCAGAATGGAGAACTTTGAGGAACAAAATAATTGTTACTTAAAACCGGTTCTGAACTAGTATAACCAAATCCAAAATTATTCCTTAGAGGTCAAATTTCAGAATACATACTATCAATGTTTTCCTTCCATAAGGTAATCTTTGACGAACACTTTCTTAAGGAAAATATTTCTGACTTTAGTCTAATAACTAACTTCTTATCTTCCAAAACAGTAGTTTTAGCTCTAGAGATATGCTTGAAAACATATTTCATAGAAATTACTTTTTCTATGTCCTTTGAAAGTTTATCCTTCTCAGAATTAAATTCCTCAAGGTTTTTTTAAATACTTTTAAACCCAAGGGTTTTCTCATCAAGATCTTTAGAATATTTGATGTTTACTTAGTAATGATATATATCCTAGAATTTTCCTTATCATTCATTTTCCTGACTTTTCTATTTTCATTCTCAAGATACATAGCAAACCTATACACTTCTTCATATATTGGTAAAGTATTATCTTCATCAAAAAAAACATTCTTGATCCGAGGATTCATAGTTTTTATTATCACTATAATTAGTATTTAAGGATACATTGGTCATATATTCATCATTGTAAACCTTATCCATTAAGCAATGATTTTCAATATGAATTCTAGCTATTAGACCAAGATTCTCATGTCCATAAGTTTCATAATCTGAGGATTCATCAGAATATACTCCACCACTGGCACTCCATGGGTCTATAGCTTTCAAGACATTCTTTGATTTATCTTTTTATTACATATTTCTAAATCATTTAGGATTTCTTTCCTTTCTTTATTTTCTTTTATTCATTGAACAATCAGGCCTTATATGAATAGCTTTTTTGAATTCATATCAAGTGACTTCAGAGGATTTTTATCATTCCATTCATTCTTCTTATATCTATACTGAAGGTCTTTCTTCCCAACTATCTTGTTAATCCTTAGAGAATTTTTAGCTAGTTTGTTCTAAGAATGTTCACTTTAACTAGATTTGGATAGTATAACAACCTTCATATATTTATATCATGTAACTCACTCAAGAGTCTTGAATTTTATATGATTAGATGTTTTTATAAAATCAACACTTCCATTCACATTCTTCTTCTTAACATTGTCAGCATCTCTCATTATTCTAGTCTCATGTTGAATAAGAGTTCCAAAAAGTTCATCAACAGTAATCTGTGAGACTTAACTATTCACATATATAGCTGTTCTCTTTGATTCCCACTCATTAGGCATGATGTCTATGATCTTGTCTAAAAGTGCCTCATTATCCAAACCTTTTCCACCCATATATTAATAGTTGTAGAAAATAGTCATTAATCATTTTCGTACCTTACAAATATGGTCACCATAAGGAAATAAAAAACCATGGTACTCAGATCAAAGCATAGATCTTATAGTCTCGAAAACATTGGAAGTACCAAAATGTGTAACTTCAATTTTCTCCCAAATACAATTTTCAACTTCATGAGAAAAAATCTTGCTATATATATTCCTGGTCATAGAACACAACAACGTATTGTGTAACTTATAGTTAAGTTGATATCCAGACTTCTCTTGATTAGTAATGTTTCTAACTTTTTAATTGGGAATATTTTAATCTACAGTAAGAATAACAAAGTTGTCCACTCCAGTATTAATAACAAAAGTCTTCATACGATATATACAATAATTTTAATCAGTCCCACAAAAAATAGGTGGTCTTGTAGGATTTAGGTTATTTATAGAACTAACATTGATTCCTGCCATCTTAAACAACGATATTCCACACAAAATTGTCATAAAAAATGTTTGTAAACAAGGATAAAAATATACTATGCAAGTAAAATATAGAACAATGAAAATACATAAGTAAGAATACTTATATGTGAATATAAGTATTTCAGAGACCGCCTTTGATAACAATTGTTAGGTTGGTATGGAGTATGATATTCTCCATTGATACTAACTGTAGGATCAAAATAAAGATTAAGATCCTCAATATACAAGAGGGGGTGAATTATATACATTAAAAATTCATTGGGAACTTTCAAATTTGGTTAGAAAATATTCTATTTTTTAACAAGGTTAAACAAGGTAAATTCACAAAACCTCTATGTTCTTCAAACATGCATGATTCTGGAAATGTGGTTCTGAGAATGTAATTCCGAAAATGGGATTCGTAAAATGAAACATAACAAAATTTTACAATGATAAAAATTCTACCTTATAGCATATAGAATCTTAATAAATCAGAGTATACAATTATAAGAAAGTATAAGATATTTATACTTTTTGAACAACTAAAATGCAGTGGAAAGCATGAAACAATATGTGTAAAAAGTATTGAAGTTTTTAACCCAAAGAGAATAGTATCCAATGACCTTGGATAAAGTTACCTTTATTAATTATTTCAAGAAAGTATATTTTACCTACACCAGGGTAAGACCTAGATACAAAGATTGGACTCTATCTTGCTATCCTCAAAATCCCTCGAAATTCAAGTTAGACATTACCTCTTTCTCCCTATCCCAAGATAGTCTCAAATATACTCAGCAACATTCAGAGTCACATGATGCAATTCTGAACAAGATGTTCAGTACACACAAAGCTTGAAATTATCTCTATAGAAAACACATCTGCATTATGTAATCTTTATAGTAGTCAAATAGTTCATCAAAAAAGTTGTGAGTTCTTTCAAATGAGATCTTCTTTATAGGCACATTCTCAATGTTGGTCTCCCTCCTCAAACAATAATATTTATCCTTGAATATCGGAGGGACCTATACTTGTTTCACTCAAACAACGGTTGGTTGGTAACTGAATGCATGACATCGTTTTATAACCAAAACACGAGTAAGCAAAAATACGGTTACTACACCAAATTCATTTTTTGGAGAGTATGGAAAAATGAAAGTTCAGAATCTAACCAAAAAACATTCGGTTTATAAAACACATAGATATTCAGATTCTGACATCATAGGTATTTGGAACCTGAATTCAATAGAATTTCGGAGTCTGAATTTCGAGGAAATTTGGAGTCTGAAATCAAAAGAATTCAGTATCTGAACATACAACATTTTGAGTCTGAATTCATATAAATTTAGAATCTAAACATCAGAATGTTTAGAGTCTGAATTCAGAGTACTCAGAGTCTAAAATCAGAAAGATCAGAGTCTGGATTCTGAGAACATAGAGTATGATTAAAGAATGTTAGGAGTCCGAATTCAGAGATCTTGGAGTCTGAACTCAAGATGTTTCGAGTCTCAATTTAGATTACTCTGGGTCTGAATTAAGAATGTTCGGAGTCTGAATTCAGAGAACATGGAACCTGAATTCGGATCCTGAAAACAGAATTCTCTATATCTAAGTATATATATTATTCCAAGTTTTTTGATATGAAACCAAGTTATATACTTAAACATAATATTATCAATGAAAAATATGGTAAGGATAAATTTCTTTGTGGAAGGAAAAATTTCCTTATAAAAGTAAAGAACTAGGTAAATAAAATTTTTCCTTAAGATAAGGTGTTGGTGATTTTCAAAACCTAAAGGAATGGAAGAGTAATAAGGAAACATTATTGAATAAACAATCTCCCTAATGATGTATAATGATATATAAATTATTATAGACCCATTTCATTATCATTAACCCATCCTAAGTACACCTATTACCATTATAAGGTTTCAGATGGTATTATACTCGATCCTCCATTATTCATTTGGGTTGTTCTATCATTATTTTTATCCAAATGAAGTAATCTTTTATTTTTATATCCATCTGATTAATTCTATGTAAATTCTAGAAAATCATGTATAAATTTCTATTCATCATTATCTATTGTGAATATACATGTTTTTATATTATTCCCTCCACAATAATTCTCGATAAGCATACCCATTTTTGTGGAGCTTCCACAATTATTACCTAGTATCAAGTGCACTCTATAATCTGTATTAGTCCACCATTACTTTTATTAAATAATAATTTATATTATGAAATTTTTATTAATTCACTTCTTTTTTTATGAAAGAATTATACCCATTTAACTTTTAAATACATGTTAGTATTTTCATTAAAACTGCACTAAAATGTTATAGTGATAAAATTTGTAAATACTCTACTTAAATGTTGCCACATCTGTTTGAAATCATTTAACATGATATGTGTATATTTTACCATATCAATTAATATATAGTTTTTTGATTCCATTATTTTATGGGAACTGGTTTGATACACCCATCAATTATACTTTATGACCTAATTATGATACATGTTTCCTATCATGGGTACCCTTATGTTTTTGTATTATTGATTATGGATTATTCTGTACATGTAAAGAATATTCATTAACTTGTTATGATGGGTGGACATAGAGGGTCATCCAATTTATTGGGTAATGTTGAGTCATATGAGATGTTATGTGAAACGGTCATGGTGGTTAGCCTTGGTTTGGGAAACCATGTGCAATATTCTTGGTGGTTATCCTTAACCTGTGCTGCCATGTGCAATGATCTTAGGTGTTAATATTGACTTGTTATCCTCCATCTAAAATGATTTGGACTAATTCTAAAATCATGTTTTATGATTATTACACATTACTATGAATCTATGTTTATGTGATCCCATGTTTATATGAACCCATGTTTATAGGTTACGATTCCGTATTTTCCATGCCTTATATTTTCATTATGTCATGTCTTCTAACCCATGTTTTAATGCTCTATTATAATGATTATTCCCTTACTGTGCTCTTTAGATCACCCCTTTCATAATGTTATCCCTAGGTTATCCTATGTCGATGTATGATCACAATGGAAGATATGTGCTAAATATGAATATTACAAAATAAAATGTTTAATTTTTCTCTTTTTATATACGTTTTTTTTAAAGAGACTACACTTCATGATCCAAGTATTGTTTTACGATGTATAATTATACACAAAACCATGTAATGTTTTGTGTAAAAGGATAGAGTCACTATATATTTTTTTTCAAATTTTTTTTTATATTTATAATTTAAATTATTGACTAATTAATAATGGTTTTAAAGGAATTTTAAGATTTTATATTCAATAAATAATTTTAACATTCATTGAATGGATATTATTAGATAAAGAATGAGAATAAATTATGTTTTATGATTAAAAATGAATAAAAATAGTTTTTATTCAGTTATTAAAACATTAATCAAAATTAATTTTTTCTAATTACAGAAATTGAATTTGAAAAAATCGGTTCCATATTTGGATTCATCTTTTCTAGTTTGGTAATGATTACACTTTCATATTAGTGATATGAATATTAATGAATGTAAAACATAATTATAATGTTAAATGTTAAAAGTGATTTGGAGGGATTAAAAATCATATAATTTTTAAAATGACATAAAAATAGGTTTAATATTATTTTATCTTTTTATTCTGATCCTATACCTCCACACCTTATAAATGGAGTCACAAATGATGTGCTTTCCAAGGAGAGTGATTGTGACATCTTAGACCAAAATAGAACTGAATGTTTCATGAGCCTGGTTGGCCAAATGGCCTCAGGCTTATCTCCCCAAAATTCCAGAGGATACTGACTAGAAATAATGGTCTGGGTTGTGCATGTGTGGAGACCATTACCTCCATACTGTAGTGTAGCATATCAGATGATTGGAATATAATAGGAGATATGTAGCTCAATAAATGTAAAAAATAAATTCCACATCTTAAGTATACATATGAAATGAGAACTAAAAAAGTGAAATTGATAATGACATACAAAAAGTGATGTTAGATTTCACGTCTCTAGAATGATAGAAAACATGGATACAAATTACATACAATATATTTTATACAGATGTTCAAAAAGTAATCCAAATAAAATCCCAAGAATCTCGAGATCCAATTCAATCATCTCCTTCTAGCTCCATCCTAAGTAGTCAGTAAATAATGTGTCTAAATCCAAAAGCTTCCCTTTTTCGACACCAACACACATATATTATTCTTGGGTACTAATGGGGGCCCAGATATGGTGTGATATAATTCTCATTTTCCCACCACCAGTGGTGTTTATAAAATCATATACTTGTAATATAAATTGAAATATAGTTCAAGCATGCATATATATATATAAGTAAAGTAATAGAGTAACATAAATACCCAAGTACCTTTTTATCATTTAAATGGTGTCTTCACATGTAATAATTTCATTGATTTATTCTATTCAAGTTTATATAAAGGTCATGTGAGGTGATACTAACACTGACACGCTAAAATTGAAGGTTCTATGTTGTAATAAGGAAACATGTATTTATGTTAATAATGAAGAGGTTCTATGGTAATAAGCAATTAAACGTGGTAGTTAAGGATATCCAAATTTGTAGTAATAGTACATGGGTATGGGTAAGAGTTTAATTCAAGGATCATCATCCAAGGCATTCCACAATAGTGATGATTTAATATAGTCCAATGAATATAACCATGGTAAACTTGGATAATATATAGCAAGGCCCAAATATGTAACCAAGGAACCTCATGTTCTTAGAATCCATGTTAGATATAGAGATTTTATCTAATGGTCATTTAATAGAAAACGGTGTATCCTATGGTTTCATATCATGAATCTGAAAATATATAGAGATCAGGTTCAAAGGTGGTTCTCAATAAAGAAAACTAGAATTCATGAATTAGAATGGCCTCCACGAGTGTTCAACGAATTGCCCTGAGAATAAAAAAGCTAAATCAAGCCTAATAAATCCTATAACAATGAATCCAAATTCTGAATACAAGTAAGAACCATTATATTTATTGATATATTAATTATCTCTTTGTAATAGAAATTCCATTTTTTAAAACGATGGTTCAAGCCGTTGCTCTTCATTAGTGAGACATGTCCAATTGAGCATGAAACCATTTTATTAATCCAATTAAGTCATATTTAATTACTTAAGTTTATTCCAATTCCTTAATTGGTAAGTTTCAAGGGTTCCTACAAACATTAAAATTAAAATTAATTCAATTAGTTCAAGTCATGATTATTATATATACATTAAATTTCCATTTACAAATGATAAATTAGTCAAAGTACATTACATATGTATTTTAAGGGACATAAATCATCAATGGAATTACCATTATAATATTAATTTTTATTTAATTAAGGATTCAAACCACTTGAAGGGTCACAGAACACACTGTAATGGTGGTGCCAATCTGAAATAACTAACCACTTGGGAAAAAATATATAATAAATTTTTATTTATAGAAACATCCTAAATCAGTTGGTATTAATTTTAAATATACAACAATAATTGAACCCTATATTAGGCATGTAACATAGAACATGGTTGTATGGAATCAAATCATGCCCTATAAATTTAACAGATGACACCTGATAAAATTTGCATACCCACGTGGTTACTTGAAAAACGATAAAACATGTGGAGTGAGTCATAAAACACATACATATTACTCGTATGACACTCCTTTTCTAGTATAAACCTTTATTATCAGTGTATTGGAATAGATATAAATAATGGATCAACTCCCTAAAAATAGGGCATATTATTCTGCATCTAAATAGCATCTTTGGTAGGATGAAGAACAAATAAATATAAAAAAGTAGTCGAGTACATATAGATGGTGATCCATCATTATGAACATTGATATAATGAGACTTCCAATAGAGTACAGATCACAAATCCTAGAAATTCCCATCAAATAGATCAAATTGGATGAAAATAGTGGTTGTTATCTGCTAAAATGACAAAATAGAGGTCGGTTGTAAAATAGCATTTATGGGAAATTTGTTTATTTCCCCAAAATTGCCTTCTACATGGTTTGACTATACGGTTAGCAAAATTTTGTTCTAACCATAAACATTCTACTGTAGAATAAGAATTATCACATAGTTAGGCCACACGATTTCGAATACCATTCACCAACCATTCAAATCACCACTGTAAATTATTATGTAGTTATTTTTACAAATGTGAATCGCAAATTACAAGTTTAGATAAAACCATGCACTCTCATATTTCTCTCCATCCTGCCTCACATAGATTAAACTAACCATATGGGATTCCCAACACACATTATTTTAACCATGTGTAAAACCTTTTTCTCCGAAAAATCATGTTTTGGGATTCAAACAAGACATAGAAACCCCTGAGACAACCATGATCTCATTTTGCATTAATTTTAGGACCATAAACAATTCTCCAAAAACATTAATGGATCAATACATGAGTGAAATAATGGTTTATTATATTATTCCTCCATTAACTGAAACCCATCCTTGGGTTAATCTTCCTTAATAAGAAACACACTATATCCTCATAATCATGGCCACTACACACATACATTAGAAACCTGATCCCAAGTCTTGTCTTGTACACATCTTTTCTACCAAAGAACTTGTACTAGAGTTACACAATTTCCTCATCAAGCCATCATGATCTAGTGGATTATTCATATAGTATACTCCTCAAATGAGGCATCTGTATCTATCTCATCATCCTTTGGATATAATATTATGATACATATCAACATGATAATGGTGAACCTGTGGAACATGGAAGTCATCTTTCTTCGAACAGAAAAATTACTGTAGTAACAACTAGTAGGATACCATTCTGACTATCTCCAAAATCTCAAATGTCACTACATAATGATGAAAATTATTTCCTTTTCCCCATATCAATCTATTCCCAAAAACTGTGTTACCGATAGTAAAACTTGATCCCCCAAAAAACTCTATAGTTCATCGAAGACCTACCATACAAGGCTACAAAATATCCCATTTTAATCATCTTCTTAATGATATTCTTATAGGAGAACTCATCAAGAGGGATATTCTTCATCGAAGAATAAATGAAGACAAGGGGAATTCTCAAAGCATGTCCTATAACTACTGTATATCCAGTTCCGATTATCCATTGGTATGAGGATGAAATGTTGTGCTCAAAAGCACCTGTGTACCCTTAGCCTTCGACAACCCATGCCAGAACCATGTCATAATACAAGCATACCTATCTAATTTGATAGTTTGAGGGATCTATGTAGCCAATTTTATAACATGCATAGTGTATTTCCATATCCCTAACTGATATATTCTATTGAATAGTAATGAAGTGGGATAAATTCTTTAATATCTCAATGCCAACCCATATAGAGTCATCATCACTAGGAGTCCTTTGAAAATAGATTGAAATGTTGCTACAAAATTTATTCTAACTTCTATTCAGAGACTACGAGTGGTTTTAAAAATCCTTCAGGTCTCTTGTTCTCTTCGTTCTCCTGTATATAGGTGGCATAATTATTAATATAACCTACTAAATAACACATCATCCTAGTCCCCCAATTATTCCATCACATATCTTGATACATTTTAGAGAGTCATGGATGAACTATACACTACAAAGTGTGGGACTAACACATAAATTCATTTACCATATCTTTAGGATCCTAGAAATGTGAATATATACGAATTATGTCATCTCTATTCACATAACAACCCATAGGTGGGTCATCTCTTGAAATAATATCATGGAGAACCAATCCATCATGATCATAAACTTTTCAAATCTTTAATTTCTCAATGATGGAAGGTGTAACTATCGATGATGGGAGGTAATGCTTCTCACGAATATCATGAAACTCTATATGTACCTTTGAAAATAGGTCCATCAATTTTGATTCATCACAATCTTCTAATACATCTTTTTCATTTGTTTCTACTCAACACCTTAGCTATAAAAATTTCCTTTCAACGAATACATAAACACACAAAATAAAATGAATGAAGATATTTGAACCATATGTAATGTTTCAGAATTAATCAAATTTTATAAATATATATATGAGACACTTTGGGTTTCTATACACAAAAAGGAACTCATCCGTTATATAGTCACTCAAGAAACAGATGGCGTAGAAAACTACTTCTACTTAATGGACATAAATAGGTTAATTTATATCATAAGTCCTCAACTTATGATATTTTTATTCAATAAATACATCCCCTAAATTCAGAACTACTCCCATGAAAATGCATGATGAATCACAGAACACAGTATTGACTCTCCCAGGCTCTGGTAGAATTGGAATAGGCATCAAGATAAGTCTTTCATTCAGCTGTAGATACGATTTTTCATAATCTTCTGACCACAAGAAAATAATATAATTCTTTGTGAATCCAATAAGTGGTGAATTAGGTAATGATATTTATTTTATTAAAGGCATGTAATATTCATCCATCATCAAGAATCATCATATGCCAACAATTTTCTTTGGATTTTCTAAAGAAACCACTTCAATTTATTTCTCTAGGGAAATATTTACTCTTAATTCAGAGAAAGTATGACCTAAAATTTGATCTTTGATTTTCATGTTTTCCATTCAATCTCTTATCATTGGATTATAAAACAATTGACATAATATTTGTTTATAGAAAAAGGTACATTATTTTCACTCTGGTCAATGAAACTTCTCTTCAATATATGTACTAATTAAAATGTTTTCCAAAATTTTGATTTCAATTATAAAATATATAATTCAATTCAATTTGGACCTTATTTTATATTTTTTTAAATTATAATATTTAGTTTTCTTATTCTATTTTTTATAAGGTACTTATATACTCTTACATTTTTTTTGAAAAGAATCATTATTTTAAACAATTTCTACATAAAAACATTTTCCCACGAATATTACATATATATTCATTGAATTTTCATTTATATGCTTCAATAGTTATATTCCATTCGAATATTTAGTTTGAAATTTATATCATTTTTTGGTGTAATGATGCATAAGAAATATAATAGTTCCTCAATATTTAAACTGATTTCCAGTTGATTTGTATAAGGAATTTCTTATCTATGTCAATACTCATTGTTGTTTCTTATGATTCACTATATATATGACTAAACAATACCTTCCATAATATTTATTCATATAACTTATGATTATGTGATTATTAAATATTTATGAAACACATAACTTTTCTATGGGTTTTGCAATTTTGATTTTATAAATGTTTTTGTGGTATTATAGAACACTATAATTGGTTTAAATTATTTTATGTATAGTTAAATTAAATCCCTCAAATGTATTTGGTATTGTTATATATATATCTCAGGAGGTGAATATGATATTCATTGGAAAAATTTTAATAGATATGTTTAATTTTCCACTCTTGATTATAATCAATTCTATTTATTCAAATAAGATTATCCCTGGAAATTATTGTTAATATATATGTTACAATAAGATGTTACATATTATTATTATTCAACATTACTATGTAATAAATCTTGAATATTGAGTTCTTTTTTTACACATTAATTAATCATACTTTTCAACATGAAATCATTTCAATATTTTTGTTTAATATCTCTTGGGGAATGAATATATTATATTGATGTCATTCACTTGATTATGAAACCAAACGAATATAGTCATATTATATTCAATTTATATATATATATATGTGTGTGTGTGCCATTCTTACAATTACTAATCATCTGGTTTCACCTATTTTAATTTTCTTTACACATGTTTTGATGGATGGTTTTAAGTATGATATATCTATAAGGGGTAATATTGTGAATAATTTTTCTGAGGGATGTTGTAGAATTTTCATTTGTTAGTTTATTATGTATATAGCCTCCAAGAAACTAAATAATTATTGTCTAGAGGATTTTATAAAATTGATAGGTATTGAATATCCATAAAAATTATTTAATGTTTATTTCTGTAAAACAAATATCCCTCGATTTGTATAAACGAAGGGTGTAGAAATATTTAGAGATATAATATAAAAAAATAACCTGAAAAAACCTATGTTGAGATAAAATTCTAATAGGTGGAACCTAAAAGTTTATTACCCTGATATAAAGGTGTAATAATTTAAGACATCCCAAGAATTGTTTCCATGATTATATAATTTATCCCACTGATCCCGTATAAGGTGGATTAATGTTATCTTTATTTAAGAAATATAATGAATTATTTATGTGATTATATGATTTATCACTTTTATTGCTGTATATTCATACCCACACAATGATTTTTGGTCTTATAAAATGGATATAAAGAGATGTCAGTGTCCTACTAATTAATGTGACCAAATATGCAATGACTTAATTTGTGAGTAACCAAATGGATTTTGTGCTGATATAAAATAAATTATGAATATTATAATCAAATATTTAAAACTATGAGAAATAATTTTAAAAATATTGTGATTCAAAACTAACCATTTCTGTAGAAACATGAAATTTAATATTTTATATGGCCTTATCCACCCTCCTTGTGTGGAAATTATAATCCTTTACTTGATTTCAAATTGATTAATGTGGTTGAAAATTGATTTTTCCCTTATTATATTCTAGACCATAAGAAACATATAATAGTATTATATCACATAAAAAGAAAATGCATTCAATGCAAGAACACAATGAATGTGTAAGAAATAAAATCCATGGAATGGTAGGATATTAAGTGGGTATTTACTAATAAATAAATTCCAAATACTTTTTATAGGATAATAATAGGGGAATTAATAGTGTTGAAATATACGGATGATGAATCCATTAGTTCTTATGAGGGAAATATTATAATAAATTTGAGGTACCCTTATGGATTTGTCATAATACATTTAAAAAATTGATTAATTCCATATCATGTGGACTTCATATTTTCTAATTTAATTTTCTATAAGCGACATTGGTAATAGTGAATAAGAATTTAAATGTCCTCTTAATGTAGAAATTAAGAGTGGATACTCGATTTATTCTTCTAGTTTTCCTAAAAATAGATAAATGGTTCTTTTTTGAAACTTTAATGGTAAATCTCGTGGATGAAGTAAAATGAAACAACATTCATTCCACAAATTTTGGAGGTAGAAGTCTACAATTTTTTGATTGGATCTAAGAAATGAGTTTTCATTATAATGGTTGGCCATTGATATTGTTAATGATGATGAGGGATGAATATTTGACTATATATAAAAAGGGAAATAATTATTTAAAATTTTAATATCAATGTTTCCATTGAAAGGAGATTAAAATTATGTTAAAAAATGACCTAATGAAATTGTTAATGTGGTTGGTAAGCCATAACAACCCCCCATAAAATGAAAATGGTAATGAAAATTCCAATCACAAATAAATTGGAAGAGGTTAATTATGTTGAAAATTCTACACATAGTATCCACTCTAATGAAAAAATATAATATTTTATTATATATTTACCCAATATTTTGTATCTATGTAATTTTATAATGGTATTACCTCAAAACATAAATGATTAGTCATTGATTTAGAGGTATTAACTCCAATTGTGATAAGAATGCAATATCATGTTTATAACACTTTTTGAAAGATTATTGTTGGAATTTTAATCCTATAATTTATTTTACTCATTATATATTTGAATTTGATATTATTTTGGTAATGGGTTAGATTACTTTATATAGGTCTCATATCAATTTCCTTATACTGGAATTCCGATTTTATATTAAAAAAACACATCGTTTCAGGTCAGTGTGAGTATGAAAATGAAACTCAAATTGAAATTACATATTTTGTATGAGTGTAAGTATATATTCATGATATATATTTATATAAAATGTTTGGGAAGAAAATATGAATTAAATATATTTCTTCTTTTTGGTAAATTCCAAATGTATTTCCGGAATTATTTCCTTATATTTCCCCAAATAGTGCTGATCTGTTTTCAATAGAACTCATACCTGGTTGTATACCTATATGGAATACTCCTTATATAATGGACCAAATTGAATCACTAGAATTAATTATTGAACTATAGGATATTCTAAAAAATGGTTATATATTCATGGGGGCACCTTGATAGGGTACATTAATTTTTATGTTTAATATAATGATGGTTCAATTCATCATTGCATTAATTATTGGGAATGAAACAAGATAACCATCAAAAAATAGTATCGATTTCCCTAAATTGTTTGTATTTTTATTAGTTAAATTGAACTCAATAATTTATAATGGTTGAAATTCATTATAGATGTCATTAATCGAGGTCATGTAAAAGGTTATACCCAAAATAATCATCAATATGTGCTATGGTCATTTAGAATTAACAGTGATTCTATTTTGACTATTAAATTATCATTACATTTTAATGTATTTAATAAATATATATTTCAAGTATTAACTTGATTTGTTTATGTAGAATTTATAAATAATACACTTCTATATTCCAAGATAAAGGGATAAAATGAAGATCATATGAAGATTGTATTGGAGGATTTTTGTAAAGAGGATATGTTTGAGAAATTAAGCAAGTGTGATTTATATATACAAAAGGTATCATTCATTGGTCATATAATCCTCTTTGGGGAGTATCATATGATCCTTCAATGATGGATGTTAATTAAAAATGGCATACACCAACTATACTAAAAAGTATTTTAGTTTTTCTATATTAGAGGGAACTATCGATGATTTTTGTGGGATTTCTCATGGAATATAATTTTACTAAATAATTTATATGTTGAATGTAGAATAATTTCTATAAATAGAGGATTGTGATGAAATTTGCAGTTAGCTAATAAAAGGTTTTTTCAATGCACCTATGCTTTTACTAACAACCAGTAAATGAGGGTTTGTAATCCGTATTGATTCATTGGTGAATGGAATGAGAATATTCCTAATGTTGAATGACATGGATATTTCTTATGCCTATGTATTATTGAAATATTAAGATAAAAATAACCTGGATCATGATTTGGATTTAGAAATGATAAATTTTTTGTAGAAAATTTTGACGCATTACCATATATGTGGAATAAATTATATATATACAAAAAATAAATTATTTAAGTTTATATTCAAATAAAAGAGTTTAATATTCTCTAAGGGAGATTATTGGAATCAATTACTGATTCAGTCTACCTAATACACATATACCACAGGATGATGAACTAGGTGGTTAATTATCTTAGTTCTAATAACCATTCTTGTTTTCCTTTATCTCTGGTTAAAGGAGATATAATAGGAAATTATTTTAATAAGATTGAACTTGAAATCATTGGGATAGGGGACGTATCATACTGTACTGAGATAATCATTTAATAGCAACCCCATTGAGGAATAAAGAGTTGCATAAGGTGTGTGTGGAACTATATAAGAATGTTATAAATGTTCTAATCCTATATCTGGATTGTAATGAAATGGTATAGTTTAGGAAAAAAGTATGTCTCCCATTAATATATAACATAAAAAAGAGCTATTGGAAAAATCTCGTAGTTCACCAGTATATATTCATCATGGATTTCAGAATATGTATGGATATTTGAATGATAACATCTGGTCAGACTACCTAAAAAGGTATATTTTTTAGTATGTATCCAAATTTATTGTATGTTAGTATGTTAATCAAAAAACATATAATTATAATGGTATGATACAACCACTAAATAAACCAAAACTCATATATAGAAACATCACTAGGTATTTCATCATTATACTCTCCAAAAAAACTATCGGGAACCATAATATTTCGGTTGTAGTCAATCAATTTATTAAATTACCGTATTTTATTAGTATCATGGAATATTTTACTCTTGACCATCATTTCAGAATATATTTAAAGAATGTATTAATATTATATATAGTTCCAATATTTATTGTATCTAATCAGGATCAATTGTTTTCCATGATGTTATATAGAAGTATTCAATCTCTATTGATTATATGATTGAGATTTGTTATATAATATCATCATTAGATATATTTCTAGTTTTAGAAGAATATTCAAATGATATAATATATGTTGAGATATTATTCAATGGATCTTGATAGTTCTTGTGATCCATACATTAATTTAGTGGAATTTTCTCATAAAAATGGATCTTAATCAAGAATTCAGATATATCCTTTAGAGAGAATATATGGAATAAAGTTCCAAAATCCAATGTTTTGGGATAATGTTTGATAACGACATGTATTGAAAGCTAATATAGAAAAATAAATGATAGATAAGGTTAGATTAATTCAATAGAATATTATATAAGTTCACAGTCAACATTAATGTCACCTTAAAAATCATTAGTGAGATCTAGAGTCCAAAGTTATTTATAGGGTGTTCTAGTAGATATCTTTGTAGATGAAAATTATGATTTTTGGATTAAAGGGAAATATAATCCCTATATATATATCATTGTTGTTGAGATGATGATCAAATTTGGATGGATTGATATAAAATAACACTTCCACCAAATATCTGTAATGCTCATGATGTGCTACATTTATCTATTTTGAGAAAGTACATAATTAATCCTTCATTTATACAAACCCATATGATATACCATTGTATCCTAATAATTGTTTTGAGGAACAAACAGTATATATTCTATCTCATAGAGGGACTGTGTTGTTAAACAGGACCACTCACGTGTTCAAAATTTTATAGAAAACCTAAAATATGAGGTTTATATCTAGGAATATAAGGATATTATGAGTTATAAGTATAATAATTTTTTATCATAGGGATATAATTTAAGGTGAATTTTTATGGTGATAGAATATAAAACATAAGGATATTATGACATATTTCAATACATGAATTATTGATGTTTCCAATAAAATGAAAATCTTTGAACATTGTAATAATGTGAGTATTATTTATATATTATAAAATGAAACAAAATTTTGATAGATTTAGATGAAGTATAATTATTTAAAACAATATCTAATTCACATAGCATGTAACTCCCCGACCCAAGTTATGGGATTCAGTGCATTATTTTAATACAGTTGCATGATTACAAGGAATCAAGTCCCAAAGGACTGATCAGTTTAGCATTCTAGAAAATAGATTACATACATGAATATAACATTACACTTTATATCATATAAATGAACATAAATAATCCTTTATGTATGTCATTATTCACTTAGCTTAACCCTAAATATCAATCACAATACACTTCTTGGAATCCTGGGAAAAATAAAACCCAGATTGGGGTGAGCTCAGTTGCTCAGTAAGGATAACAATATAGTGTAAACATTCATAAATAAGCATAAACCTTTAAGGAAATGTACTAGACTAACACAATAGCCTTTTAATAATAAACATAAACATGATATTGAAAAGATAAAAACAAATAACGCCATTTACATAATCACATGGATACTCTACTATTCAAATAATCAAATGAAATATCATTAGCCACTTTCATAATGATGGAATGCATAATGCTAGACTTCATAACCACATAGTCAAGGCCTTGTGCCCAGAATACAAATAAGATTTTGTCAAGGCCCTGTTCAAAAAAACTAGTTTGTCTCATGACACATATTGATGCATCGAGGAGCTATAGCAGGCTCCACCCATCACTTACTATATCCAATTCATTCCTCATATGAAAAGGTTTAAACATAACATAAACATTTGTATTAAAACTAGCATATGAAATATCAATATGTTATCCATAAAACATGACTGGTATAAAAATAACACATCCACAGTCAATCATATCACAAAACCTTCAATACAATATTGAATATTTGTATCATCATCAATCAACTTCAAACAAGTTTAAAATCCATAATTGGATGTTTACAGAGATGAAAATTATTTTTAAAACTCTTTGAGATAAATATCCATTTTTCAGGGATACTTTTAAAAGTCACACAATTTATAAAGGAATACATTTAATAACATATATGAAACAAATTTTCCCATTCCACTTTTAAACTTTTGAATGGAATTGACATTTTGAAACATTCATGTCCATATAAATAAATCCTTAAAACCATTTTGAAATCATTGACATTAATGAGGATGGTTTAGAAGAACATATCATTAAAACTTTTAAAATGAGGTTTTAGTAAAAAAAGTCCCTTAAAAATAATACTTTTGAATTTTTTTTATGAAATATGGATATGGATAATAAATTTTTCCCAGTAGATACATATGTAAAAACAACCTCGAATAATATAGAGATTGTTGAATTTACCCTTACATTGCAATTTCCTTTAGTCAAGGGTAAGTTTATCCTCCTGTATAAAGACTATATTATGTTATTAAATTATACCATAACAATATTTATATTTATTATATTATAAATGATTCATTTATGACTTTATACTACCCATTTAATAATAATTTCCATGTTTAATTAACATTTTGGGAAATAATCGCTTTCTTTATCAGATGTGTTTTAACTTGTTACTCTTGATTGTATCACGTAGATCATGTTTTAAATATTTCTATAATATAAAAAATTACTTATATGTCATTTATATTTAGAATATAAATATTTATAATAGACATATATATGAAAAGGAAAACATGGTTTTTGGAGACGGTAGGTCGTACATACGCATAAACACTGTTTCTGTTTTTATATCGTATTGAATGGAACTAAGTGAATAAGATATATTTAAGTACAAAATAATATATATATATATATCTCTATTAGAATTATTATTTCATATATTACACACATATTAATGATATGTATTTTATAATCATCAATGAATGGTGAATGTGGAAATGAATCTCATCGCTTTGTGAAGATGGTAATTTGTACGTATGCACGAGCGACAATATCAATATATTGATGGCGAAATCGTATGTAATATGATGGTATATCACATATAATGAATCAATAACATGTTATATTTATTGTTTAAATTATTTATACTCATTATTATACCCATCTAAATAATGAAGTGTTTGAATAACAAATTACACCATGACGTGGAGACGGTAATCCGTACGTACGCACGTATGGAGACTTTGTAATTTATAGGATGGATAGAATAATGAATATTGTTGTATCATTTTTATAATAATTTCACAATATATAGAAGATACTAGTGTTATTATTTTATAATGGGAACAACAAATAAATAGGAAGTGGAAGAAGAAAAGAACATGAAAGAGGTGATGTAATATTTCATCTTCTTCGGGTTCTTCCATTTTATTTGATCAAAAGGGATCCATAGATTGGATTTATGACCAAAAGGAATCTAGGATGAAGGTAAAAAAGTTGGCAGGATATTTGGGCTGGATTTTTCCGATACAAGAGGCTTTGGAGGTGTGGAATTCAGAGAAGGGAAAGTGCCCTTTTATAAGAGAGGTGAGGGTAACTTTCAGAAAAGCATGAAATATTATTTTATAATAAAACTATTTTCTATCTATAATAGCACTAAAATGATTTATTTAAAGGATAAGGTGGGTATGGGTTGAAAAAATCTCAACCAATAGGTTTTAGGCGGTATTAGGTTATCATATTAACTTTATCTTTTAGATTTAACTCATAGTTAAATAGTTTGACATTAACCATGTCTCTTTTTATTTTTTTATTATATGGTTAATAAACATAATATAACATGCCAATAGAACCCCATGTGGTTCATTATTAATATATATAACCTTATCTATGTACTTTGGCCGATTATTAGATTTTTAGGAATATTATATCAATTAATAATATAATATTTGTTTTAAAAACTCAACTATGTCAATTTTGACACTATTGTGTATATGATTTTTTTGAAGTCCATAAAAACTGTATCACTTTGAATTAAATGTATTTAACCATCCCTAAAAAGTAATATTAACTTAGAAAATTCTTTTAATTTATTATAAGTCTCAATTTATATTTATTTGGTTATTTATAATATCAATTAATTTAATCATTCATTAATAAGGTAATTACAACATCATCATTGTGTCATAAATAAATTAAATTATTTAATTCCTAAAAATAATAAATAAAATACCATTATGCATAATTTTTTAACTTTATAATTAATATTTAATGTGGAATTTTTCTTATTTTAACCCTATATTAAAAATGGTTTAGTTATCAAACATTGAATTTAACTCTTTTTACTCTTCTTTAAATAAAATAATAATAAATGTCATAATATTATCCAAGCAGACCAAAGGGGGTCCTATTTTATTCTTATGGTTGTTTTTGTTCGAATTATACTTATCCAATAGAATTAGTACATGTTTTTGGGTAATTATGATATCATTTTTACCCTTAATTACCCTTTTTACTTTTAATCGCGGTAAATAAAATTCAAAAGTTACTATTCATAAAAAAAATATTTTCGTCTTATTGATCAACATTTTACTTACTAATATTAACCATGTCCCTCGGATTTTTGAAATTCAACTCACAGAAGATTTAAAATTATGTTTTATACAGATTTTCAAATGCTCCTAGGAGGCGGGTAAAAGACGGTAAGAATATCGATAAAATTTTATATATCTAAAGTTTTTATAAAATGACACCAAAAGATTAAATTGAACATATATAGATATTATATATAAATTTAGACTTAAAATAAATAAATAAACTAATTATTGAATTAAAATGTCATTTTTAAATAATAACGCATTGGTTTTCACAATTCATCAAAAATTTAATGTTTTCTGAGAAATACAAAAACATTACCCTAAGAAAATATTGATATTCTGAATTCAATAATGAAGTCTATTTTACCAAATTAAAAACATAGAAGTTTCATTTATTAATTTACAATTAATTTCCATTTTCATAACCAAAAAGTGTGTTTTTAAAAAAGTAAAAACTATCCAAAGATGGACATGTGTTTATGACAAATATAAATGTGAAATTACTTATAATGACCTAAATTGTATTAAATGATAAAAATATAATCTAATTATACTTCCAAACCATTCAGATGCATAACTTATCACTATAAATTATTTCTATTAAACAAGTTTTTTTCAATTAAAACCTAGTATTTTTCACTATTTTTTAAAATATGAATGTTATCAGAAAAGTACCAAAAAATTATCCACACTAAATTTTTATGTCCCAATTCTAAAGAATAATTTAATTTCATTAAATAGAATATATAAAAATTTCAAATATGGGTTTTGAAAAATGGTTCCCCATTAAAAGGCGCTAAAATGGCATTTTTTGAAAAATACTTCTTTTATCTGAAAAAATGAAATCAATCTTATATTATGTCTAAAAACACATAATACGGATGTTAAAATTATATAGATTATATAAGACTCAAAATGAAGTTAATACTATTCATAACCTCATTTTTTATGGTTAGTTTAGTATGTCGTGGTGCGCTCGAACTCGCTGTTGCATGTTGCACAAGCTATTGAATTAATTTAATTAGATAATGTACTATGAAATCATGGGGTGTTACATAGGAAATACTAGTGATTGTAAATAACTGGTTGACATATTTTTAATATTAATCATTTTTATTAAGAATGTTTTAAATAATGTTTATTTTATCTTATTTTGATAATATTTATGACTATTAATAAGAAAAATATTTTTTTCACATGCTGAAAATTAATTCCATTATTATAAATTAGTTAAAAATGATGTTAAAGCAATTATAAGGTATGGAGAGATGTTTTTAGAGAAAAATTATTTTATGTGATAAATTTATTTTTATCATAATAAATTAAAATAATAAATATTAATGAATTATATTATGCAAATTTTGATTTATATACTCAATCAAATGTATTGACAATGATTTAAATATTATTTAAATGAAAAGAATGATAATAAATTAAATTTATTTGTTAAACTAATTTTTATCTAAAAAATTCATATAATTTTCATGCATAAATAAAAATTAATGTCTATCAAATTTTCGAATTGAAGATTAAAAAAGATTCATCAAAATTTTTCATCATCGATTTAAAATTTCTTAAAGAGGCCACATTCATGATTTGACAATATGAATAATAATTGAGGTAAATATTAATTTATATAGTTAAGGATTAAAGGGTTAATAAGGTTATAAAACAAATATGTTGGGGTTAAAATTACACACAAAAAAAAATTCAAGTCATATAATATTAGTGTATTTTAATCCTATATAATTAAAAATTTTAAATATATTTACTTTGGAGTGACATTTCCATTAGATTTATTCTATTATATTTCAATATTCTTAAAAAATATAGGTTTTCCACTCCCCTCGTATAGAAAATCTACTACATCTCATATATTATCCAAATAATGTAACCATTTTATTCAAAAAAGAATACCCCAATATCATTTAATGTTTTATTGATATTACGTAGTGGTTATTATCTTCTTGAAATTTCTTTCCCAAAATCATTTGTAATATATTCAAATATTTATTCTGAAAGAAGCTTTCTTCATTATTACCAATAATTTTAATGTTTCATTATTTTTCTACCACTTATAAATATTAAAAAACCAAATCAACATTATTAAATAAATATATTTAATATAAAAAACTATTTTAATTTTAATTTTTAAACTATTTTATATATCCTTTAAATATAATTTCAAATAAAAACATCGCTCCTCTGTATTTGTATATTACTGTCTCTATAAATCGATTCCTTTTATTTTTCATCATATAATATATTTAATGAAAATATAAAAAAAATTATGTATATATATTATATTTATAAAATTATTGTTATTATTTAAACATAGTATATTTACACCTTTTTACAACAACATATGTTGAGAAAAGATAAAGTCGCTCTTATGTACATCTAGACTATCAAGTCCACAAAGCAATGTTTTTAATTATTAAGTTATATTTTATAATGATTTTAATAAATAAATATTTAAGGAATAAAAAATATATTTATCGTTTTGTTAATTTTTTAATGGTGATATACTATTTTCCTTTCTTTATTTACCTAAATCAAAAAGATTAAATTTCATTAATGCATACGTGTGAACTATCATCTCAACGAAGTGATGTAATTCATTTATTACCACTGCATTTTACACATGGTTTAAAAAGTGTATAAAATTAATAAAAATGAAATTTATGTAATGATTAATATTAAATATTTTATTAAAATAAGATCATGTTGCAAGTACCATAACATTCAAACTAAAACATTTATGGATACAGGACCAGATTTCACGTAAAAAATGATATTAATAAAAAAAATATATATATAAATAATGTAAAACTATAAGGGAATGATATATAGTAATATATTTTTTAATATTAAACTATAATGAATCTATAATAAATCTATATTTAAAATACTAGAGGTTAGAACACTTACGAAGTAATGAATAATGGAGGTTTATGAATTATGGTATAATTTCATTTTTTTTCGATATTTCTCCTTGTTAATATTTTTTAAGATGATTATATAATCATATGAAATTATCCCCAAAATATATTATTATACATTTTTTATTTTTATTGTTGTTCTTTTTTCATTTCATTCCCCTCAATTTGGTATATAAAATTATTGAGAATGTATTTTTAATATTAAAATTCAACATTGTATCCTCTATGGTCAATATAAATTTTATTCTATGCTCATGATCATTAAAATTTTTCAGGAATTTTATTTTCTATGATAAAATAATAATTTTACATCATTTAAAACCATATATTATGATAATTTTATTTTTGAAAAACAATATTCTAGAAATTTTTCTAACAATGTACTTTTGTTCTTTTTACCAAAACTATAAAAGAAGTATTTCTTTTAAACCATTACATAACAAAATAATTTTCTCACCATCATGACAATTCATCAATTTAAACCAAATTTTTTAATGTTAATATCCATTTTTAAGTAATTTTTTCTTAGTATTATTAATATTTTTTGTTTTATGGTTGTGGAAGTAAAATAGAATTTCTATTATTTTGAATGAAATGTTAAAATAGTCTTTTAAAAGTATTTTTAATCATTGGTAATTTAATTTGATATTTCATTTTCTTTAAAAGGGATATGGTATAATGCTACCATCAATGTTTGTTATCAATATTGTTTTTTATGTTGTAATAAGGAAATTCTTATGAAACCGATTTCTTTTCAAATGATTATATTATGATGGATTGATAAATGTTGTTAAGGTCTTAGGGAAGACATATGTATTGTTTTCATTATTTTATGGGTGGTTCCATTAAATAACTCTAATGAATTCGGTAATGGGATATAGATATATCATGAAATGAAAATGATAACATAGATATATTATAAAGTAGTTATGTTCACATTTAGATTTGTGAGTATAGTTTCATCCAAATTTTCACAAAAGCTTATGAATGGATAGGTTAGTGAACAAATATGCTCACAACATTATTATCTCAATAACTTATCATTACTCGGTATTATGTTAACACACATGAAAAGAGATTTCTAATTCAAAACCCTTATTAATCATGCTTATGGATATGACTCTATTGGTTATTTTATGATAAAATAACTGATAATTATGAATTTTTTTACACTGATAACATGGGCATGACAATGTTATCATACCATTATGACCACATAATGTAATCTTAGGATTGATATCTCACATAGTTTCCATTATTGATCATTTTTTGTCCTTATCTCTTGTGTTTACCTTCACTCGGTTTTAATGGACAGTTCTAAATACGATATTTCTAAAAGGCATACTAATAGGAAGAATTTTGATGAGATATGTGGATGATTGTAAATAAATATGTTTATTATGTATCTATTATTATTGAAATAATCAATTGTGATTATAGTTAAAGTATAATTTTTATATTTTTTGTATATTCTTCAAATATGATAAATTATTTTCATGTTTTATTCTTGAGATTCGATTGGGAAATAGAAGAATTATGTTTAGGTTCATGATGTCCAGTTCCAAAGTGGAGGTAGCCTGTATAGATCTTGGAAAATATGCAACCAATTGTGAATTTGAAATCTAATTTCTTATAAAATAGATCTCAATAGGTAAGGAATATATTTCATGATTGTGATGAATGGAACATAATGGAGCTGTTGTATAGAGTGACACAACTTGGACCACTTTCCATAATGTGTCGTAATTCTATATTTTTACATGATTGGAATAAATACTAGGGAAGAAGAATTAGTTGGAAAAAAATGATGAGTGTGGTGGTAATTGTGTAATTGGTCCTGAGATAAGCTATCTTGGTATAACTATGTTTCATATGAAATGGGAATCAAGACACACATGGTTATTGAAGGAGGTGTGGCCGTAACTTGTTTCAGAAAAGAGGAATCCATTGAAGTGGGGGACCGACATTAATACATTGTTTAATTTCATGTGAAGGAGACTAAATCATGTAATTTTTTTTACCATTTTGTTATGATATAAATAATGGGGTTGAGCTGGTTCATTCATCTATTAAGGAAACACATTTTTTGGTATGAAAATATATCCAATTACCCAAGGCCTGAAAAATATACGATGTAGAGGGCATATATATTTAGATTTTGAATATTATACCTGATTTCAGAAATATAAAGGTCATGATCCATAAATTAGTGGGTTTTTAATTAATTTTTTAGGCACAAATAGGTGATACAAACTTATTTTTAATTAATTGAGGAAGAGTTCCAATTCCACCCAAACATATTCATAATTGAACACATAATGTTTAAGGTTATCATGTATGGACCATAAGGGATTATATGTAGTTGGAATTATTGAATCTATGTTCATTGAAAAAAATTATGATCATTATTCATGGATAAATATATGGGAGTGTTCATTTCCTAAAACAATAGATTAAAACTGAAAAGAATTAGAGGGCCATGTATACCCAACATGCCTATTTATAGAGAATGTTTTTTTCATGAAAGAGATGTTCAAAATGTTTTTTTATGATTTTTGGACCAATTCCTAATATATAAGGTCATGATTATCCGATCAAGGGTATTCTCTATAATATTTTATCATCTAGCTCGAACTATGGGTGAGTCAGTCTATGTTGTGTTTAGAAATAAAAAATATCTGACATGAATATACATTCAACATCATCATAGACTAACCTAAGAGGGGGGAATTAAAATTTTAAGGATATGGAACATTGACCACGGATAAAATACTAATAAATTTCACGATTATTCATTTCCATGTCTTATTAATATTATTTAGCTATATATGAAATATATATTCATTATAAAAATATTATCTAATTGTTTATTCATAACAAAAAAGAATTATTTATAATTGGATTCTCATGTATGATATGGTTATATCAAGATTTCAAAAGTTGTGAAATTTTGTATGAAAAAATAAATTACATTTTGTAAAATAATAATTTCAAAATTAAACTTGAATGAATTATTGATAATTTGATAAATATAAAATGATTGTTAATGAATATTTAAAGATTCTAATATTAATTTGAAGCATCTTTTTTTAAAATTATTTAACAAAAAAATTATATTTCTGATTATTTATTAAAAAATGACTTCCATTTTTTTAATATAATTAGATTTCTTTAAAAATATTATAATTGATTTCATTATAATAACAATTTATATTTAAAATAGTTATTTTTATAAACCCTATTTTCATAATTATTTAGTGGTTTAATATAAAATTAAATTATACCACTTCTATGTTTTGAATAATGGAAAATAAATTTTATTTTGAAATAGCACATCCAAATTTGGAAAATATTTCATTATTATTTTTTTTCAATTAAGATGTCATCCATAGTATTTTTTAGTTACCAAGAAAAACTGTAAGTTGGGTACACAACGATTCAGAATAATATGATAAGGGTTATTATGTTACCCTAACACTTTATATACTTTTATTATATGAGGCCATATTATCAATACTCATCAAAAATTAGGTTATATGGTTTTCCCATTTTATATGATTATTACCTTTATAATAACTTGTGTAAAAAAGTAAAAACGTTCAACCCCTTGTTTTTTATAACTATAATAGTTTTAACATTGAGGTAAAAATAGGTTATGTTAATTTGTAAATATTTTTTTGAATGCTAAACGTTTTATCATTATAATGGTAATTTATTTTTAATTTTTAGTTTATAAATAATTAACTAATATTAGTACAAGACACTTAAACAGTGGTAATTCAATATATGGAAAAATTAAAAAACAACATTATAAATATTAATTTTGAATAATGTGTTATAATTATTCTTTCTTATGAATTTTATAAAAAAAATTAACATGTTTTTTATATATTAAAATATTATATTCTAATTTATTTTATTTTATAATTGTAGTAAAAATAAATGTAAATGAGTGTTAATAAATTGAAATTATTGTTACATTGAAAAAATATATTTTATTGAAATATATAAAATTCCCAAAAATCCAATCTTGAGCTATTTTGTTAGGATATGGTTTAAAATAACTACAATGAACAATCTATAGGTTTATATTATATTTATAGTAACTATTATGACACTAAAAGTATAAAAACATTGTTATCGCAGTATGTGTGAAAAGCATTAACGATGGGTTAAAATAAAATGTAAAGGGTAAAATTGTGATCCAAATATAAAAAACTTATTTTATGATATTATTTCAACTAATACAAAACTCATATTATACTAGTATAGAATTTAATATATTCTTACATCAAAAGTAATTTTTACTAATTTTATACTTTATGAAATTCCAAGAGCACCCATCTACTTTCTTTTGAAAAGGAACCTCATATTCTCCTTTATTCACACATCATTGCCTTTTGGTTCAGTGAATCCTCGCCCAAATACCTTCTGGATATCACTAATCACATCATTGGGAAGATTTTTTATTATAGTATAAACCATAGTGGGATTAATGTGTAATGGAAAAGATATTTTCCAAAGAAGTGTAATAGTGTTTAATGACATGTTTTTGTTTTATCGAATCTTAGACATCCTTACAGTATACATAGACCATGTTGAAATACTAAAATAATTATGCTCCATATATTAATATTTTTTGATTTTAAGGTAGTATATTATATCCATCTATATCCTCCATTAAATGTAAAAATAATTAATCATTCATTTGTATGACGGATAGCCTCCTCTTAGGCCGACATAAATTTATTACCATCACGAAATTTCATGGATTTTTATAAAAATATAAGTTATGATTATATTTAATTTAATAAAATATTTATCATTATGAAATTATATTATTTCATTTATCTTCCTACTATTTAATTAATAGATAAATGATAACATCGTTCATGCATAATTGTGGACTACCACAACCATGAATTAATGTTATTTATTTTCCATAACCACAAATGATTGATAATATATATGAGTTTCTTTGAATATATAATACTGTATTTATGATTTTATTATCATTATGGAAGTATTAAATAATACTTATCGTATTTCCACAATGATCAATGAAAAATGTTAAAATTACTCTTGTGTACGTACAACCGACAGTCTCCCTGGTCATAACATAGATAATTTTTATTTACCAAAACTCAGGATTGGTTTTAAAAGTAAAATTTTTATATTAAAATGAAAAATTATCAATTATTATTATTTTATATTTTAATTAATAAATACCTATTTAACCGAAGTGAACCTTCCAAAATCATTTTTGAATCATGAACCAGGTATCTTCCAAACATTTAACACTAACAAAAATAAAAAATTGATTTTATATAAAATAATATTAAGTAAAATTAAATGAATAATAAAAAAAGAAAATTAACTCATTAATGTATAAAATAAACATATCTTTTTTATTATGGATGATAAATAACACAGATGACTAGTTTGATTCATGGTAAGGGAGTTTGTAAAAAACTAGCTTTTAATGTTTCCAATAGAATGGTTTTTATTCCACATCTATATTTTTTAAATTATTTTATTGATATATATACATATAAAAAATTTAATGATATTAACATATTATGTCTCATTTTTATTTCATATCATAGGTTTTAAAAAATAATCATTTTTATTAAATGATTGGCATTGATTAAAATAGAAAAAGTAATGTTCTATTGTAATGTACATGATAACAATGAGTATTCCTTAAAAAGTTATAATTATTCTATGTTTCTATTCCTTCAAAAGAGTTCATTTTTTCTTCAAAGAAAAATAAATTTTCATTTTTTATTGGGTATTTTATTTTTGATTTTTGGTATTAAAATAAAAATTATTTTTGATAACCAAAGGTGTTTTTCACTTTGGTTTAAAAGATACTATCAATGTTTTCATACAAGATATTATTATTGGTGATTGATTATTAAGGGATATTTCCCATTATGATTTTAATATTGGGTTTTATAGTCCCAAAAATACCACACTTTTTTTTTACTATTTCATGTATACACTTATATATGTCTGGTGAAAACAGAACATTATAATGTAGAAATTTATACATCAAATTTTTAAATGGTAATTTAGATATATTATTTTTCAAATAAAATGGTTATATAAGATCCTATGATATAATTACAAGAATGTTATATTGTGATATTAATCTTAAATAGATGTTTGATTTTATAGATATATATTAATTACTAGACAAGGTAAATTACTATGTATTAGGTGATGGGTTCTCTTAATCGATGAGAATTCATATGTTGATGATCATTCCTGGGGATATAAAATACATAAGTCAATGATGATAGACTGAATAATAGGAACACCACATTTTTTTCTTTGGTTGGTCCAATCTATAAACATGTGTGTAGGTCACCTAACTCGTGATCATTACCATCCTGTGACATGTTATCACGTACGTTGATGCATGTAAAAATCATGATAATGAAATCATGATGAGAATGATTATATTTGGTGTGTCAGTAGTGGTATGGCGTTGGTTGAATGGAAAAAAGTATTTGTATTGTTTGTGTTGAATAAGTAATATATCTTGGTATGGGTTGATTAGGATTGTGGTATCTCCCTAAATCCTTGGCCATGGTAGTATAGGGTTAATCCATCCATCTATATCGATAAGAAATATTCATATAAAGTGTGATGAAACAAGTGTTCACCCTAATTTATGAGATATCTATAGACAATTATATTATAATACACGGTACATTTTTGTTATTTATTGACGTTTCTATGTCTATATTGTATCCCTTTAGTGGACTTGATGGGTTTTTTAACTCTGATCTTGGAATATGAAAATGTTTCATTTCTATTAAGATATGGTCCTAGAGGGTCACACACAAGATCTTATTAAATTATACTCCAGATTTTGGATAATAGTATTAAAAGATACGGTGGGCCTCACCATGGGGTTAGAGAGTTTTCTAGTTTTGTTGATCACTAAAAAATCATCATTATTAAAGTAAAGAGTAATTGGGAAGAATTTATTTTGTAAAAGTATTTAAAAGTGTTTAATTAAAAAATATCACTAATATTATTAAATTTATTATTATTATTATATTATAAGTTCTTTTAATATTAGAAGAAAATTATTTGTCAAACTAAATTTCCCGGCATTACGAAGTAATATATTTAATTTATATTACATGTATATGATAATGTTTAAATAATAACTATGATGAAATTTAGTAAAACATAATTATTTTGAATTATATATTTAGTGGAAATTTAATAAACAAGAAATGGGTGTCACAACCCATCCTAGACGGCTTCATGCCATGACTACCACATGAATGCCTCTAATAGGACAAGGGATGGTGACTAGCATCGAGTAGGAATATCCCACAAATGGGAGGCATTTTCCTTTGTACATGCAAACATGCACACATCTCAAATCTCAAAATGTTGAAATGTAAAAACCCTATGTAAGAAATACATGTATACACAATGATAACAACCACAAAGTATGATAGTAGATAACAGGAAAGTAAATAGGTACATAATTCAATCCCTCCTAAAGAAAAAGTCTAAAAATGAAATGGAAATGTTTGATTATCACATCTATAGAAAACCCTACATGACAGGAAGGTAATGGATAGTTTTCTGAAGCTATAGGAGCACACCACAACTGTCTGGTATATCTAGAAACTAAATGGTTCTAGTTGACCTAGGACACTATCAATGAATCAATCTTCGACCCAAGACACGACATGTGTGGGAAAATACCCAGAATGGGTGAGTAGAAGAATATTATATAGGATATCCCAAAACAACAACGGGACTACACTAAAAAATACACAATGTTCACCACACTTGATGTATTCCACAATGAAATAAATTATGCATACCAAACATAAATAGTACAATCAGCTCACAGATGATTATGTCTATCGTGCAAAAAATAGGATCATCAGACGTAATCCATAAAAAACCTTGTATCGATAAAAAATGTAGTCCTGATGAGACACTAAATCCTGATAGGACATATAGTATCTTTAAGAAATGTAGTCTCAGTAAGACACATAGTCTTGGAATGCCATTTGTTCTCATAAAATAAAGTAGTTTCCATGTCACAGCTAGCCATAGGATTCTGCTTATAGCATACTCATTCTATGAGAACCTTCTACTCAAGCCAATAGGGCATATCCACAATATAAAAAAACCCCACTTAGGATATCTCAAAAGTATTGGATCATCTCAAGGGTCCCATCACCACAAAATAATCTTCAAACGGACCCATGGTTTTAATTTTATGGTTGTTTTCTAAAAAAGGTCTAACCTGGGTCCGGTCAGGGTTTGATCAAACTAACTGGGCCATGCTTAACCCGCCGGCCATCCTGACGGGTCTGTTCAACTTAACCCACTGGGTCTACTAAATCATAACTCATTTTATTATTGGTCCAGCCTGCTAGGCCGCTAGAGCAACCCAAATCCTCTGGTCAAGCACATACAAACACGAGCGAGTCTAGTCCGCCACACATGTCCCACCCCCAATTGTGTTCCCCATTAAACCATGCATTTTCACACCACATCCCACCCGGTCGGCCCATTCGGTCCACCTATCCATCGGTCTCACTGCCACATCAGGCGCAACAAGGTCACACCACCGTATACACAACGGCCTTACCGTGTCTCACCTAATGGATCTATAGTATCCTTATAGTGAAGCTACCCCATTGGAAGTTTCCACTACCACCCCACGCAGCTACCACCATGGTTGTATACACACGTGGAACCTTTGTCGCATGATGGCCCCAGCTTCAACACTATGAGGGTCACTTCTGAAGACCAATAGGGCACCTTCAATTCTCTTAATTTGGTGAGATTTTAGATCCAGGTTCCTTGTGACCAAATTATCTCTACTATGGTCTAGGAATTCAATTTTCCTCTAATCCAGGGGTCTGATTGCATTCATAGCCTCTCGTAAACCCGAGGCACAACAACGAGTGTTAAACAGTGAAAAACTCCAAAAATAAGGGTAATAAATAAAAAAGTACACAAGGAGGATGAATATCAACCCTTGTTCCTGTTATCACCAATATATTCATGTTAGGAAAAATAAAGAAGAAAAAAAGATAAATAATTCATTCACCAATTATTTCCCGCAAATATTCTCATCCTGCAAGAATGATCAAACTGGGGGTCAAATTGTCTGTTTGTTTATCCACATTCATCATTGATTCTAGAAACATTGAAATAAAATCAAGGAAAAACACCATACCTCAATGTTTTATCATTCACAGAATAGATTTGTTTGCTGTGTAACCTCTGTTGGTGAGATCCATCAAAAAGTACATCTTCAGATCTCTGATCCAAAATCATGTCATCGTTCACCGTCAAGAGATTTCTACATATTCTCTACATACCCTCTTTGGAATTCTATGATTTTTTACTTAACTCTAGCTACCTATTTATTAGGATTATCTAAAAATAATTTCGATGAATCGATGAAATGTTCAAAATAAAATAAAATCTCTAGTTATTTTATTTATTAAAATGCCAAAAACTATTTTCCAGAGTTGACTCGTCCCGTTAAATGATAAGCCCCACCAAAGGTAATGTAACTGCTCTGAATTCCACTATAACCTCTAATATTTTATCTGGTCACCTGTTAAGAAGTTATTTCATTTTTTCAGAAAACTATCCTACATGTGAGATTTCTTATCTTAATATTTTCCATGAAATTTTCCTAGAAACCATGGGCCTCGAAATCACATTCTATCCCTATGCCTAGTATCGAAATAATTATTTATAATATTACAAAAATAATAAATGGAATAATTAGGGACATTACATTCTACCCACCTTGGAGATTTATGTCCCCAAAATCCAAAATCATAGGCTATATAATCAAATGAGGGTACTGAGCATGAATTTGATCCTGTCGCTCAGATGTGCTCTCTTGAATATTTATTTTCTTCCACCGAATGTTCCCTAGAGTAATCGACTACCCATGAATGATCATCCCCGATCAATCCCTGATCACCACTAGATACTCAGAAAAAGTATCCTCATCATTAATTTATGGTTCACCCCATTAAATGATTTGTTATGGATCATGAATTTATATACACAATTGTGACACATGGGAGACATTATGCACCAGCTCTAACTATATAGGTAGATCCAAATAGTATGCAAACCTGACGTAGTATTTGTAATGTTTCAATGACCATCAATGAAAGAATTATGATTTTGTCAAATATGTGTATCCCTTATTAAGAATAGACCTTAATGAACACATTTTGTCCCTCCTAGAACTCGTAAGGCCTTTGTCGCTTGTCAGTATAATATGTTTGAAGGATATTTGAAGTATTCACCTATCCATGATTTATATTCAAAAGGTGGGGAGAACATCATTATTTTCATAGGACACATAGTTTTTCTAGTGGTGTTTGGGTAGGAGGATTTTAGGGACATTCATAATTCCAATTTGTAAGGCTAGAATACAATCCCAAAAAAATAAAGTGTCTATAAAATTGAATGCAAAACTTCCTAAAAATATTCCATTGAAAACCCAACCAGAATGGAAAGATAGTGAATATCTATCTTAAGACATAGAAGAATACATTGGATGTATGTTATCTCAATACACCACCTAGTATCTATCCACCTAGGACTCTGTCAAAATTTCAATTGTCTACACAAGACACGAGACGTGCGAGAAAATCCCATATAGTGTTGATTAAAATAATACTCATTTGGAAAAACCGAAACCAAAAGGGAATTCCTCTATGAAATAAATAATGTATACCACAAATAAATACACAGTATATACCCAAAAATAACTCCATGAAATATACCAAAAAAAATTATTAAAGTCATCTCACACAAGTATAAGTATTTTGTATGAAATGTAGGATCCTCATTTATAATCCACAAAAAACCATGTATCTATAAGACACATAATCATGATGAGACACTCAGTCCTGATTATACACTTAGTCTCAGTATGACATGTATTCTCGATAATACACATAGACTCAGTATATAACATTGTCTTAGAAATTCACATTGACTCAATGTCATAGCCATCCATAGGATTCTGCTCATAACATTCTCATTCTGGGAGAACTGACACCTAATTCCAATAAGTTATAAGAACACTTCGAAAAACCCACTTTGGATATCTCCAATGGATCGTCTCATTCCAAAGATCTGAAAACCACAAATGGATCATCTAACAGACAAACAATTTGAATGTTATAGATGTTTTTTGTAAAAAAACATGATCCCCGGTCTAGTTCAGGTCTGATCTAAATAGTCAGACGTCATGACCTGCCCTGGTCCCGCTCAGTCCCACCCGAACCTACTCGACCTCTTGGGTCTGCTGAACCATAGCCTGATGATCCATTACAGTGTCCCTACTCCTTGGGTCCCACCCACAAGCATGCAGGGTGGTCTAGTCTTCCACATACACCCCACCCATGCCACGTGACTCTATGCCCCACATTGTATACTGACACATTCGATGTGGTCGTCCCACCATGTAAACTTGCCTCGTGGCCTCACCACTGTCGTGAGCTCCACATGTAAACCCCACCGAATACAAGGTTTCCCCACCACACACGCAGCATCCTTTCCATATCCCAAATAGTTCTTCGGTTAACGATGTCATGCTGGATGGTTCTGCCGCCAGATGCACTGGGGCAGGTCTCCTCTTCTGCGCGCTACCTCCAGCACATGTCTGTAGGCGCATCGGTGGTCACTTCTAATGACTTTCAGGGCTCCTACCATTCCTAGAATGTGTGACAATCATAGATCCATGTTTTGGATGACCCGATCTACCCTATTACGTTCACTATGGCCAGTTTTCTCCAATATGAGGGTCTAATTTCATTAGGAGCCTCTTGGAAGACTGAGGCGTTACAATGAGGGTTCAATAGAGATGAACACCAAGAATGAGGGTCAGAAAAACACAAATGACACCCTGAGGAATGAATGTCACCCTTTTTTCATATAGAACTCAATCAATTATCGTTATAATGAAGAAGAAGAAATAAGGATAAACAATTCTTCCCCAAATGATTTCCTACAAATATTCCCATCTCTCAAGAATGATCAAACCACAGGTCAACCTATTGGTTGGTTTATCCACTTTCATCCCTGATTTCAGAAAAAAAAGGAAATATTATCAAATAATAATGATCTACCTCGAAGATGTAGAATTCACTAAATTGAATTGATTGTCACATCATCGTCGTTGGCACGATCCGTCACAAGCATCATCCACTGTTCTCCGATCCAAATTCCGATTATTGTTCACTATTAAGAGAGTTCTCTATTTTCTCTCTAGATCCACCTGGAAATTATAGGGTTATGTTTTTATTATTGGCTCCCTATATATAAGGTATACATATAAATAATTTCTCTACGTTGGTGAAACTTAAAAAATGAAATAATTTCACAATTTATTTTATTTATTAAAACACCAGAAATTAATTTCGATAGTTGACCGGCAACAGTCGACATTAGGCCCCACCTAAGGTAAATACACTACACTGAACACAATGGTTCCCTTGTATTTCTAATACATGAACCCATTTAGATTTTATTCATCTTTTTCAGGAAAACTGCACGTATATGCTATTTAACATTTTAGTATTTTTAAGTAATTGTTCTGGCGACACCAAGTCTCAAAATTTGATATCGTCTAAAAACCTAGTCTCATAATAATAATATAAAATATTTTAAAAAATAATACATAGAAAAATCTCAGAGATTACAATTGGGAACAATTTTTAGGGATTTTAGAATCCACTATAATTAGAAAGAGAGAGACTCTCTCTCAATATCATTTCACATCGATTTTTTCAGTTCCACTCCCTCCTCTCATGCATTTTAGTTATTGATGATGTTAACCCATGTGATATGATCGACTTGATATACCTAAAATGAAGGAACATACATGATAATATGGTTAAAACATAGAAGGCATCACTTGACCATCACACTATTACATAAAATTTGATGTTGACTCTCTAACATATTTTTATGTGGGTATTGATTATATAAAGTGATTATACTTTATAACCTTCAAGAAGTGGTCACTTTCAATGAGAGATGAAAAAGCGTGACACAATTTGAATAATATATATTTTCAATTTTAACTTATGTTCATAATTTAATTTTAATTATATTCATATACATTACGGGTCCTTGGATCGCCGGATACAACATATCTTATCATCCAAATGATATAAATTTTAAAATCTCTAACCCACCATCTTAAAATAATATCTAAGTAAATGCAATTGTATCTCATGATTAATCTCATTCCACCCTAGAACATACCCTCTAACTGGATCTCAAACACCTCGGCCTCCATCACACCACTTCTCACTATTGATGCTCTATTAGAAAACCGCCATGTAACCCCTACCCTGATTGACTACGATTTTAGGTAATTTTGTCCAACTAGACTCAACCCATCATGAATGGGATCATGTTGGTCTAAATAACCTTGTACATGTCAAGAGAGACCTACATAGCTTAATTTTCTTCCAAGGGATTTTCACGACCCAATATGGGGCTTCACATGTTCGGTGTGACCCGTATTAGGCTTGCACGGGGTTTTGAGGCATAAGAAAATCAATTCAAATAAATCAATTAATTTTTATAGTTAAATTAAATCAATTAAAATATTACATTCTGTTGAAAAAAAATAGTTTAATATATGATAAGATTAATTTAATATTGATATTAAATTTTAATAATCAGTTAATTTATCATTGGGTACTAATATTGAATTAATTATGGGACAGAATATAATGAACAAACTATTGGAAATAATATTTTGAAATTTAATGTATTATTTATTTTTTATTACTCATTTAATGGTATTTATCAAAGAAAAAATATGTTTAAGTATGAATGTTTTAATTATTTGATAGTTTTGTTTGATTATTTTAAATAATTAAGACAGCCGATGCATTATCATTTTTTGATGAATATGTATAAGGGAATGCCCTTTCAAATTTGTCTATTGAATGAGGTGCCCTGGGTTCACCTCACCAGAATTCATGTATATTATAATTTTGATGAATATTATTTACATTGTGGACCCCATCCTAATGAAGACATTGTAAAATTTAGGGAATGCTAAGTTGTGGAAAAATTGAGATAAGTAGTTGAAACAATGGTTGGGGATGACATTCATCATGAGTCAAGAGAAATATCATGTATGATACCCCATGGTCATGTTTGAAATATAAATTTTAAATGTATAAACAAATATTAGAGGTTCAATACTATTTAGTTAGTTTATTTATATTATTCAGTTTATTATTATTTTATATATGGCATGAAAGCATGATAATATATAAAATAATAAATAATAATGTTCAGTAATAACATTTAGATTTTTTTAAGTAAGGTATACTTCAGATCCTAACAACCTAGAAATAATAATAATAATTTAAATTTGTTACATTAATAAAGAATCATATAATATACTTGGATAAATATTAATCTATTAGATTCCTTCCATCATTTGAATATGAACGAAACTGAGTGTTTGGGGTTCCCATAAGCCAATATTGAGGGTTTCTCTTACTGCTAAGGATTTCTTATGAGAATGTTGGATTACATGACCAAGAATAGAAGAAATGAAGTCTTCAAACCTATTTTGTTACAAATTTAGTGGTAATCATTGAATAGACATGGTTTATGATTTTAGAATCTTGGAACTCTA